>OX638072.1:0-600000 GCA_951804385.1 Trifolium dubium | reverse complement strand
GAAACATAAGAATGGATAAAATGTTATTCTGTATCAATATTTGGTTTTGTTATCTAAGGTTTTTTTTTTTTATCTGATGTCAATGTAAAATTTAACTGATAGGGCATCCCCGAACAAGCTGAAGCTCCAGCAGTTGCTGCAGCAGCCGATGCTGGGCAGCCAGAAAACCCTTCAGTCCAGGCTCCGCAACCAGCTGTGCCTACTGGTGGGCCCAACACCAACCCACTGAACTTGTTCCCCCAGGTGTGTACTGTGCACTCCCACTCTTTCCAATGCAGAATTTGTTTAACAGTAACAGTGCTAGAATTATAATGGCTATTTTTTGAATCAGGGCATTCCCAATTTGGGTGCAAATGAAAATGCAGGTGACTTGGAGTTCCTGCGAAACAGTCAACAGGTAGTTTAATTGTGTTTTCTACAAAGATTCTAAGCGCCATTATTATTTTAATTATTATCTTATTACTTTTCTTTGACATTTCAGTTCCAAGCCTTGAGAACAATGGTGCAGGCAAACCCTCAAATCTTGCAGGTATCACTTGTACTTCTGGACTCCATTACTATAATTTTCTAAGGACATCATTAATCATCTTTGTTTTCATTGCAGCCCATGCTTCAGGAACTCGGAAAACAAAATCCAAACTTAATGGAGCTCATCCAAGACCATCAAGCTGACTTCTTACGCCTTATAAATGAGCCTGGAGGAGAAGAGTAAGATGACTATTTTGAGCTTGTTGCGTTTTCATTTCATTATATGTTGTATAAATTTTTCAATGAACTCCCAGCTTAACTGTTACCATTTTCACTTACATATATAGTAATTCAAAATTATTCATGGATGACGAGTTTAAAAGAAAAACCTCTGTGTTACACACGATTTGATAAAGAATTAATGAGACACACACCCACACACCACAGGCAGATACTGTGATCATCATTTTATTTCTTGAACTTGATTTTAATTACAAAGGATAAAGATAAATCATACACCAATGCAGTTAGGACATAATATTTTGCATTCATGGGAGTTTATATAACAAAAGGCTACTTGTTTTTGTAAAATTGATTTTGACTTCCAGCAGTAATCTTAATCTTATAGATCTCAATCCTACATGGACAAAGAAGGTTTGAAACTATTTTGGCCTTTTAAGACATATGTTTGCTCACTGTATTTGTTGTATTTGTATGACCAGGAACCTAGAGGGCCAGTTGGGTTCTCTGGCGCCTCAGACCATCAATATCACCCCAGAAGAGCACGAGGCCATTCAACGGGTGAGCTATTGACAATACTCTGCATTCATTTGCGTTAATTATGATTTCCTAATTTGTAATTTTCTGTATTTGCTTGTCCATGGCATTTTTGGCATTGTTACACAGTTGTTGAATTGGTTAATAGCTTTAGTAGTTTTATAAATGTTCTTTAATGTTTCAAACTTACATGCCATTATATATTATAAAAAATAAATAAAGAGCCCAATTTAAAATACAAGTCTATTAGAAGCGAGAATCCCTTGACTTATAAACCTCATTTTTTCCTGCATCCTTCTCGGTATTCACTGATATTTATATGTATGCCCTGCTTGAATTTTATCTGTTTGTCCTCTCGCACAATAATATGATGAAAGCTACATGAAATACTGTGTTGAATGAAATTATTGACTTAGACATTGTTTGCAGCTCGAAGATATGGGATTCGATAGAGATCTTGTGTTGGAGGTGTTCTTCGCATGCAATAAAAACGAGGATCTTGCGGCCAACTATCTCTTGGATCACCAAAACGAGTTTGATGATTAGTTAAAATTCTAGTTCTCATCTTTAACTTTGGTATTTCTGTGTCAACTATTTTGTGTTATGAACTATTTGGAGAAGTGACATTTTATACTTTTTATCGTCTTGGGAACTATAGTATCTGTAAATTGTTCAACACCATTGACTAGAGATTAGAATTGTGTTGGGGATAGACCATAGATTTATTCTTCTCCAATTGTATATTTTTGTGCGTGATATCGTCTTAGGATAGTATTTTTCTTTGCATGAAAGAACATAGAAAATTGGGTTTTACCAAAAAAAAAAACAAAGAAAATAGTTACTATCATTCTGCTTATCGTACCTTTTTTCAGTAAAAAGTAGCTTGTGCCAAAAACATTAGACAAACAAATTATTTAAAGAACATTTTTGTTTTTATAATGAGCAAACTACTATTTTCTTGTTGCTTTTTATATGAAATCATAAAATAAAATAAAATTCCCCGTATTGTGAGAATTATTTTGTCAAACTTAAACATTCAATTTTCTAATCTTCTAAAGAAATTACAAAAATACTTATTGTTGTAGCTTTTTGAGTTGCCTTGTTAACAAGGGAAACTAATTCGGTCACCCATGCAGAAGAATGGAATCATGCTTTGATTAAAGAAGAGAGCGACAGAAATGTTTAGAATCTAAATTTTTATTTATTGTGTCCATCAAGTCCAACTGAACTGGCAATGTCTGAGTTAGGTTGGGTATCTTCTGTCTTTGTTGAGGTTTGAGTTTGAGATTTTTCAATTGTATGTATGAATTTTTTCCCTTATGTAATGGAAGCAACATATAATAGAAGTATTTATTTTTTCAGTAACTTGATAAGAGAACTAATAAGCGACACAACTAGAGTAATTAATTTCTTAGAAAACTGATGGTATTGAAGATTCCACATATAAGGGAGATTGAAAAGTGCTCACAAATTTTAGCTTAACTAAAAACAAATTGTCAATTATTAGATCGGTTATCGTCATTAAGTTTGAACTCTAACTCCTTTACTTGTGTGTGTGAGTTTATAAGTTATTTTCTTTTCATTTAAGGTACAAGAACAATAAAAGGGAATGATCAGAAGAACTGTTACAAAGAGAAATCAAGACTTTCAAAGCCTTCTTACTATGCTTTCCTTTCATTATATATATGCCTTATTTGTTCAGTTGTTAATGTGTATTTTTCCTACAATCTTTGCCCATGTGTTCTTAGTTCTTACAATTATAACAAACTTAGCTCAACATATAAGACAAACTCGGTGTTTGGTAAAACGCAGAATGAAACTAAAAGGTACTAAGTGATAGCATTATAATTTTTACTAAAATTACGGTAAATCATTGTGATTTTTCAAATCATAAAAGAAAATTTTCATCATTATTGACATTAACAAACATAATAGTAAAAGAAAAATTTTCGACAAAATTGTTAACCAAAAGATAACTACTCCCTCCGCTTCTTTTTAACTTTTGTTTCCGATACGTGAACAACATTTATATTATTTATTACTTTGACCGTGTATTTTTATTAATAGATAATAACAAATATTAATATATAAGATGTTGTTTAATTTGTCTCGATGAATATTTCTCACATATATAATGTTTTATAATTTTTGATAATACATAATTAAAAATATTAGTCGTCAAAGATATGTATTGACATATGTTTACAGTGGCGGAGCCAGGAAACTTACAAAGCCCAGACGAAATCTCAAATTTAAATAAAAATTTCAGTTTTGCAATGAAAATTTTCAATTTTAAAAAAATAATCTCATTTTTTTTCTTAAATTAATACCTACGAATCTATGTTTTACTCTAAATTAACTCCTAAAACACCAAAAAAAATTATTTTGCAGTGGAAAATCTCAGTTTTGAACCAAAAAACTTAATTTTACCCTAAATTAATCATTAAAAATATCAATTTAACCCTAAATTAATCACTAAAATACTTCAATAAAAAAAAATCACTAAAATACCAAAAATTTTAGGCTGAGCCTGAACACTAGCTCCAGTAACCCGTTATATGCTTATTGTGACCGTTATAAAAGAACGAAAGAGTAGGTATCAATTATTTCATAGAGAAAGTCATGAATACCATTTAAAATTTATACCCAACTAAAAATTTTAGATGAAGATGTTAACAATATCATGTTAGTTGACATCATTAAACTAAATAATAAGTGTAGTTTAAATTTGCTAGTTGACATCAATAAACTAGTTCACATTTGATAAATTAAAAAAGTCAAAGAAAACTTCTTATTTTATTTCTTGGTAACAGTATGCACATGGCTTCCTTTATTCCCTCCAGTTAAATAGCAGCCACATATGGTCAAATCTTCAACATTTGGTTAATACGTGTGATGGCTTACCAAATCAACCTTTTTTATCCAATTTTTCCAACCATATAGTAAATCAAAAAACAACTATATAACAATTTTGACCTTTGAAAATTGAAACTAGTCTTGGCCAAAAGTGGTCAATTACAACTTGTCTTTATCATAAACATAGTACTTATATATCCCCACTAATGCTAATAAAATATATATTTTATCTTAGTTTATGATACAAAAAAGGAAACATGTAAGAAAGAACAACACAATCATAAGTTAGACAAATTCAGAAAAAGTAATATCATAGTCATATTCATGTAGTACTAAGGAGAGTTAAATTATTTTATTATATAAGAAGCATATATTATATATATAAACATTGACATGTTCTAGACAGTCAAATTTGAACACAAATTCTTACATTGAAGCTATATAGTTGTTTCCTTAGGAGAGTCTTTCAATCATAAGCTTTCATTCATTCTTTTCTCAATAACAAAGTTTCTATAGCAAATCTTCAATATTCATAACTTGAAAGTAGTGGGAAAAATTATGGGTCTTATTGGAAAAAGTTTCACTTTCAAATTGAAAAACATAACATCAATGGCAATTTCTAGGATTGCTATCTTGAAGAATCATAGCAAAGCTAGAGCTTCTTATGCATTTTCTGATATTTCTCAACTCTTGAACCTTGGTTACCATGATCAAGCTCTTGATAGGGTAAATAACATTTCTCTTTTATTAAACAGGCAATAATTTGAATATTTGTATTATATATTTATTTATTTTATTTATTTATCAATAGGTGGAGCATTGGATTGTAGAGCAAAATATGTTGGATGCATTTGTCATGATAGAAGATTATTGTAATGTCTTAAAAGAAAGAGCTCAAGTACTTGAAAGGCATAACAAGTTAGTATTTCTCATCTTTTCCTGTCTTTATTTGTGGAACTAATCTTAGACAAACCACCAAATGACCATATCAAAGTGGTCATGAATTGTTTAAGAAGAATACTTTTCAACCTCAAGATTTCTAAAAGATACACAACACGTAATTTTAGATTGAATGTGTATCTGGTGTTCAACATGTGTCGGTATCTGACATTGACACAACACCGACACATGTGGTTACATTCAATTATTCTATTTTTTGCTTCAAAATATGACTGGTGTTGACGTGTCAGTGTTGTTTGTATGTCGTGTTTGTGTCAAAGCTTTATGATTTGGTATTGTACTAATTTAGTTATTTCAAAAATTTGTTTACATAGGGAGTGCCCCCTTGATCTCATGGAAGCAACATGCAGCCTTATCTTTGCCTCATCACGGTGTGGAGAATTTCCAGAGTTGCACAAGATACAAGAGATTTTGACTTCAAAATTTGGGAAAGAATTTGCAGATCATGCTATTAAATTGCATAAAAATAATGGAGTAAACTTTAAGGTATGTAAATCTTATGAGACCATATTTATTTCAAGAGTGTTATTCAATTAAGCTTTTCAAAATATCTAATATTTTTTTTCTGACTTAATTATGTAGATGATACAAAAGCTTTCATCAAGACACCCCACCATGGAAATCAAAATGGAAGCTCTGAAGAAAATTGCGTCAGAAATTGGAGTTACTTTGGCTTTTAAGAAGAACCATACATTGAAAAATAAGGTAATAAGATCATGTCTCAATGAGAAATGAAAACAAGCACTATGACACTATTTTAATAGTAAACAACTTAATTAAGCCCTTATAGTACAAGCATTTAGTATGTAAATGCTTTTGTATAAGTTATATCTGTAACAAGTGATGTATGGAAATAACCTGCAAAAAGCTTATAAACATATCATAAGTTATTTTTTGATGACGAAACATCATAAGTTGTTTGCATTGTAAGTTGTTATCATAAGCTGTCATGAAGAGCTAATGAAAATAAGCTGAAAACAACTTATAGACTTGTTAGAAGCATTTTTCATCACAAATACTATCGAAACATATACCTTAACTAATTAAAATGTGACATATTCCATAATGAAACATGCTCTCATATATATATTATGTATACTATTGCAGGACAAATTGAATGTTGACCAAAGACAACATGAAGTAGACACAAAAAATTGTAGCAATGTTGACAATGCTAAGCAAGAAGAAGATAACCAACATTATCATAATCAAAATGTGATTGAAGTCGAAACCAAAAATTCTAGTAGTGTTGATGATGCTAAGCAAGAAGAAGATAATCAAAATGTGATTGAAGTAGAAACCAAAAATTCTATTAGTGTTGAACATGCTAAGCAAGAAGAAGATAATCAAAATGTGATTGAAGTAGAAACCAAAAATATTAGTAGTGTTAATGATACTATCCATGAAGAAGAGAATCAACACGATCTTGATCAAAATGTAATTATGGATGATAATCAATTTGATGTGAATGAGGAACGGAGAAGGAACAAATATGCAGCTGCTGCTGTTCTACAAGCTTTGAAATTAGCATCTATTGAGATTAGTAAATACTCAAATCATAAGCAAAAGGATATAAAGATTTCCAAAAGAAACTATAGTATTGATCTTAAAGAAGAATTACAAGGGAAAGAAATCAAAAAACAATATGCATTGAAAGAAGAGTCACAATTAAGTCAAAAACCAAGAGATGAAATAAATTTAGTTAACAAGGAAAAAGTGGAGGAAAATGCAAATAGAAAAAGCAACATGGTTAGTGAAGAAAGAGCATATCCTTCTTCACAAGCTATTAGATGGAATTCACATAGCTCTCAAACTAATGATTCTGTGAATGTCATGGCAAGAACATATTTTCCAAAGAAAATGCATACAAATCATCAACATTTGGATTGGAAGATGATGTCAGTGAGGACCAGATGAGCATACAAAGAAATCAGATGAACGAGAAACCGGCCAATTTGTCGATTGGTTTGGTCGCTGATTGTACATTAGTCTAGTTGAACCATTGTTTCTTCAACAAATTCTTTTTATTTTTTGCATTTATTTATTTATATATTATATGGTTTAACAATTGTTGAACTCAAACCAATTAAACTATAACTAAAGGTCTCACTAGTTTGATCTTCAATGGGATTTTTTTAAACATTGCAATTCAGATTATTTGTAGACAATTTAGACGGGATTGGTTATGGTGCATAAGTCATGTGCATAAACAAACAAATTTGTTTAGCTCACCTCCCGCATTTACTCGCGTGCCCTCCCAGATTGGTTATGTACACACTCCCACTCAAACTATCATAAAGCAATTCATTGACATTCTAAAGTGCCCACCTCAATTCAGAGAAACCACATTCATATACATATCAATCACATATACTACATGCAACAACACTAGAATCTCAAAAGAAGTAACTACAGTAGAATCTCAAACATCAATTAAAAACTCCCAACAGATAGCTAAACTAGAAAAGAATAAACGTGTAAGGATGGAAACAATATTACCATGGTGGAGTGTTATGACTTATTATGAATTAAATTCTAATAGACTAAAAACTAACTTCATTCATTCATTCATTTGAATAATAGATAACATCCTTTCATGCCTTATTTATAGCATTAATAATATTTGTATCGTAACAAACTAATGATGAGTTATCAAATAGGATCAACCTAGATCCTTCAAGCAAGTATGACTAACCAGTAACCATAATGCTGCTTAAGCTACTTAATAATCCTATTCTATTGAACCTATAATGATTCATCATTACATGGAGTGTATTAGGAGGTTATCATACAGCAGCCAGCACCTCAACATAAGATTTTATTTTATTATTTATATTTTACTTTGTTTTAATTTTATTATTATTAGGATAAATTTGACAAAAAAAAAATTTTAAGTTAAAATAAAAAATATATATTGTGGATTCTGTTTTTTTTTTTTGCTTACAAGAGAAAAAGATTATATTTTATTTTAAAATTGATTTGTCTATCTTCTTGAAATTAAGTTTATCTTTATCTCTAATCTCTAATTAGTAAACATAAATAGATTTTTATATCATTTGTTAGACTATTTTCATAAGTTGTCCTTGAGAGTTTATGAAAATAAACTACAAACAAACAACTTATAAACATATCATAAGTTGTTTGCATCGTAAGTTGTTTTCATAAGTGTCATGAAGAGCTTATAAAAATAAGCTCAAAACAAATTATGAACTTGTTAGAAGCAATTTTCATAAGCTCTAAACTTACAAATAGTCTCACAAGATTTATATCAGTAGATAAGTTTGAATAAGTCAATCGAAACATACCTTAATTGAACTATGATGTGATATATTCCTTAGTGAAACATGTTCTCATACATATTATGTATACTATACTAATTGCACGACAAATTACTGACCAGAAGTGGATCAATTTAGAAAGAAATGAAGCTAAATTATGTATACTATATATAATATAAATGACAAACATCATCCATAGCATTCTAGGTTAAAATCTCATAAGCAAATATGCCATCTACATAAGCACGATATTTAATATACTATGCCCAAAAGTCTATCAAGGCTTTTGATTTCACCCCATTTTTATTTCTAACATAGCCAAAACCATATCCATAGCATGTAGATTCATGTAATGGACATGATTGATTATCTGCAAAAGGAATAAATAGGGTTAGGTGGTAAACATTGGGAATATATGGTTGTCATTCACAAAGGTAAAATTAAGATTCCATTTAAAAAAAATGGAAATACAAACAACTAAAAAACCATATCACATTAAGTGAGTCGGAAAATTATGAAACTTGAATAATTTAAAATGACTCAACTATGAGATGGCGTTTATGAAATATCACCCATACTCTGTTGGCCAAGTGTGTATGGAATATTATTCTTCATAAACCAGGTAACCAAGTATTTACAATGTATAAAGGAAATAATAAATACCAGTTACTTAAACCACATGTAACAATAATCTTAGTAATAATCAATAAATATTGCTAACATTACATTATCAAAGGTCCAATTATGGAGCCACAAATTTGAGTGGAACTTTCGACACCACTCAATATCACTTCAGACGTACACATCAAGAAAAAAACATGAATTTTTTGTATCATAATTCTGGCTAAAATATGTCGTCTGAAAGTAAACTTGGAAATACCGCGACATTTTGGAAATGTAGGGTGCGGAAAGTTGCTCCCACAAATTTGGCACCAATTTGATCTATGCCACCATATTAGACTAAAAAAGTTATATTAACGCGCCTTCTTGACAAACTCGGATCCTCTACAGGCGGCTTTATGATGCAGCCAACTGTAGACCGTCATATTACAGGAGAAAATTCTTTAAAAGCCGGTCGTATCAAGACCATGCTTCAATGTGAAATTTGCCACACTTTTCTAATGCTCTAATCCACCTAACCGCGTCTTCCCTTGAAACCTCATTTTCTTTAGATACAATCTCCTCAAAAGCTGATGTTACATCTGTAGGCATTTTGGTAGAAGAACCTGCTATATAGACAGCAGCTCCTTCAGCTAATAAGTTCCAGATTCTTCCACTGTTTTCCCTCATTTTATGCTGAACATAAACTTTCTCCGGCTGGTCTCGAGAGAAAGCAACATAGAAACCTCCACCCTTTGCTTCTGAAAGCACGCCATTGTTCTGTGAATGATTCAACCAGAAATCTTTGTACAAGAAGTCGCCGTCTTCATTCCAACAACCAAAGAAGAACATAATCGGAGCGGTGGAATTGGTTTTACTTTGCATTGCTCTTTCCTCAATAAATCCGCGAAAAGGTGCACATCCGGTCCCCGGTCCAACAAGTATGAGGGGAAGTGAAGGTGATGGCGTAGGAAGCAAACCTTTTTGGAACCAGGCAGGAATGCTGACGGCTGCGTAAAACAACACATGAACAAATTACTTTACTAAGTGCCTGTTTTTTTTTTTTTTTTTTGACGATTACTAAGTGCCAGTTTGTTACAACATTTTCATCTATAAAATTACTTCAAATGAAAAGCAAATTTTAGTAGATTTTCTTGATAATCATTTTTTATAGGTGATTCTTAAAAAAAAAATGTTTCATTACAGTAGACAAGCAGAAAACAGCTTATACTTTTCTTAAAAATCACAAAGCTATTGAATATCAAAATCACCTCTTTTATAATATCTGTCATAAACAGGCCCTAAAATAAACTGCAATAAGTGGCTAAATTTTTTGTACATACCATCATTGGGATCAAATGCAGCTAGCCATGAGGAGCATAGTCCTTTCTTTTTCCTCTTGTAAGGTGTTGTCCAGGACACCACATTCACAGTCAAGTGTACTTGATCGGGGTGAACTGATTGCGAAGAAGATATAGAGAATGCTCTTGTTTTCAGCATAGGAACCAATTGGATCAGCCACTCAAGTGGCATTTGCACAGAAGGAAAATCCTCTAGTACCTTTTTTACCCCCAAAAAATAAAAACAAATATATGAATAAAATTGATTTAATAAACACAAGAAAAAAAAAATTGAATAGTCTGTTTAAACGAATTAGTTTGTGTAGTCTAATTACAACTTTGAAATATATCAAAAGTATTTTCTACAAAAATATGAAGCTGCCCAACATATTAGCAAGGAAAGAGTCCAAACTCAGTTAGATATAGGCTTTAATGCATAAAAATAACAATGAGTTGACTCGAAGCAAAATAGTGAACAATATACAATATATTGACCTCACCTCAAGAACAGTTCTCCTCTCCTTCTGGTTGTATTGGTACAGGTCATCTCTTCCTTCTGGCGAAGCAAAATACTGAAGCCTTTCCTTCTCGTGTTCAGCAGTTGCAAAAAAACTCATAACCTGAGACACCAAATTGTTCTAGGTTAGCATTTAATGAGGAAGTAACAAGAAGATTAAAAGGATCTTTATAGAACTTCACATTCATGCACAAGCACTACCTCAAAAATTATCCAAAAAAAGAAACCAATTATCTAGAATGAGGTTAGGTATAATGGGTTTTTCATAAATTAATATCAAAATCCATAAACATGAATAATACATCGAATTTCTATAAAGTGAACAATAAATAAAAGTCACTCCAATCCCAACAAGCCCATTATCATCCTATATGTTATAGAAAGAGGCAGGAACAATTACAATGCTAATCAAAACATAGGTGAAAGCTAGATGTTTGCCAGCATTATTCAGGCCATTGAGTTGGTTTATGATTGATTTTATAATGCTACCATCTCGAGCATTTTATATGTTATGTTAACTCATTAAATCATCTTATTCGACGTGAAAATTTCAAATAAAAAATAAGGGTAGAATATATAGTACAAGAAATAGAGAAAATCATTTAAAAAAAGAGAAAATGTTGAATTCAATCATGTAATTATCTTCTAAAATGACAAAATAAAAGGAAAGTAAAACATACAGCATCTTGCCTCAAAGAAATACCGCCGAGGGGAAGCAGAAGCTACATCCATAGTCAATTCCACAAAAGTTCTTAGTTTTACAGGCATTCTAGAGCCATTTGCATCGTGATCATCCATTTCTCTAGGACTAACCTGAAATTTCGGGGATTCTTATTAGAAAAGATTACAAACACTACCACCAAACAATAATATGAATCTAATAAAAATTTTGTCAAATGGTGTTGAAGGCATGTACTCCCTCCGTCCCGAAATGTAAGAGAAAAAACAAAAATCACACTTATTAAGAAAAAGTAAAATACAATGATTGAGAGTATGTTTTTTTGAAAAAAATTGTATGAAAAAATGTAAAAACAATTTTTATTGGTGGTTGGTTATAGAAAAAGTAAGAGAGAGAGTAAACTTTTCTTGAAAAGATAAATGTTTGAACTTTTTCTCTTACATTTTGGGACAAAAAAATTGAGTTTTTTTCTCTTACATTTTGGGACGGAGGGAGTACGTACTATTAAACTCAAAAAAAGTTCAAACACAAAATTAGGAAAATATGGCTACTATTTATTTAGGTAAGCAGTTCTCTCCTTCATACACTGCACAAACTGTAGGGAAAAAATGAAGCACAAGCACATACACTAGACACGACACTGGTAATAGTTTAAGAAAATAGGAGCGACTGAACACAAACATGTGTGGTGTTGGGAAACGGATGTGCCTTCATATGAAGTGTTGGTGCTGCATAGAACAGACAGAAGACACCAGCAACTTCATGATTCTACTACTCTACTAATGAAAATTACTCAGGGAGAACATGACTTCTAAAACATTGCAAGAACCAAGTAATGGCAGAAACACTGTATGACTTGTTTCTTTTATATCTAAATCACATTGAAAAGACTTTTTTAGTTGATTAAATGTGTAAATAAATATTTGAAGAATACATTTATCGGTGGAACACTGAAGTATAGTGTGAACTCAACGCTGAAGAGGATCAAAGAACCACATTAATGTTAACTGTTGAAGTGTTATAGGGATTAGTCCTTAAAGTATAACTATATTGATATGATGTGAACTAACCCTTGTTTATTCTAATATACAAGAATCCTAATACTGAGCAAATACTGAAACTAATAATCATGATAATAACCAGACTCCTAATCCTAAGAAAATAAGGGAAGAAATCATGAAATATAAGCGAAAATGAAAACTAATCCTTAGGATAATCTAAGATGTTATGTGTCAAGATCAAGATTTTTTAATATATTCAAACATCAACTAATCTTAAACGACTTACGCTGATGAATGAATCAGGATCCAAATTACAACGTTGTATGAAAGCATCAACTGCAGCTGAATCTTGACCAGGGAGAATTTCAAGAACATCACCAGTGTCATACTCAATAGCCTAAGGAGCCCAAAATGCATACATTAATTCAAAGAATGAAGATGATGCAAGTAAAATAGAATCAAATTATCGTACATATTTCATAATATTCATAGGCCTTTCATTTCTCTTTCACACATCAATGAACAAGTAAAACAAGGTTGAAGACAAAGGATATCTTACATGTGAAACAATTTCAAATTCAAAATGACGAACATCTTTTCCAAAGTTTGGTCTGGTCAAAGGAAGATTCTTCACCTGCATGATCAGCATGAAATAAAAAATAAGACATTTGATCACTGCTACCGAGAGTTAACGTTCTATCAGCAGAAATACTACCAAAGATAAACTGTCTTATCCAGTACCATCTTAAGAAAGCAGTCAGGATGTCCACTTCTGCTGGATGATGAATTTCCAGGATGCATTGAACGAGCATTCTCATGAATATCAAGACTCATTAAACCTGAAAGAATCATATGTTAATCTAGTCAAATATAAAAACAGCAGCTAAAATTTTAAATCAACAGATGAGGGTACAAATGTGCAAGGCAAAATCAAACCATAACACAACCACAGCGAACCATGCATTGGAAACACTACTGCAAAAAAAATTTACAAACTTAAAAAGAAAACAACCAGAGAAAATGTTTTTGCTCAAATATGACAAAAATTAAGCTTTGGAGTTTAAGCATCAATAATTTGAAAGAATGTACCATAAGTAATAAGTAATTCAAATTTAAAATACACACCGCACAGCCAATAACTTGCCATGGACTCAAGAAAATGTCTGTGATGGATAATGAATGCAAAGGGGTCGACAAATTTTGTGCTAGCTAATACGTAAATATAAAAGTTGCATATAATATGCATCAGATAAAATTCATATGGGTTGTAAATTGTAGACAACAAAAGAAACACATATAAATAGACTGTCAGAGGTCACAATGATTGTTAATATAACATGGCAAACCAACCAAAGAATTTTACTGAGTTTGTGATACCTGAGGCAGTAGAAATATGTGACTCAATAGTTCCAGTATTGTGATACATGATTTGAACTTTAGGTTTGTCTATCAACACTGAATCTTGAATCAAAAGATCTGGACCATTTGGTAAGAATTCTGGTTTGATCATGTTTAACATTCTCCATAGAGAAGACATCCAAGGATCAAGAGTACCTTCATAGCTACAAAAAAATTATACCATCTTTAGTCGCTTAAATAAAATTTCTAAATTCCAATATACAACTAAGATGAAAATATTAAATTTTGATTAAAAAATAAATTAATAAATACTAACTGCAAAATGTAAGGTACTTATTGTGTATAACCTAGTTCGCCATATCAAGTAGTAACATGATATAATACAAAAATCATATTGGTAGGATAGATTGATATCGTCAAAGGAAGTCTTTATCAAATAACAATAAAAGTATTCACACACTTGAATGAATACCAACCATGTGAAAACAACAATATTCAGCTTAAGGAGTACATTCTGCATAAATCAATATTCCAACCACGTCAAACCTTTTCATATTCTACAAGCACAAAGGTACATGTTTCAACTAAATCAAATAGAATAGTCTTAATTGACACAATAAAACATAATCATACCCTGAAGGGTGCTGATCATCTCCCAAGCCTCTTTCTAGAATAGTTGTTCCTCCAAGGTCCATTAATCTTTTGTCCAGCTTCTTTGCAACAAACTGCCAAAGTTCACAAGTTAGGTTTAATAATTCAAAACATGAAACTAAAGAAAATAAATGTATGTCCAATACAATATATTTCATATCCATTGAACTTTTTAAGTTATGTTCATCATCAATATATCATTCAGTGCCTATTTAGCTCACAACGATTCAACATCAAGAAGTACTTAATCAATATTCAATAAGCAATATAGCACTCAAAAAAGTACTGCAATACTCAATCTAACTAAATGAACCACACAACACTTTTCAAATCCAAAAGTCACAAGTAAATAAATATGATTACATTGTACTTCTGATAACCAGAATCACCCAGACCAAAAACGGCGTAATGAACCCCTTTCAGCCAATGTTGGCTTAGGTTTCTCTGAAGAAGAAACCTCCAAAAGACCTGGAATCACAAATGAGGAATCAACAAAAATATAGATTAAAAACAATCTAAAATAATGCAAAGAAGAGCAGCAACAGAGTAAATAAATAAAAGGGTTAAATGTTTTTAGTCTCTATAATTATCTCTAATTTTATTTTTGGTCAGGTACCCATTTTCAGTCTCTATAAATTACAAACTGCATGCTGTTAGTTTAAGATATAGGTTTGTAATTTGTAGGGACTAATAAAGTGTTAAGGACACTAAAAGAAATGTAAATTTTATAGGAAATGAAACATATTTAATCTTAAACAAAGAATATAAGAGAGGCTTTAAACGAAGCTACCTTCATGGAATCAGGGGTATCACCCTGGCCAGTGGTAGAAACCACAAAAATCACAGCCTCTTCCTGTGGTAACAGACTCTGAGAACAAAGCAAGCCATTATAAAAAATTTAAACTTTGATATCAAAAGAATATTTTGAACAAAAACCCAACATTGAAAAAGGGCATACAGAAAGGAAATCATACAGGATCATATTGATGGAGTGAAAGAATGTTGACGGGGCAGGCTCTTCGCTCGGCTTCACGAGCAAGACGTTCTGCAGCATCCAATGCATTGCCGGTTTCAGTTGCATACAGTATGAGAAGCTTATACCGATGTTGCATCTCTCTCTCACTCTCACTCTAACCTCTAAGGATTCCAAAAGGTGAAAACTTTATGTGATGGCCAGTGTTGTATCCAAGACCTTGGGTCACGGGGTGCAAACGATATAACTTTAATTAATAATCGTAATCATATATATAAAATAAAATCATAAAATTTTAATATATGCATTCAAGCTCAAAAATAAATTACACTAAAAACTTATACCAATTGTCTTCTAAGCGATTTCATATTTTGAGTGATCAATCAAGTCTAAAAAGAGAACAACTTAAATAATAAAAAAATATCATATTTTCATATATTCTATTCTATCCAGCTGCCAAATCCATCAAACTAATAGGGCCAAAGTCTCTTCAAAGAATTTCCAACAATAGGAAAAGTAGCCATTAGCTTATTTTTCCATTATCATCTCTTACAATAAGAAAGCAAATGCAATTAACATCCTATACAGTAGTAAAATAGCCATGAATTGCACAAAAATATGAAGACTAAAACCCAAACAATGAGGGCTTATTGAGCATTCAGTGATTGAAACATTCAAAAAATCAGGAAATTCAAAACTCAAATGAGGGTTTTTTGTTTTGAAGAAGCTAAATTAGCCCACCTAAATTGGCACGGGAGAAAATCGAACCTGAGAGCTCAAGCAGAAGCACACTCGCAGGTACCATGCCAATACCACCAGGCCAACGTAAGTAGGTTTAAATGAAAAATGAGGAAAAATAGGAATTGATCGATTGGATTACAAGTTCTAGTTTTTCTTATGTATGTATGTAATAGATTGAATTGAATGAATTAAAGTATGAAAAAGTGATGCTATTTTGTTATTATATATAGTTTTCAGTGATTGATGGAAGTTGAGACCTAAATTGGGCAACCTAGGGTTTATTGGAATTTGAAAGAGAAGAGAAGTCACTCACAAAATCAGATGCTTCGTGTTTCTGTGTGCAGACGGAGAAGAGAAGAAGTGAGAGCGAGTGAGTGGTGCTAAATGCTACTACTAATAGAGAGTTTCACAGTGTGGAATGAATGTTGTACTTGTACACGCTCTCTCTCTCTCTCTGTCAATTAAACAATTTTGAGTTAAATATGTTACTACAATTGTACGGTATTGGTATTGGGATTTGCAAGTTTTTTTTTTTCGGGTTAAACTAAAATTAACTTATGTGGACTCCCTCCAGTTTTTTTTTTTTTTTGTATAGAAGCTAATGAAAAAAAGAAAAAAAGAAAACTAAAAAGTAAAGCTAAGTATTGCATCATTTTTAAGAGGTTCACGAAGGCCTTCTGGAGGAGATGTATGAGTCACAAGGTCAGCATCTGATGATGCTCCAAGTAATTCCTTCGAGTTTACGATAACTTTGTTATTTTAAAATAAAAGAATTATTCGTGTAGGACATTGCATTATATATATATATATATATATATATATATTAATTATTAGATCAAAAAAAATTAACAAAACACTTTAACTATATCAATTATCATCATCATCATCTGTTATGAAAAACACTATCAAATTAACAGAAAATTAAAAACATTCAAAAACACTATCAACAAAGGGTTCAAACCAAGTGAGGGAGGTGAAATCGCATTCAAAAACTGAAAAACACAATGGGTCTATGGCGACTGGCGAGAGAGGAAACCTACCTGGACGGTGACCGACGGCAAGTGCCCAGGCATGCCTAGCCCAAAAAACGCCCCTAATAAAGGGTTCGAATTTTGGTCAGCTCACTTATCCATCTTATAAGTGGAATTTCTAACCATGAGGCTACTTGACTAAAAATAATAAAAATTTAAAGATCCAATTATCTAACCTTTTTAAGTTCAGGGATCAAACTAAAAGAATTTTGTTGATGAGATCAAATTAAAACCTAAAATAAAATTAACTTAAAAGATTAAGGGAATCAAATCCTCTTCTTCCAATTCTGTATGTTTTTTTTTTCTTTTTCAATCAACCCTTAGCATAGAAAAGACTTAATTGCAGTTTTAGTCCCTCTGTTTTCACAATTTTGGTGTGGTAGAAATGCTTAATATTTTGAGGAGAATAACACACCTCTTATGACTTTACTATCAAAGAGCAAGGTTATGACTCGTGACGTTACTCATGCTTTCAATGTTGCTCATAAGGAGAGTACAGACTACAAACCACCTCAGACTTATTACTTGCCAAAAACGCCAAACTAGTTCATATGTTCTTAATACGTTGAGTATTTGGATTTGAATTTGATGCATCAAATTCAGATTTATTAGGATGAAGGTTTGATGCTATATTGATTATGTATATTATGCATGTGGTACATAGCTAACGATTGGGTCTTTCAATTGTCATACAATCAGAAAGAGTAGCATGTGGATTGATTATTTAACCAAGCTTGGAACAAGATCTGCAAACACGGATCATTAATGGTTCATGATTCTCCAGATCTGCAAGGAAGCTTGCTCTTTAGGCCCCTCAATTTGCTCCCACACCCCTCAAACTGACGAAAATACCCTTCGCATTCTAAAATACGAAATGAATTTTGGTTCGCATTATACAAAACGAACTAACTATAACATACAAAACGCATGCACCGTGAAAAACCAAGTGTTTCTTTAGGCTATGTTGGCTTCGTATTATATAATACGAACTGAGATATGGTTTCGTATTTTAAAATACGAAGTATGTGCAGTTCGTATTTTAAAATACGAACCCTACTCGAAATCGTCCCGCAAAATACGAAATCTATGTCCAAATCGTATTTTAAAATACGAACTGTTGGGAGTACAAAAACTTTTGGTTTTTTTCGCAAACTCCCCATGGATTAGCCTATGTCATCCTGTACACTTTTTAAACGAAACTAAATTTCACATGCACATCTTTAAACACAATAAAACACAACTTAAATCCAAATTACAAAACATTAGTACAATCAAACACTACTTAGTTAAATCCAAAATATTAGTACAATCCAAATAACTTAGTACAACCCAAAATATTATTAGTACAATCAAATGACTATAGTTTGTCTTCATAAGTGATTGCAATCCAAGCTTTAGTACAATCCAATACTTGTTATATTACTCAAAATAGGTGTAAGATCATCCAAATGAGTGAAGAATTGTTGAATCCAAGCTTGAACACGCAAAAATCGCTCCATAAATCGCAAATCCGAGCAATGGTGTGAGGTTGAGTGTTTGAGTGAACAATGAACATATCAGGCCCTGCAACTGTCATATAACAGAAGCTTCGTATTTTGCGTTACGAAATTGAGCGAGTTCGTATTTTAAAATACGAACTGGACTCAATTCGTATTTTAAAATACGAAACCAACTTCCAGTTCGCATTTTAAAATGCGAAATCATACAACATAATTTAAAAAAAAACACTTACATTTTTTCAAGATGTATGCGTTTTGTGTTATAGTGCTTTCGTTTTGTATAATACGAACTCAATTTCGTTTCGTATTTTAGGATGCGAAGGGTATTTTCGTCATTATTGGGAGGTGTGGGAGCATATTGAGGGGCGGGAAGAGCAATTTTCATTGTTTATGGCAAACAATATGGGTGATGTTTATTCTTTGGGCTAGTAGTTTTTCCCTTCAAGTAACAAAAAAATTGCCAAGTGACTAAAAGACTAAAATTGTGACAATATGACTTCAAGTTTATCATTAGTCAAATAGAATCTATTTAATAGATACACATCCATCATTCAATTCAGCAAACAAATTACAAATAGAGAGGTTGAATGTCATCAAACTATTAACTATAGAAATCTGGAACCCTCTTATCAAAAAAATAAAAAGAAATTTGGAAACCGAAATGTGCGAAAAAAATAAATAATAATAATAACCTGACATGTCAAGTTGAGGCTCATAATACAACACTAGATTCAACATATAATTGGTTGGCATGAAAAAAAATGACTCTAAACACTAACGGTAGATATATCTTGATGTAGTTTACATGCCAATGGGAGTAATAATTGCAATTGAAAAATACTTCATTCTCTATAGTAGTATCCTGTTCACTTCTACTGTGACTTCGAGTCATTTCTTACCTAGAGTCATGACTCTCATTTTCATTTAAGTCTTTCTTAGCATCTTCATCATATTTGTTATCATTAATATATGATTCAGAAACCTCCTGTTGAAGATCCGGAGAATCCGATGCTACTTGTTTAGGCCTATCCTCTTTAATTGATCCTTCAGCTTCTACCTCAGGCTTTTGGTCACAAGACACTAGTTCATTTTTTGGGATTGAGGACACCTCTTCTTGAAGCTCAGAGCTTCGCAATACTTGCTCCATCTCTTGATGTGTGCTGTCTACAGGACTTTCAGATGTTCCTTGCTTAGAATCATCACTCTCATTTTCATTCACACCATCATCATCACACGTGTTACACTGTTTAATATCATCTGTTTCGAGAACACCCTGTGGAAGTTCTGGAGAATCTGATACTATATGTTTAGGAACATCCTCTTTAATCAATCCTTCGGCTTCAACCTCCGGCTTCAGATCACAAGAAACTAGTTCACTTTCTGGAGTTGCTAATGCCTCTTCTTGAAGCTCAGAGCTTTGTAATATTTCCTCCATCTCTTGATGTTTGCTTTCTACTGGACTTTCAAATGTTCCTTGCTTAGAGACATGACTCTCATTTTCACTTGCACTGTCTTTCTTACCGTCTTCATCAAGTCTGTTATACTGTTCAATATTATCGGACTCAATAACACCCTGTAGATGTTCTGGAGAATCTGATACTAACTGTTCAGGAACATCCTTTTCAATTGATCTTTCAGCTTCTACCTCAGGATTCTGATCACAAGAAACTATTTCATAACCTGGGATTGCTAATGCCGCTTCTTGAAGCTCGGAGCTTTGCAATTCTTCCTCCATCCCTTGATGTTTCCGTTCTACTGGACTCTCAGACATTCCTTGCTTAGAGTCAAAACTCTCATCTTCATCGATATTGTCTTTCTTAGCATCTTCATCACATCTGTTACACTGTTCATTATTATCTGATTCAGAAACACCCTGTTGAAGTGCTGGAGAATCTGATACTTTTTGTCCTAGCATATCCTCTTCAACTGGTCCTTCAGCGTCTAACTCAGTACTCTGATCATAAGAGTCTAGTTCATTTACTGAGATTGATGATGCCGCTTCTTGAAGTCCAGAGCTTTGCAGTTCTTCCTCCATCAGTTGGTGCTCATTATCAGTTTCATCACTTTTCATCTTCTTTTCACTAATGATAGATTTGGAAATAGCAGATTCTTGAAACTCAGCCTCTCCAGTAGAGCCTTCCATATCCGATCTTTCAACTACACTATGATATGTGTCCTTGGGAGAATCCTCTGTTTTTGATTCATCTCCAGCTTCATTTTTAGAGACGGGAAAAGACTGGAAAGCATCCCAATCATCCTCACTGAATTCATCTTCTTCCTCATTATTCTCATCTATTTGCATTACAGTAGCTGGAGGTGTGGGATGTTTCTCTTCAACTCCTGCCGCTGGCTTCGGCATTTTAATATCCAAAACTGGTATTTTATGTTCTGTTTGATTTTTATCTTGTGTTACAGAAGCTCGTATTACCCCCTGCATATAATGGTATAACAGAAGTAAGCAACTGGAGATTTTATTAGAATATGGACACAGTTCCGAAACAGGTTTAACAGAAATACATGACACAAGATTTTGTTGATTCTGTATTTTATATAATCAATGCTCCATGTTTGTTATTTAAGATTAGGATGATGTTATCCTATTCTCTGCAAAGTATCTTATCATTTATCTTGGTTAACCTTTCTCCTCTTAAAAATTATAAGGGAAGCATTATTTATATGCACTAGAAAGGGGATTTTTTTCATTTACAAAATATAATCACAATCATGGAAATGGAATTACAGGTGGTCGGTTACAATTGTAGAAAATCATAAATGACAGTTCAGTAAAATAGGTGTCAATAATCAGGCCACAAATATACATATTTGTCACACTGAAAATACCTGAAGTTCCTGGCGGTGCAGAGGAGGCATTGATAGTAAAACATCCTTGAAATGCACGGCTGATGAAGGAATTTGAGCAAGGCGAGAAACAAGCTTAATGGCTGTGCTTCTTAAATCACTTATTACCTGTCATTTGTTTGCATGATCAAAAGAATGCATAATAAAATCATGAGGAGCTAACTCCAGCAATAGAAAATCTTAGTTTAATATTTACCGGAGAGAATCCATCTGTTGTTGACAAGAAAATCGTGACAATGGCCTCAAGAAGTAGGGCCATGAAACTTCTCTGGCAGTCATTATCTTTAGCTAGGGTTTGTAACAACACCATGAGACTTAAACATTCACTAGCAATGTTTACCGACTCTCTCGTTATAGTATTCTGCTATCAATAGAAATATAAAATCCTTTAGCTACACGATGAATTGCAAAATTCAATGAGCAAATAAAATGAACTAATGATATTATCAGTCACACTTATGGAAAAACAAGAAAATGTTGCCAATACCTTTAGCATTTTGTGGATCAAAGAGATTATATCAGTAATTAGCTCCCCAGCAAGAAACATTAAGAATGGGCTATCTTCTGTATTCGCACCTTTTTGAATCCTAGCTTTAAGAAATTGCAAACCTATAACTTGGACCTGTAAACAATAAATTTCAGTCATCGGTATTTCTTTTTGGGTAACAACAATGGTGTAATATTTCCTACATCTCATTTACCTGCATATTTGAATCACTGAGTAGAGTTTGGAAACATCGTATGCAATATCTCAGTGCAATAGCACAGATGGATTTGTTCGCTTCACAATCTTCAACATTTTTGCTTTCGAGAGCAAGTTTCGCAATTAATATGATTTGTTCAAGAGAAAATGCAAGCTTTGCATGTATTACATTTCGTTGGTGGTTTAAACTCTTAACCTCCTGCAAATGGAATTCCTCAATGCCATACTTTGTCATAGCAGCAACCACACTCAGAAGAGTTTCAAACATTTCTCTTAGAGGGAGAATGCTATCATCCAGCGTAGCCTCATCTACAAAAATAATTAGAAGAAAAGCTCCCTCAGTTTTGCTGTTGAATGAATCAAATTAAAAAAAAAAATACTGCATCAGTAGCTTGATATATGCTTCCAACTAAAACATGTTGAACCTAGTTTGACTCAAGTTGTTTTCCCAACAATCTTTTTTAACAATACATCCATTCAATTAAAACTAGCAAAACCATATTAGAGAAGAATCGATGAAATACTCGCCAAATATAAATAGTCACACTAGCAACGCAAGGTGGGAAGTATGGATATGGATAAAACTGGATCGGACTAAAATGGCTTACCATCACTTATTCTCTTTAACAAAGGAATTGTACAGTTGACCATGTCAATAGCTTCTGATAAGTAGACCTCAGTTGAAGCCTCCCTAACACACTTGTAACCAACTAAAACTAGAGCCAGAACCATTGATTTTGGATGCTGGGTCATCTTAAGTAATAAAAAAAGGAACAAGTCAGTAATGACAATCATTTATTAAGAATAAAAAATTACACCATGACTTCCAAGAATATAGAATTCTAGATGTTCACAAAATGATACTGGCTCAGAAATCAGTTATCCAGAATCATACACAACAGACACACCTTGGTCTCAATACGGTTAATAACTGCCTTTGTTGTGCTGCATACTGTATGTATCACATTTACTTCGGAGTTTGGATGATTCACTGAAATTGCATCAGTTCTGAACAATAGACATACATGAATGTTTAGCATATTATATACACATATATATCCTATGCAAAACTATCTATCAAATATGGAACTACAATAAATTATTAGTAACTGGAAATCAATTACCTATGAAATAGTTTAAAAAGGTAGTGCAAGCAAAGCTCCATTGTTAACATAGCAAAATTTTCACTATTGAAAATTTCTTCTGGGCAATTTTGTGCAACCTGTAGGGAAAACAAATGAAACTTGAATTTCGCATGCCTTAAAAAAAGAATCAAATCAGAAAACAGCAAACAAGATTAGCATGCCATTCAAGAACAAATCGCACCTAATCAAGAAGAGAGGGCTTCAGTGTTTTGAAAAATATACCTTATGATGATAATAAAATATAATGCAGAAATACAATCCTAAAATCAATTATGTAATGTGTACCTGTGATAAGATTGATATCGCAAGACTATTCCATGAATTATCCATGTATGTGGAATATGAAAGAATCTGCATTGAATAAACATAATTAAAAAATAAATAAAAATTCTCTTCATGATCGTTCCTTATATTAATTTATCTATGTTCTAAGAAATTTTCATGAATAAAAACAAGCAGAAGCAGAACTCTTTTACAGTCCAGTATCTTCATACAGGGTAGTGAATTGGCATTGATATATTGATGTAGTGCAGGTATGTCATCAATTCTTTTTCGTTAAAAGTCAAAGGTTCTACTGTAAACCAGCCAAGTCCGAAAAAGAATTAAACGTTGGTTAGATGTGTTAGAGTAGTAAATCAGTTTACTCTTATATATGACCAAATGACTTTAGGGAAATTTCTAGAAGTAACTAGGATTTAGGAAGATAGAATTCCCTGTATTTATGCCGAGTTAGTTACAACAATACTCAGCTTCTATAAATATATAGAAGCTTCTCTTCTACTCTTAATGAAACTAATCAATGAAATCAGTTTCTTTCAATTCTCTGCAATTTACTACTTGTATCAAGGTCTGGAGGGTCATTATTGGTTTTACACATTCCCTCACGTAATGACACGTAAGCATAGACAACGCAAAGGATTGAGCTATGGACCACTTGGTCAATAGAGGCTTTAATACCATATAAAGAACCAAATCTTAAAAAAGCTTAAGCTATTAGGTGAAGAGTACACATGAATGGTTTTATGTCTCAAACTATCCAATATAGTATTTACTTCATTCACTGCGGCAGAAATAATTACTCCTATATTTAATTCATGAACTTAATAGATGAGGAATATGCAGTTACTTGTTCTGATCAAATTAAATGGACAAGTACAAGGAAAAATCATGAAAGTAAAAATGTGTCGTCTTAATAGGACATAATTGAGAGGGTTGCATCTTGCATCCACTACAAAAATTAAATGATGTCTTGGAACTGTATGCTTGATAACATTGTAAGAAATAACACCCACCTGCAGTAGCTCTTTGCAAATATCCATGTTAAGCAGTCCTGCTCCAAAAAAACTCTCAGTTGAAAGAAATTGAAACATAGGTAGTACAATTTCATATAATTTCAAGCCTGTCGGTTTCACTTCATCGCCTGGGGGGTTCCCACCATGGTCATTAACAAAAGTCAACTGTATAATTGGTCTGTACACGATAGGATGTTGTGACTGAAACAGACCAAGAAGAGAAAATCCCCATAGGAACTTAAAATCTTCAAACTTCAACTGGACCATGCTATACTGACATGTAGTGGTACTATGTTTATCGGTGTTTTTAGCTGAGGCTTCGGTGCAATCACTTCCTTCAGAATTCACTGGAACAGAGTCTAGTGCAAGTGCTTGTAAAATTACTGGCCAAGATTCATCCAAGCATGGGCGTAACTTTGAAGAAACAACAGGCGATTGCAGCCCATCAAGAAACAGATTCCACTGCAAGAAAATGCGACTAGAATGAGAGAAAAAAAACTCTGAAGACACCAACATAATCATAAATTCATAATGATCCAGGTTCATCTCCGAGATGAAAGTATGCACCCATGAATATATGGAAAGTTCATATTCAGGCTTACCTTCCTCTTTGGGCTCAGGCACAAGCATATATAACTATAATCCTTCAATGTATGGATCCAGTACTTTCCTAGAACACTCGAGCTCTTTTGGAACAGCGGTAATAATGTCAGGTACTCATCTGGAACTCTATCTTGGTGCTTCCTCATGGATGCATATATATAACACTTGAGAGAAGCATGAGCAGCCAGAAGTCTTATTTTGATCTAAAATGTGAATTACAAAAAAAAAATTAAAATAAGAACTAAATATAAAAATATTGAAATATATAAAATTTATATAAAATTCGAGTCGCGTGCCTTGCTTGTGACCCATTCAGCAAACGAAGGATAATAAATATCCTCAAAGTCATTAAGTGGGCGTGAAATCAAAGAGAATATGCGCCTGACCACCACTTGATCTCCACTGATTATTCCGCTTGTTAATATCTGAAATTATTAAATATTACTGAGTATAACTGTGTTTAATATCATAGTTGAGGAACTTCCCTAAAATATTTCCAACTTCCAAATGACTAACTTGATATATGTTTAAAATAACGACTAGATAAATTATAGTAATTTTAGGGGATTTCAAAACATGTAATAAATCAACTTCAAAGGTAAGAGAAATGAATAGAATGATGAAAGCTGCAACCTTCGTAGCCAAGTGCAAGCCCGCCTCCAATAAGCTAGGACTAGAAGATGTGTCCAAGGTGGTACGAACTGCAGATACTAGCTGGGCCTATATTTATAATAGTTTCGGTTATTCCAATAGAATCACAGAACTCATTATCTTACATAACCATAAAAATGAAGTCTCAGTTCTATAAGATGTTTAAACACACAATTATTTGCATAAAATAAATTATACATACAAAAAAATAAAAAGAAAAAAAAACTTAGTGGACAAAAATAAAAATTCATTGACATCTTTGTCATGTAGACAATTTGGGGGGCGGTGAAAAGCATCTTGTGAAATACCTGATACTGTTCAAGTAGAAGATGCCCAGGAAGCTCAGGGTCAGCTGCTTTTTCAAACTGTAAATCCAAATTCACATTTAAGATTTAAGAATGAATCAACTAAAATTGACCAGTAGGGAGATGATTAGATACACCGTGCAATTTACACAGCATTAAATTAAGCAGAAAAGAAACTGATAATTAATATAGATTGAGCTCTATTAGAATTTGGGAGGTCTATACTCAACCACAAAAGCTAGCTTAAGAGTTGAGGTTTACACACATTTATAAAGGCTATCTATGCCATATCTCTAGCCAATGTCGGACTACTTTTAACACACCCCCTCACGTCCAGAATTGAATAAGCTGGAACGTGGAATCAACAATAACGGGTGGCCCAAATATGGAAGGTTTTCACAACAAACAACAAATGGATCTAGGTTAGGCTCTGATACATATTAGAATTTGGTAGGCCTATACTCAACCACAAAAGCCAGCTTAAGAGTTGAGGTTTGCACACATTTATAAAGGCTATCTATGTCATATCTCTAGCCAATGTAGGACGTAGTGTGTGTTTGGTTTGGCTTTATATAGAATTGATTTTGATAGAATCGATTTTGGTAGAATTGATTTTATCAGAATTGATTGTAGCATAATTGATTTATGTTTGGATACAACTATGTAAAAGTGACTTGAACAATAAATTACAGTGTAAAAATGATACTACAAGCCAGAAGCTACAAATCATAACTTCTAGCAGAATCAATTATGGAGGCAGAATCAATTCTGCTTTAGAATAACCAAACATCTAAAATCAATCTAGAATCAATTCTACACATATACTTCTAACAAGCTAAACCAAACACACACGTACTTCTAACAAGCTCTTCAATATTTGGACAAACAATGCATTTTTTACAAAGTAATTAACCATAAAACTATCCTCAATTGTTTACATAGAAGAAAATATGTGCAATTGTGTGTGAATAAAAGAAAAAATATAATTAGAGATAAGAATTAAACATCAGAATCAACCTCAGGGGACAAAAGATCATCAACAACTTAGGAGCATATGAGAAAACATACTACATAGAAAAGACAAAATAAGTCTTCAGTAAAATTAGGCTATCCGATGCCTTTAAATATCTGTTAGGGGGGCTTTTCATAAGGATACAATTTTCTGAACAACAAAGAGATACCAAAAACTCAATACCCATATCGATTAATGGTTAGCATATCCCACCCTAAAGCCTCTACTTTTCTTTTCTACCACAGCCACTAAGGCTAATAACAAGATGTAGATGTTATGTGGTGGTGGGAGGATACAAAGGAAAAACTACAAATTAGCTACAAGAGAAGACTTGATCTCAGTGCGATAAAACTCTTCAAAATTAAGTTATCAAAAATTACAAGAATGGAGAGAACGGGCAATCAGGCATAGAATAAGCACAGCAATCATATTTTATAGATAACATACTACCTTATCCACAATAGTGCCAAGAAGACTGACGCCTACTGGCTGCATGTTCTCAAACTGAATTGTGCTAATCTGATGATAAAAAATAACAGCGAAGGGTGTGATTGATTCTAACATATCTTTGATATTTTAAAAGAAACAAAGGGTAAATTATTCACAACTCATATAATTTAATTGGTCGGCAGTACCTGATATGCAAGTGATATTAACTCTTGCAAGTGGAGAACTAGCCAATCACCAAGGGACTTCCCACCTGCATATTCTTTCCTTGCCAAAAACAGGTCAAAATGAGCAGGATTTCTTCCAACAGCATTTGGTAGATGGCTCAAACATCTGCAATAAAATTAACGACTCAAATTACATACAATAGTAGAACGGCTAAAACAAGATTCTTTAATTGACAAAAGTAAAGATCAACCTCAAAATATAAAACAAGACATAATTTTTAAATTAATACTTCACTGAAGAATATGGATATTTTTAGCATAAAATACGTTAACTTATATCAATTTTAGAAAGTTAGTAAATTAAGAGGTGGTGAATTTGTACAAATTTGAAATAGAATAACTTATCTCATTTTTAGATAGATGTAGGAATTGTATGTCCAATGTATTTATCGCAAAAATTAAATTACATGATTAAGAAATACATACTCTGCAGCAAAGAGTCTAGTCCTATATCTGAGGTACTTCTCTCTATTAGCTGCACCGGTGGAAGTTTGAAACTTGTAATCCTGCATACTGTTGGAGCCAGAAACCATATTTTCGTCATCATTATGGTTCAACCTTGAATCACCATCAGAAAAATCATTTTCTGCATTGTTATTATTTTCAGTGTTCCTCATTGACGTTGCGAGGACCTGCGATAATCCCCCAATAAGCCATTGTCAATATTTGGTGAAATGTTATGGAAAGCATTATGAAGGGGAAGGGGAGAAAGGGGACTATTGAGAGGAGAGATTAATGGAAGTGAGAGTAAAGGATCATTTTTTTAATGAAAGGGTGGCTTAAGCCATTGGGCAGGGAGCATTCTTGCTTCTCGGAAACCATCTTTCATTCTTATTTAGGTGTTTCCATTAAATGCTGCACTTGGTGCTTTCCCCTAGTTTACTCCCTTCAATTTGTCTTGTTAATAAAATCACTTCCTATCACATACATAGCTGTTTTGGGAACTGAAGCTTCTTTAAGTAATGTGCATAAAAGGACCCAACATATAAAAGTTGATTGCCCTTCATCCCAGAAAGGATCTAGTTATAATGCACCACTACTAATTTTGCCAACTTAATAATAGATCAATTAGAAAGAACAATCAGTCTCTCGGAGGACCCTCTTAGCAACATTTGTAACAAGCTTGGTACAAATTATATATCTCACCTATCTAGCTGGATGAGAAAGGACACGTGTTGAAAACATCTACAATGCATTCACGTGTCACTAAACCATAGGCTGGGTATAGTCCATTTTCTCAATATAGGATATAGTTGTATGGGGAAAAGCATATCACATGATCTTATGCTTTTTCACTGGATAAAGACTTCCTTCAAAGGTATTAGTTTTCATGATATTTAGTAGTACAACTTCTAGACATTGTGAACCATGTAGAAAAATATGCATTTAAAATAGAAAGCTTACCACTTTGCGACATACTGATATCCAATGGGAAGTACATGAAGGACATGATGCATAGAGTAATCGCATAATTGTGGTTCGCACTAAGTTACCAATTCTGCATAAATGAAAGAAGTGAGAACTAAGCAACATAAAAGCCAAATAGCAATTGCAGTTGCTGAATATCTAATTTGTTAATAAAATATATCTAACTCATTGGTATTGTAAAATGACTTATATTTTGGTACAATTTTTTTTCTCAAAGTAATTTATATTTTGGTTCGGAGGGAGTAAAAGAAAAGGGTCTCAGGCTCAACTTCAACCAATTGAGTAAGAAAGCATTTTTTCTTTTTCTTATTCACGTACTCTGAATCAGTTTCCTCATCCAACATAAAGAACAGGTTATCTTCAATCTTCTCAACAATAACGGAAGCCTGAAGAGATTAAAACCAGATTTCAGCACAAAAATAATATGCACTAATATATCTATTATGACAGTCCTTCCAAGGTTAGAAACCAACCGGATCTTTCTCAATTAGATGTCTTAGAGTAGACACAGCAAGAAGGCGTAAAGTTGGCTGCATGAAGAAAAAAAGTTAATTGAACAGAGTTTGCATAACCAATAATTACCAATAATGGAAAACATGCAGGAAAAACCTGTTTTGATGACAATGTAGAGAGAAGAGTTTGCACATGGGAGTGCACAGAAACAGCTTTCGGTGCAAAAAGGACAAGTTGTTGAGTGAAGCGTGCACTCCTGCAATATAACAAGCAAAACTACTGATAATCATCGGAAAAGGAAACACTTGACTGAGAAAGACTTTTCCCAAAGCCAAAGGTTTGATGGCCAAGAGAAAATGTTAACTATATGATCATCGAGCTAAGAAACATACTCAAGCATTGTTGAAGTTTCTTGCCAGCAGCTTATCTCAGCAATGGCAGACTGAAAAGAAAAAAAACAATGTATGATGTTTAAATTTTTTTTATTAAAAACAAAAACAGAAAGTAATGGTTGGAATGTCCAGAAAGTAATTTTGTTTATTAAAAAATACAATGTAGGTTATGTGAATATTTTATATTTTATTATGAATAAATTTAATGTAATGGTTCTGGTAGAAGTGAAAAGCCTAAGTTTTGTGACAACAGGCAATATATGACCAACTTTACAGTATGGTAGGAATGCAACTGTTGGAGTTAGGAACTTAGGATCCTCTCCATTTATCAAAAGAAATGGGAAATTACTTTGTCATGCAGTAGATAGGGTATCAGATGAGGCATTTAGCTTCTATTTGGCCTAAATGCCTAATGCGCATGGTCTCGTATGGGAGCTCACCAAACAGACATGTTGACAAATTGGGTAGCTTAGCCACATTACTGTTTTCATTCATTTTTTAAATACTATTCATTTCATTTGCATTTTCCTTTTACATCAAACAGGATCCTTTGTCTTCCATATTATTTACAATCATCATTTCTTTCTTCTTGACGTGTTTCTTGTTACATTAAAATAGTTTTAAAAAATCAACCTTGGAGCGTGAGAAAAAGATGCTTCCTGGTACAAGCTCAGGACCAAGAACAGCAACTATAGCATTTATAAGGCGGCCAACTCCCTGCTGAATGTCTGCCAAACCATTCTCATCAGATAAAAGAATGTCCATTGCAAGAGAAAGGGTCGCCTGTGAAGAAAAATAGAGGCAATAAGGAAATCATAAGAAAGATAGTATTACAGAATAGAAAGAGGTACTCCATCAGACTAATAAATAAAAACAGCAAACATTTTTTCCTTCGTTTTTCTCTTGTTTTTTGGGTGCAAAAAGATAAATAACATAAAAGAGAAGTAAGAAGGATGTAGGATGCAGAAATAAACTACTATACATAAGCCAAGGCAGGCGGCAACTTACATGAGAGGGGGTCCATGTAAATGTGCATGTAATATAAGGGTTTTTTTATATAAAGGATAAGAAGAGTTGTCTGTTTTGGATAAACATGATTATTGTAATAATCAATAAAAAAAATAAAATTGAAATCACTAGCTCATATGAATCAATTAGTGACATTTCATAGCACTATGAATAATGTCGGTCTTTAAGAAATATTTTCATTAAATAAGGGAAAAGCAGACTATCTATTCTATATGTGAGAAATTTACTGATCACAAGATGCTGCTGACATTTGAAATGATATACCTGGACATGAGAAACAAAGGACAAGCCTGCAGCTTCAACAGTTAAAAGAAGCCCATGCATAGACCAGATCTGCAGATTAGGTACCAAACTTTTAGCCAGTGAGGATATAGAGCTCACTGTTCCAGGAACTAAAGTTGACAATGCAATCCCTCCTGCACTGCAACAAGATATATATACAATAAAAATTGTCAGGGCATGTACTGAGTTATAAGAAAAATAAGTAAACTATACAATTTGTCATTTAAGTTTGGAAAAGTCATCAATCTGCTCAGCTAAATATCTAAACTGAGATTATAAATGTACAAGAATAAAACTTGTTTTCCATGAAGGAATGAGTTATGCCTGTGATTTCGATGAAATTGCTCCTCTACCTAATATAATTGATAGTTTAAGTTTACTATTAGAATAGAAGATTTCCAAAGTCTCGAATTTAGGGCAACAGAAAGGGTTCAACAAGTAGCAACGTTGTAAACCTACATCGGAACCAATATGGTTTTTGTAGTCTAATTAATAATAAGATGAACTAAATCATTTCATGATCTGGAGCACAAATTCTGTAAGGAAGCTACTATAAAAGTGTAAAGTTTTTATATTTCCACTGTTATTACTATTATTCATACTATTCAAGTTTATCATATCCTTAGCCATTATGACTAGCATTCTAAATTCAAATGTCCTATCAGCAGATGTCTTCACCAATGAGTTGAGAATTCCTCAAATTGTTTATATATGTAATGTAATGTAATGAGCTAGGTGCTTTATGCTTCTTATTTTCCTCTTTCTCAACAAGCTTTGTCGTACTTTTATCGGTGTTTTGTTCTTCTGGAGGATTTATTATCCTCCTCTCTTTGTATATCTCTTCTTTCTCTCTTCTTTCTTGGCAAATTTTTTTTTTTAAAATTGAAAATCCCACTTTATCATCCTTGGTACTTCATAACATACCCTCTCGCACCCAGCACTATCGGGCGTGGGGCGTGGATATAAATGGTGGTGGGCCCGATCATAAACCTGATTGCAGGCGGCCCAACAAAGTGGCCCGGCGAATCGTGGAGAGGTTCTGATACCATCTTAGAATTGAGAGTTGAGTCTAACTCACCCTTACAAAACCGGCGTGTAAGGTGAGGATTGCCCTCACTTATAAACACATATTCAGGCCATCTCGCAACCGATGTGAGACTTCTTAACAGTACTATGCTCAAAACATACAAAAACTCAACATAATAAATTATCTTCTCTTAAAAGTAGTAGTCAAGCACATATCATCTATAGCTAAAGAAGAACTTGAGCACAGAACAGACAAAGCTAGTTCAAACATACTAAAAATTATCAGTAATTCTGAATACATGAAAACTATTAGCAGTGACCTGCGATGAATGCAGCCAAGTGCCAAAGCAATTGATCCAGCATAGTAGGAATCAGTTGCTCCATTTAGGTCACCAAGAAGTGATCTAGTCTGCTAGCCATCATCAATGATGAAAAAAACAATCAGAAATGAAAGCACTAAATATCACAGACAAAATTTAGAGGCTGTAAGTGAATGTGTGGAAGAGAAAAAAAAAGTTTGCTATGGGTAAATCACAGTTCAGTGAAGATTAACAATGCAGTTTGAGGAGCAAACTAAAAAACTTGCCATTCTAGCAGTGAAGATATCATTTCCAAATCGAGCTAAATATCCAAGAACCTCAGAAGATGCTCTACGCTGCGATGCACAAATGTCTCCCTCCACCAAAATATTCTTCCATTCAAATTTGGCAAACAAAGAGTAGCAAAACTTAGTCTTGAAACTTGACAAATAATTAAATGTGTGTGTGATAGAGTTAGTTACGAGTTTCCTACCTGAAAAATAGATTGCACCAAACCCAAAATCTCTTGTCCTAATGTTTGTGGTCGAAGAGAAAGCAAAGACTGGAAAATATAATGAAATCGGTATATTAATATTCGCTGAGATTGTCAGATTGACACAATGAACTTGGATAATACCAACAGACAAAGATAACCTTAAACCCTGCAAGTAAGCCCACACAAATATTGGTGATACTAGATTTGCGCCAGTGTTGTTTTTTCCCAGCTTTTAGACACTGCTCAATAACACCAAGGAGGGACAGCATACCACCACTATCCTGAGATATAAATTGCCGATTGATTTCAACAACAGGAACAACCACTCACTGAATTCTACAATAATAAAACGAGGTTGTACGATGCTCTACCTGAGAAGAAAATATTATCCCGAAGAAAAGAAGCATCTGGTTCACCAAAGTCTTGCTTATTGTCTCCGGCTTCAAGGTTAAATTTACGTTGTTACCAAATGGAAACCCATCCAATAATCATGATAAAAAGTAAATAAAAAAACTAAAATAAGATTGCATCGAAAAGGATATATAAAATTAGCTGGATAACCAAATCAAAATGAACTGATGAAACTACAAATAAATCCTAACATAAAATCACCAAGGGCCAAATTCTGGACAAGGCCACTTAAAATGATTTCTCCGGAGAGTTTTTCATAGTCATTATCCACCTCTATTTATCATACTATCCTCCATCTAATCAATTCCCCTTGCTAAAGCCATAATTTGTCTTCTTATTACAAGGCCAAACCATCTTTCAGATAATCGTCATTGTATCCTTAAACTAGCAAGAGACATTTGTGACAATTGAGTTCAGCTGTATATCAAGATTTCAAAATATACTTAAAGTAATTTAGAACTAGTTTAGATATTAAGTTCGGCTGAATCAACCTTTATAGGTTAGAATAGAAAGAGTCTATTGGCTTCTACAGCGATTAGCATTGCTTGTAGAATTGTACAATCCTGTGAATTTTCTGCAAGCTGTTAGTACTGAATCAGTGTCTGGATCATGTATGTGTTTTTTCACAGTGTAATATATTGCACCAGTCTACATCGCATAATCAAGAGATTACCTAGCTAGCTTCAGCGATCCTAAACGCAATGATTTGCCATGACGTATTTCATAGTCAATATCAATCATTTCTCCTCAAATCTCTCCTTCCTATTAATTATAGCCTATGCTCTCCTTCTTAGTAATTAAATTCCTAGTTAACTAGTATAACAAATGACAGATAGATGAAAGACCAAATGATTAGTTATGTCAAAATACAAATAACGCGTTAAAAATATATGGATATTGTTAAATAGTACACATGTAATGGATTGTTCCTGAATAGGAAATAATTTTTGCCAAGAGTTCTAGATTTTTAATTTATCGAAAGAAATAATACCTGAGGAAAGCTAGAAATTTCGTTCTCCCATACACAAGGCATAATGCCATCTTTTCCACCTTGAAAAGCTCGGAGCTCGTCTTCAAACCAATCCCTTGTTTCATATAAATATAAAGGTAAGACAAGTCAGTTGGAAAAAGTAGAAGTTAAAAAGAGAGAGACCTAAAGAGTCGCTAACTTGTTTTGACGATAATGCGGACCAAACTAACATTCTATATAATATCAGTCTCACCTAGATTAAGTGTCCATAAATAGATAACAGAAATACTAATAAATTGATGACATCGCTAAATTCTCTTCCCACATTAGCCACTGATTTTAATAAGAATCATTTGACAGTGCAAAAATATGGAAAACTTCAATCAACTTTGATCCAGTTGTACTAAATAACTAGACAAGATTCAACTCCAGAAAATCAAGCCAAACTCCTCAGAAAACCACTAATGGTTATAGAATGGAGAAGAGAGCAATGCAGAACGGCAACAGGAAAGAACAACCACACATGCAATCTACCGTGACAGCACCAAAATAAAATCATCTAATGTGACACAATATACTTCTCTTGTAATTTAAAGGAGGAATTTGTCATTTGTAAACAAGTTAGGGGATCTTCATAACTTCATCTAACATCAAGGGTTCATAACAATTTACTCTAATATTTAGGAAAAAATACTACAAAGCATAACTGCATAATAGCCAGATAGAGACCTTCCAGGAATCCAGGGACCCAACCATGCATCTCTCTTGTCTAACAGCATCCTCAAGCACGAACTTTCTTCACATTCTGAAGCATGCCTTATTCAAACAAGCAATAACAAATACTCAGATCAATCAATGAAGATCTAACGTTCTAATAAATAGTTGTGTAAATGAAATAAAAAAACAGTTAAGAGGACAACAATGGATGTGATTTATTACGAGTTAACACAGTATTCCCTTTTTCATACAGTTCGAGTTCCTTCAGCATCAAACTTTCTAAAATAATATTTTATTTGCGTATTTATTTTCATTAAATTATGAAGGATCTCATTGTCGTGGATCAAGAACAAGATGTGATGGCCTGGAGAATCATTTACATTTTACAATGTCTGATTTGTGGTCAGCTTTATCTGATAGAGCATGTTTTGAATGATTTGTTGGAAGTTCATATGCCGCAAAAGGCTATTTCCCAATATATATTGCATCAAGTGTTCATTCTGAAACAGTTCCTTAACTCTCCTTACATTGATCTGCTGACGTTTCTCCTTTGAACTCATTACTTTCTGTTAAATGTTGGGTGTGTCCTAGGTCCTTAGAAAACTTTTAGAGAATTAGCATTAACGATTTTAGTAGGAGTGAAGAGGCTAGATTATTATGGCAATGTGCAAGCTTCACTACAATTTGGTGTATATGCTTTGAGCATAACTCTCATGTCTTTAGAGATGTTTCAGTGGCACAATGTGATAGAACCCATGATCATAAAAGTCCAATTGAAGGAGGAGAAATGTTAGACTATTATTATTATTATTATTATTATTATTATTATTATTATTATTATTATTATAGCAGTTATGGCGGTTATTGTGTAAGTTATTATCTAATAAGTAGTTATTAAGGTAGTTGTTATCTATTGTAATAAAAGGGAAATTGCATGTTTTTGTTATGGATTCAGAATTATTTTAGGAACAAATCTTAGGATTTAGCCAGAGAGGGTGTTTCATCTCTTCTCTGAGGAGCACTCGCTCTAGGATTATAGGGATTTAATCTCTGTAATAGTTCTTTTTCAATCATTAATAATAATTTTCTTTTCTCTATTAAATCGGGTTCCTATCAAATGGTCCGACCTACCGGATTCGACGAAGAACCAGTGGTTTTGACAAAGGTGGTTCCTAGATTTGATGGAACGACAGATGGTTATTGGTGGATGATCCAACTAGATCGGTATTTGGAAGCCAATACTTGGCTTTGTGAAGAAAGAAAAGTAGGATGGGTGACTGCATTTGCGTTAAGTGGAGATGCTTTCACTTGATGGTTATCGTGGAAGCAAGGAAACAAGAATATCACATGGGAGACTTTTGAAAGGGCTTTTATTAAAAAATTCATTCCAGATTTACGGGTGATGATGGAAGCCGCAGAAGATGATGAACAAGGAAACCATGGATACATTTTGAATGAGACAATAGAGAACGATGAAACGGTTCAAGAGATGAACACAAAAATTGGTGATGATTCAAAGGCGGAGAAAAAGACAAAATCTGGATCGCCGTTGAATTCGACCAATTTAGAGCAATCACCACCGGAGCCGTCAAATTGGAAAGTGCAGAGTCACCGGAAAAGGGGAACAGAGGGAATGTTTGATGAGGCAGTGAGTACGGGTCAAAGAAGGAAGGAGCAGGAGATTGTGTTCAAAACACCATCGTTGCCGGAATTGTTGCAGGACTGTTCACCGGTTGCGGCTTTCCAACCGCCATGGAAACCGTCAGATGCTAAGACACAAGTTTAGACTCCACTACCACCACCAAAGCCATCGGACAACAAATCGCCACCAACCGCCGTCAGGAAATCGCCGTTAGTAGATATCTCTGTCGAAGGCTCTCCTTGGTTGAAGAAACTCGTGAATCTGAGAAAGAAAGACCAAGGGGTAATCTCGACAATTTGTAACTCATTGATGTTGACCGTATGGGATCCGGGGAAATTCAAGGCGTTGATGTTTGTGGCTGTTTATGAATTATGCTTGAGAAATTCTATTGCAATCTATGGGTTGCTTAATTGGGTATATGGCAGGGGTAAGTGTTGTATCAAAATCATTTGGGTGATGCTTATGTTGGTATATGATAGAGGGAAGCTTTGGTCTTCAAATATTTGGGTGCAATTGATGTCTAACCTCAGTTTCTTCAATGGATCGATTCCTATGTGTTTCTTAAGAGAGTTAACGAGTCTCCTAACAGCAAAAAGAGTAATCACAACCACTACCAACCTTGAGGACAAGGTTGTTTTTAAGGAGGTGGCAATGATAGAACCCATGATCATAAAAGTCCAATTGAAGGAGGAGAAATGTTAGACTATTATTATTATTATTATTATTATTATTATTATTATTATTATTATTATTATTATTATTATTATTATTATAGCAGTTATGGCGGTTATTGTGTAAGTTATTATCTAATAAGTAGTTATTAAGGTAGTTATCTATTGTAATAAAAGGGAAATTGCATGTTGTTGTTATGGATTCAGAATTATTTTAGGAACAAATCTTAGGATTTAGCCAGAGAGGGTGTTTCATCTCTTCTCTGAGGAGCACTCGCTCTAGGATTATAGGGATTTAATCTCTGTAATAGTTCTTTTTCAATCATTAATAATAATTTTCTTTTCTCTATTAATTCGGGTTCCTATCACAATGGTTAAGGAATAGGCATCTCGCTTCTATTTTGAGTGAGCATGATCTACTTAAGGTGGTTTCCGTTACAAAAATTGTGAGGGACTGAGCAGCATTCTTTGTTTTACCTAGTCGTTTGTGTTTTTATCTTTGTTGAGGATGATTCCTTGACATTTAATTCATCAATATCAGTTAGCAAATTTAGAATGAAGAGAAAGGAATTGTTAAGGCATTGTTACATATCAATTTACAAGTTCAAAACATCAGTTACATGACATTTATAAGGATCATTACTTAATGGACAAAAGAAAAAAAATTATGTATTGCCAAATGATGTCAAACCCGTCAAAATAGTAAATGACAGAAAAATTAAAACACTACCTGAACGGAAATGTACATAGTTGAATAATCTGAGGGTGGTCATTTTTAAATGACCCGGGATCTGGGAGAGATTGATAAGCTATTAAAGTTTTGATGATGAAAGTCTCCACTGCTGGCTTCACATATGGAAGTTCCTTGGCTTTTAATGCGGATATGTATGAAAATGCACTGCTTTCAACATAGACTAGGAATTACTATCAACTGTCAAATTAAATTACAACCATAAACAAAACAGTACAGATACCTGTTAAGGTATACAAGAACTGGTTGAAGTAGAACTCCGTTATTCATAACATCAGAAGATATGAAGCATTTTATAAACGCTGTAAGTGCATGAACAGCTGCAGCCCATACGCTACAAAATAAAAGAGCAGACCATGAAAGAAACATGCACAATCAGAATTGCTTCTTAATTATTATCCACAACAGAACACATCTAAGAAAATGAACTATGCTTAGCAAAGTTTAATTTTAATGAAATCTAAATGATAAGAATCCTGGCGATCCTATCTTGATTCTTGACTATAAGACTGTTCAATTAACAATAATAACAAATATACTTCATGAGTTTTTTTCTTTTTCTCTTTCTTTCTTATAATGAAATCATATATCAAGATAGAAAAAGGTAAAAAGCAGGATGATCAGATGAAGAAACTCATTCAAAAAATTCTTAACACAAGGTAGAGAGACAGGCTAGCTAACAAAAAGATGACTGGTGGTTAAAAAAAATTAGGTAATTACAAGATGATTAACTAGGCTAGCGAAATGTGTGAAAGACCACAGCTGAGAGCCAGATCCTATATAATATTGTGTAAATTAACTAGGATGAAAGCATGATGTGAATTTATAAAGGTCACATCAAGATTATATTAGGGGATATGCCCCCCAATTATGTGATAGTTACAATAGAAAAATGGAAAACCCAGTCGCTAAAGTGATAAAATTAGTTGCTAAAATAACCGGTGAAAGAATTAGATATTAGTTCAAAATGCTAAGATGTAGGGAGTACCCGGTGATACAATTTAATACTGTTAAGATGTACTTACTATATCCTTGACATTAAATCATCAGTTTTTGAAACTTCATTTTCTGGATTCCCAGTAAAGAGTGTAGCCCACAATGCAAGAATATCAAAGACATCCTCTTCAAGCTCCTGCCGGCAAATGAAAAACACTAAGACATGATACTTTTGCTTAAAATAATTATAGGAAACATCCCCAAATGCAGTCCTAATACTTCCTTGGGTCCCCTTATTTGTAAGAAACAAAAGTGTTCATTTCTTTAGTTCTTCTTATTAAATGCTAAATTCCATTTATGCCTTTATTTACTACAGAGAAAGAAGAATTAAAGTAAGCAAGTTACTAGAATTATGTGTAATTAATATAAAGGTACTTATGTAATAAATTTAAATTATTAAGAGTATTAAATGAAATCAACTACTTTCAAGATGCTTCTTTGGTCTTGATGAAATTAGAGTTTTGTTTTTTATAAAAGGACTGGATGGAGTATTAGTTTTCACAATTCATATTATCATGTCTTACAAAACACGTATAGAAATTTCCTGTTATAACTAACTTCAAGAGAATAGATAGCTACAGACGTTAGACAAGAGCTTGCATTTTTTTGGAAATAATGACTTATTTTGGAGGTAAGACAGACACCATTGAATACTTGATTATTCTCCTTAACGTTGTTATGACATAATAAGGCTAATGTAATGCTGATGTCAAATATTTTCACATGCTTTCCTTTCCTTCACCATTCATTTTATTAGTTTCATAACAATATTAGCTTAAGAAAAACCCTGATCTTCAACAACTTAATACCTCCTTTGGTAAAGAAACCAATAAAGATGATAAAAGCAACCATCCAGCTTCTTTTTCAACTGTCGCTGCCAATGGATTGCGACTATATTCTATCAGCAGTTTCTTTGAAACCTCAAACACTAATCTGGGGAGCCTGGTTACAACACATTACTACATATTAGTACAGAAAATAAAGCAAGCATTAAACCGCATAAATGGAAATTCTCCTATTGTTATCTATCATAAGGACCAGAGTTAAACAAAAATACTAATTGTGACAGGCAGTGAAGGTGGGAAAAATTTAAATCTGTGTCAATGAAGAATGCAAGAAGAGCAGATCCTGTAACAATAATGAATTACCCATGATACCTTTTCAAGGAAAAAATAAATATATAGAAGAACTAAAAAAAGATATAAAGATAATGAAGGTGTTGATCGACATTTATATCCACCAAGTACAAAACTATAAAGTATTATGGGTCGCAGAATCAGTTATGGCGCCTCGTCGTCTAAATTAAATTCAGGCTTAAAACCATTTTCATTCCATCTCAATATAAGGATAAATAACACAATACAAACAAAAAGACAGCAATTTCAAATCAAAAGGCTTAGTAACACTATATATACATAGGGGAAAGGAGTTCACTAATTTAGTGGTGCAAAATCAAATGTCACTTATCCAGGTGTGAAATTAAAAAATATAAAACAAAATTATAAGAAAACTAGGGGAGAGTAGAGGCAATTAACCTTGTTGGGTAACCAAGAGGCAATTTTGGTGAAATAGACACTAAAGCAGCCAAGACAGTAGCCTGCCCGTGCAAAGAATCGAGCTCAAACTGTAAATTGCTACCCTGCAGATAAAATAGTGATGTTAATTCAAAAACTAAAATTTATAGAAAACCATTGGTGGCAGACCTGAAACTTTTTAATCTTCCCACAAACAGTCAAAACTCCACTAAGGCTCTGTTTGGGAGTTTGGAGGAGAAGAGAGAAAAGGGCTTTAGGGGGGAGGGAAAGATAGAAAAAGATAGAGAAATGTATCACCTTATTTGAGAGTTATTTTGTAGTCAATGAATAATAAATGAAAGCATATGATTAATATATTTTTTATTTTGAGAGTATTACAACAACATAGGTTAGATTTGAACAATTTATCTAGGCCCTCCAATACATTTTTTTAATTCCAAATTAGTTCATGAACAAATTTGTATGTTGTCTATCTTTTTATGTATCTATGTTGTGCCACAGATATGGAGGGTTTTTTCATCGTCTGTTGTACTCTTTTCAAATTATTGTTAGTCAAAATTATATTATCAATAACAATAAAGAATGCATTGAAATATGGATTATAATGAAGTTTGAACAATTTTACCTTTTCAAAAGAAACACTCTCTCTTAAAGCAGTAAGATTGGTCACCCCATATGAAGTTAAACCACCGACGCAAGTTGGATCAACTTCAGCCAATGCACGTAATGCTAAAGCAGCCTCAATCCGAACCTAACAATACACCAATTTCAAAAAGATATAACAACGAGACAAGACATAAAAGCCTGGATATAAAAATTATTCTCTGATTCCATATTCAGAACAAACATGTAATCAAGCAAAATTATTTCAAATGGATAAAGGCATGCAACAAATTAAAAGCATACATTTTTTAAGAATTCAGATTGCTTCTAGAATCATTAAGTGGAAACTGCGGGGTTAAAATCAACTGCCATGGAGATAGTCATCTAAAACTGCAGGGTTAAAATCAACTGTCAAGCAGCTAGTCGTCTAAAATTGCTTTGATTATGTAGGGTTAAAAGTCCTGTTGGGTACATGCCTAGTATATTTATTTTAGGGTTAAATATGTTTTCCGTCCCTAAAAATATAGCGAATTTTGAATTAAGTCCCTAAAAATAAAAATGAGATGTTTACATCCCCAAAAAATTTCTATTTTGCTTTTAGGCTCTAATGACCAATGCATGTTCATTTAAATGTCAATATCATGGCCCTTTTATGTTCAAGTCATATCTATGTTATGTCTATCTATTATGTTAAACTTATGTAAGTCCATATTTTGTTTAAAAATTGTCAAAACATGTCAACATTTTGTTCATTAGGGACTAAAAACAAAACAGAAAAATTTTGGAGGATGTAAACATCTCATTTTTTTTTTGAAGGGCTAAAATCAAAATTTGCTATATTAGTAATTGTAGGGACGAAAAACATATTTAACCCTTTATTTTCTTTATATCTCTAGTAAATAAAAACATATTTAACCCTTTATTTTATTTATATCTCTATGCTGTGGTTAAATTTAATTAGTTTATTAAAAATTAAAGTGACAAAAATCAAATTATACTGAACAATTAATCAAAGAATCTAAAGGTGTTTTGTTTATATTTCTAACATCATTCAATCATCACCCTAATAAAATTGCATACACAAATGTTGTTTTGAATAATTAAGAAAAGAAAACTCATAATTTGGAAAAGGGAGCACATTTAAATATCAAAGACCTTCCAATAAGAATGTGCAGAACTCAAAAATAAAGAAGTTTTCATTTATCTTTCAGAGAGAGTCATTCTAATAGAATTTCTGCTTTCATGTTTCTCTTCAAATTTTCCATGAAGAAACTATCTACAAGGCCATTTCATCTTTGCTTTTTATTATTTCTACCCAAGAGCACGAGGAAGATGACATGTTAAACCAAAACGATAAAATCCAACAATACAGAAGTAATATTAATATATGTAAAGGTTATGTGTGTAATCACACTATCAAGAGCTCACCAGCTTTGAAGAATGCGACACCGCAGCAACTACTGTGTTGTCAAGAACTTCCTTAAATTCAATGGGAACCTGTAAAACATCAAATTGAGATATGCACACTATCATTCATACTTCCTCCTTTTATAATAGCACCTAAATCTCATTACCTCTCCCAAAGTCTTCAGAGTGTATGATACTGTTCGTAACGCTGCCACCATCATGGAAGGACCAGCTTCAGGAGACTGGAGCTATATCCCAAAAAGAGGGGAAATAGTTTAGGGGGGTAAATGATTCAGTTCACATCATTAAGATGAAATCTAAGAAGAGCATCAAGAAAACTGTACCTGCATTCCTAGAAAAAGCAAAAAATCCCTCTGAGTAGGTTCAGTCATTTGATCTGTTACACCGACACGAAGGACATAAAGAACACATGCCTGCAGCAAGACTAAGATGTTCCAATCAACAGTTCAAACAACTAGAAATCTTAAAGGAAACTAGTGGCTGAAAATTCTAGCAGTTTAATTTAATCAAAGGCCTGCTAGCATCATCCCCTGATTCTATAATAGGACCCACACACAGTACTCTCTCACTTATCTCTGCCATTTTATCTCAATAAATGCACACCATAAAACAAATCAAAAGCAAAAGGGATATAAAAAGAACATAGTACTGAAAAAATACCAATGCATGGGCATCAACGGAAGTTTCAGCACGGAGCATTTCCATAACTTGCAATGCATAATTTTGTAACTCACTATCTGGATGCAGATATTTTATACGAATTGCCTGCAAAATAGAAATTACCGGAGAATAAAATCACAACCAAGACAAAAATAAAGGAATCAATCTTCACAATGAATTGACAATGAAGAGAACTTGTTAAAGGAATCAATCTTTACCGCAGATGTCTGTGTGTGTGTGTGTATCACTTAATAACTGATTATTGACAATGAATTTCACTAATCCAGCCATTAAATCAAAAGTTCTTATTGAGTAGATCAACTCCACAAATGTATATAAACTTTTAAAACCATTCATTTGATGCATCATTAAATTATTTCATATGAACGTGTAATAAGCTTTTACAAAATGTAAGTAAATATCAATGGTTAGATTACATAGCTACAAATTTTGAATTCTTAGAAAGTTGTGTGGTTGATCGTTAGTGTATTATGACAATAATCAACGGTTGGATTAATGAATATCATTGTTAATGATTAGTTATTAGTAAAAGATTTTATTGAAATAAACAGAGAATAGTTCACAGGATGTACACAAGATAATACAAATAGTTTACTACAAAATTATATAAATCAGAAACCATAATGCATTGAAGCAGACGACTTTTTCACAGTTATAAACAACAACCCACAAAATCTTCAGTTCTTATGTTACTACTCCAGTTAAGCACACCAAATCCTAGAAAATTAACAAAATAAGAATACACACCAAAGTCTCAGTTCAAACTCCATATCCCTACCAACATTAATGATGAGTACAAAAAGTGGCCTGAAGTGTATCGACAAAAACACTTCTCATTATTTTTTTAAGAAGTATTATTTTTTAAGAACACTTCTCATTATTGATAGAAAAATTCTTTTGAAAAGTAGCTAGCATGACTAAAGCATAGAAACGGATGACCAGCACTCGATGATCCCAAAAGAATATTTTTTGGTATAAATTTCTTTTTTTGGTACAAAGTAATCCCAAAAGAAATTGAAGCAACAAATCCAAATTAAGAAATGTTACGACAGAGTAAAATGATATAATTGTTCCTAGCATACTTGAAGCATAGAAAACGATGGACAGCACTACCAGTCAGTGTTCCAAAAAAATTATAATGAAGTAACAAATCAAAACTAGTAAATATAGATAAAATAAGGGCATGTAGACCTTCTTAAAATATAAAACAAAACAGGCTTCTAATAAAATGAAATAACAATGCTATCCAATATACAAATATCAACAAGGAGAATACAAGAATGTTTCTAAGCAAACAGTATGTTGAAAACTTGTCAAAGAAACGTCAAGATTTACCTGTAAGAAGAATACCCAAGATAGAGTGAGGCCAACCCGGACTTGCCTTGAGCGTACTCCACTTGCTGAAATGAAGTAAATAATGTTATTAGTTATTACATGCCCACAAATAATGTACAGGGTCATTGGAAGCCTTATCAAAAAAATGAGACATGTAAGATTTTCCATTGATCTTATCGTTTTAATTCTGTATTTTTAGCTCTCTTAGACTTTGAATTGGGCCTAACAGCCCTAACTCATTTTACAAAATCGGATTGTAAATTGAGGGGTGCCTCACACCCAACTCTATTGGTTTGGTACATGATAATATGGTAGGTGTTCTGATGGATAAACTCTAATACAGTAATACTATCTATAATTACAATGGTGCCCAACTCATCTTTACAATACCGGCTTATAGAAATGAGAGATGTCCACCACTTATAAATACTATTCATATTGAATCACTGTTTCAGTGTATAATGTGGGACTCTCCACAAACTTTATGTGCTATTATTTAATATTATTTAGTGCAGTTGTAATTTGTAAAGCTTGTAAAAACAAGTTCTCTTCACATAATGTATCTGAAGCACAATGTCAAAAGAGACACAAACTCCTCCATTGCTTGCCTTTTGGTTTTATCATTTTCTATTAATAGTAACAAATCCCATTCAAAAGTGATGACACAATTTGAATTCTATCAAAATTAAAAAGAGATGAATATGTTTTCCACACAGATAATGAAAAAGTGTATTGACATACACGACCATTAAAAGAACTATTCAAATTCATGCATCCCTACTATGCAGACAAGCACATGTGACCATCAGAAAGAGAAAGGCCCCAAACTGCCAAGCATAACCCATTTATTTCACTAACTCAATGTAAATTTATATATTCCATCACCTGTCATTCATCAACACACTTACAGTTAATCACTTGAACTCCAACAATAATCAAATAGATATACCAGCATTCATGTAGTTTTTCATTATAGTTAATGTGTCTCAAATTTCTAAGAGTAGATAATCGCAGGTAAAAATTAAGAGGAAAATAAAAAATTAATATTTTTGCTCTCAACCTAAATTAATGATCCTTCGTCTATCTATCTAAATATTTTCCCAATACTCGTCCACCTATGCCGCCCCGACTGGATTCATCAGTACCCGTTGTTCTCTCAACCTGAACAAGCACGGCGACAAAATTGTAGGGTGGGGCAACTTTATTTAATAAAGAATATCCTATTGAAAAACTCTTTTAAGGATGGCCAACGTGTTTAAGCTTTTGAAAATAACCAAAATCTATAAATAAACTAAATTTGATTATAACCAAAAACTACTTTGACTAGTTTTTAAGAAATAATTAGATTATAATGAGTGTGGTAGATGATAGATTAGAAAATGTCAAAAAAGTTACCAGTATTTTAACTTCAATTTTATATAAAATTCTCTAAAAACTAATCAAATTTTATAGAATGTATAAATTATTCTTTAATCTAAAACAAAAAGGTTCTAATTACACTCGCATAACTAGCAATTAAGAACCGATAACCTCCTTGGCAAATTGTTCCTGACCAGTAGGTACCCAGTCATATATAAAAAAAAATTAAGTCTAAGTTAAATTCTAGACAAAGGTTGTGAAAATTTTCTCATGTTTTCTATTTTACGATGATGGATGGTTTTTAAAATTGTGACTGATAATGCTATTGGAATGAATTTATGTTTGAAAAGTTTCATAAAGGTAGGGTTGGTAGGGTGGATATCTTCAACATTAAATTATTTACAGAGGAGTAGATTCACTATTTGCCCATAGGCCAGCTGGGTAAGGTTCTATTTTAAATTTGAGGGGAGGCGGAAGTTTGAGTCATATTAAGCAAGGACCCGCCATGGTATAATCTCACCATCTTAGTAAACAAACATACAGTGATCTAAACAAAAGCATATTACCTTTTGTGAAAGCTAAAATCAAATGCTTCTGCAATCCACCTTCTAGCTTTTTTGCTTGGTGTACAGAGCCCTTTCCCCTTGGTTGAATCTAGTAAATTTAGGGAGGAAATTATGAAGGATGCAAAGATGGAGGAAAAACCATAGAAAACAAGTATATATGTAGAAACCTGTGCCTCGGGATTCATTCCAAGAGCAAGCAACGAACCCAAAGTTTCAGCAAAGGCATCACGGACAGATTCAACAGGATCTTCAAGAGCCTATCAAAAGCAGCAGTACAAAGACATGTAAAGAATACTTACTGTATTCTTTTACCAACCAATTGCCATGTTAAATTGTGAAAGAGATGAAATTGAGACAAAATACCTGCCTTGACACAATAAGATGCTGAATTATCAAATTCTGTCACACCTAAGCCTGGACCACCAATGCTAGCAAATGCCTTCAAACATCTTGCGGAAGCTATTCTCACAGCAAACGACTTGTCCCCGGTAGCAGACCTCATAATAAGTCGGAATGCCTCTGAATATGCTGTTGAAGCAGCGCTACCGCCGGAACCTTCTAAAGCATTCCGAAGCATATATAATGCTTCTTGTCTTACAAATTCCTAAAGTTTGAGAGAATAAATTTATTTAAAGAAAGCAGAGCTAGATACAATAAAATAAAATAAAAAAGGTGTGTTCAATGAGAAATAGAGAAAACGAAAAAGCAAATGAGAGAATCTTTGCATGAAATGCTTCTTGTTCATTATCATATAAAGTTGACATTGTTTTTAGAGGCCGTTTGTTACAGTTTTTTAAGAAAAAGAATCACTTTTTAAAAAAAATAATCAACTTTTAAGAATATTGCATCTGTTTGTTACAGATTTTAAATTTTAAAAATAATCAGAAAACTGCTTCAATTGAGAAGTTGCTAAGAGTAGCTTCTCAAATAATAGATTACTTTTAGAGAGAGAAAAATGTGTTAAAAGGTTAAGGTAATTTTGTAATAAAAAATCACTTTTAAAAGTTGTATCCAAACAAACTAAAGATTATTTTATTAAAATAAAGTGATTGTTATTACAATATACAAATGTAAAATGAATTATACTTTTCTATAAAATCTATAAAAACTAATCTATAAATTATTGAATGTCAAAAACACTTTTTTATGAATATGTAACAAACGACCTCTTAATTAGATTGGTAAAATTCTCTAATGATCATGCTACAAGTACATTCTACACAACCTAGAGCAAAGTTTTTAATGAACGCTATTGTTCAGCTAAAAAGACTATCTTACAACTCAACAGTTAGTTCTCAGGCATCTTAACATATATTAAAAAGAATCAAATAATGAAACTTTCAACTTAAACAAACAATGCAAAATCAACCGAAGATAAAACTAATTCAAATAACCAACAACGTCAACCAAGGTAAACTTGTACATTGCATTTGTATTTGGCCACTTATTGTGCCTAAGTGAGTTAAACATATAAACATGCAAGCTGTAAGGAAATACCTCATTGAATCTCATAAGTTTAGCTGCTATGCTTGTTGTTTCCAGCAAACCTGAAGTAATTCTTCTGCCAAAGTGCTTATACAATTCTCCCAAGCATTGTGCGGCACCTATAAATTATAACATCATATTCAGAATGAGCAAAAAAAACATGACAGTGTGCAAAAAAAAGCACCAATATATGTAATCAACTGTCTTTCTTAATATGCGTAATTGGTCAAATTTTGCATATATTTCATTCCGGAGTGAGTAAAAAACATGCAACATGAAATATACCATAAATATAGTGTAAAGAGCCATGTCATTACTAGTAATCAAAAGAAAAAATGAAATCAAAACAAAAACTAGGTGTGTCAAAGAAATTTGATTGAGCCCATTTTCCTTTACCTTTTGACTTGCTTTGTGTTAGGAACTAAGAGTAAACACACAGTGCAAGCAAGCATGTTGACTAACTTTAAAGAGGGAATTGATAACAACAACTGAAGGGAAATTACAGAGGAAAGGGTTTCCAACTGCCACAGGACTACGCCCCTATAGGGAGACGATTGTCTAACAAACTATTGGAATATTCTCAGATAACTCACATGAGACCTATCACTCTATTTATTACAAACATGCTCATAACAGAATAAGATACTCTCCCTCTTCTAGAAGTTGCCAGCTCAGCTAGGGGCTCACTCCTCATTCATTCCTTGCTTCCCTCTTCGTGTATACACCCTCCACATTTTCGGACCAGGAGCTTTGTTGTGTACCAGCCCATCATGAGGTCAAATATCATCATAGGGCCTGACACTTTGGGATAGTCTTGTTTTGAGTAATTTCACTTGGTTTATTTCAGGGAAGATATGAAAAGAAAAGAAAAATCAATATCATATTCTTTTAGTTGGAGCAAATACATGGTTGTGGTCATAAGTTTTAGCAACGAAAACAATGAAGCAAAAATATTATGACACTTCCTTTGGTTGGGTGTTTCTTCATACCTACATTTGCTTTGAGATAGGATTAAACTTATTATGATATTCTGTTATTGGCTTTCCAAAGAAAGAAAAAAAATGCATGTGCTTTCAACATAAGTAGACTACTTTCCTTTGGACCAACCTTGTTGGGGTTCTTTGGGGAGCACTATGTATGTCCTCGTACTCTAAAGCAGGTTTTAGATGTTATAAAGGTTGTACTTGTGGGGAAAATGGCACACACAAAATTAAATATTGTATTGAAGGAAGATTTTGGAGAACTTAAATAAATTCTTCAGATTCAATTTATGTTGTTATAATAGTCTCAAAATTAAAAATATATTAATCATAAGCATTCATTAATCACTCTCTACAAAAACATTCTCTCAAATAAGGTGTGAGATTTTTCTCTATTTTCCTCTCCTCCCCTCCTCAAAAGCCCTCCTCTTTAAACTCTCAAACAGAGCCTAAGGGTGTGTTTTTCCTCCCAAACTTTCTATGAAATAGAGTTATGTCTATGGATTCTCTTTGGTGTTGTGCTCATGGCTGCTTTAAACTATACAAACATTTGCATTATGAATTTGATGGGATCTTAATTCTCAAACAGGGAAATATAGAACAAAATATGGTTAATTGTAATTGTGTTAACTGGAAATAGAACAATTATATGTGAAAATGGTGAAAACGAAAGAACATAACCGATAGCAAGAACTATCAGTCCCAAAGGCACGCAGGCCTCCCACTATCACCAAGATGGTGATCCCTTTTCTCTAACAGAATTCGCCCCTTTCTTCTATCACCTTCCTTCTTATTATATAGTTACTAACCCCATGCACTTCCTGCATCATATAGCCACGTCATCATTCATTCCTTTTGTAAATCCATATATTGGGTTTGGGCCTAAGGTCAAGGCCCACTTCATGATCCACATTTCTATCAGAATTTATGATGACATGTTTATTTGGAATCACAGACAGAAAAAATATCATGATAAAATAAACAAAATCAGTAGCCTTCTTCAGATAAGGATATTCGACATTTATATGAAGAATCCATCATAAACAATGCACCAATATAATATCCATCAAAAAGTTCAAAACATCTTTAATTTCAACAAACCAGCAATTTTCAGAGGTTCACTCTTCTTCCCATCAGAAAGAAATCCCTGAAGACTGCTTGCTCTAGAGTAAATTGATATCCCATCTCCCTTGGATATGATTTTTGCCATCGCTACCGATGCCAGGTGACGCACAGGCCGTTTTGCACCAATAACAAGTAAGGAATATAAAGCATCCTCGCATCTCCTTTGCCACACCAAAATATTGTCCTGCAATTTCAACATCAGATGTCAATAATCAATACCGAAAGTGTTTCTAGAAAATTACAAACTACGTCTCCCACTAATTGTGGAGCAATGGATTATATATAAGATCCAGTTCTATAAAACTGATAAGAGCTTCATCTTAGACTTAGAGCTTGTTTGAATTGGCTTATTTGATGAGTGTATGGTGTGCCAACAAGCAGTAACACTACTGAGACAGTTTGCGAGAGTTTACGGAAACAACTTATGACATGTCCAAATGCCATAAGATGTTTTCAACTTATTTCCATAAGCTCCTCCAGATAGCTTATGAAAACAACTTATAATAGTTTGACTTTATATTTCATCTTTTGTTACAGAAATAACTTATACATAAAACACCTACATTATAAGCACTTATATAAAATTGTTTACCTACTAGCAGAAACACTAAAGAGACAGTTTGCGAGAGCTTATAGAAACAACTTATGACAGGTCCAAATGCCATAAGGTGTTTTCAACTTATTTCCATAAGCTCCTCCAGATAGCTTATTTAAACAGCTTATACCTTATAGTATAAAAATAGTTTGACTTTATATTGTATCTTTTGTTACAGAAATAACTTATACATAAAACACTACATTATAGTAACTGTATAAGCACTTATATAAAAATTGATTATCCAAACAATGCCTTAGATTACCAATTCAAATCTTCAAACAGTTCTGTTCTATTCAGTATACATTGAATTTGACATTTATAGTTTAGCTAATCACTTAACGGTATAATCAACGGTTAATCCAAACTAACGTAACAAAATGTCGAGTAATTCTACTACAAAAAAACGAGATACAAGAAAATGCAACCGTGACCGGATCAAAACAAAGTAACTAATCGGATCAATGAAATCTAAAACCAAATCTCAAAATGCGGGAAAAAGAAAAAGCAAATGAGAATGAAAATGGAATGACCTTAGTGTCCTCGTCGATGGCGGAAATGAGATCGGAGAGGAGATCGAAGCAGAGAAGTGGTTCGGGAGATTTGTGATTAGATGAAGAAACTATGGATTCGAGTTGCGCCACCAGAACGCCGAACCGCGAAAGCGGTGACGCCGGCGTAATCTGATTCTTTGACATGTGAATTCAACTTTTTTCTACTTTGTTTACTTTACTATCTCTTTTGAACCAGTGTTGTTATGTTGATGTGTGTGAATCAGAGGAGGAAGAAGATGATGAACTTGGTTTTTGGATCGTAAAATGGTGTGGCTAAATTGCAAATTAGTAACTTTATAAGCCGGTTAATAAAAAAAACAAAAACAGATTAATTATGTTTTAATTTTAATTTTTAGTCCTTTATAAAATTTAAATTTATATTTGATTTTTATGTTTAGTCCTTCAAAAAAAATCATAATTTTACCTTTTTTTTTACTTTGAATATATTGTTTTGATAAGAGATTAACTCGTTTACTTTGATCAATCGTTAGTTGGTTCAGTGGTAATTGGCATTGAGACCATGGTTCCATCCCCGCAACCACTATTGAGAGAAGGCTAGAATCACTTGATGTTGGAACTGACCCCCGAATTAGATTAAATTGATGGTGAAAATCAAAAAAAATAAAATAACTTGTTTCTTTTGACAAAATTTCAATCGGTTGTCTTTTATTATTTTTATTTTTTATATCAATGAAATAATACGTCATTAGAAACTTATATACACATAGTGGATGATTAGAATTCGAACTAAGTTATAAATGTTAGACCTAATAATTTCAATATTTTCTATTAATTTAATTACTTAAAACTTCTAAGACTTCTAAACGTCTTACATTATTTTTAACCAAGTTTGTTTATTTTTATGACTTAACATGTCTTGCATTACTAGTACTTTGGAACTTGTCTATTTGGTGAAGCTCTACACCAGCACCACCAGGTTGTTTTTTGAATTCCCTCATATAGATTTAATTGGTGGCATGAGAATTGATAGTGAATTTGGTATCTTAATCTTTGCCATGAAATAGCACCAATTGTGGAGTAATTTTGAATGGAAATTAATGTTACTATTTCTTGTATGAAATAATGAAAATTGTAGAGCATATTTGGTTTCATTTCTTTAGTTGCAATGCTGGTGGCTCATTAATTGGAGTGTTTGAAACTTATAGTTTGAAGACACATCTAAATACTAAATTGATATCTTTTTTTGTTTATCCTCTATATGCTCCTTTGCTTAGTTGTTGGCTTGTTGCATTATTGTGTTTCAAATTGAGAGGAATAAAGTTGGTTGTTCAACACTTTTGTTTATGGAATACTATTGGAGATTGGCTCATTATTGCTTCAAGTAATTTGTTCAACATTGTGAAGATTAAAGACATATAATTGGGTTCTTCAATGTCTCTCCCACTCTTTGTAATAAACTTCACATTCTTTTGTTTCTATTATTCAATGTACATCGTACACGATAAAAATTATCCATCGAAAGTAATTAAAAAATTTGTTCTGTATAGTATTTATCTACGAACAATCAGCCTTTAAGAAACAAAATCGTTGTTATTAGCTCAAATTTTTTTAATAGTGACAAAGATAATATCATTCCAATTAAAGTGTGAATGTCATTGTCATGTTATGGATTCCATTGCAAACTTGAAAGCTTATCTTGGAATTAACAGTACTAACAACTTGTGAATGATGCACACATGCATGTGTTATATATAGAGCGGAAAGTTTTATTTTGCATTTGATTCATTTACATAATGCATGCAGAATTTAAGATGAACTAGCAATTGATGAAAAGAATCAATTTCTTTGGTTATCAAATAGTAAAAAAAAAACGGATATTGAATACGACACTGATACAAAAATATCAACACTGATAAAAAAATGAAAACATGAATTATTTAAATATGAACATGTATCAAACATCAAGTACAATAGGGATGTCAACGGGGCGAGGAATGAGCGGATGTTGTTTCCCCGTTCCACGCCCCGCCCTCCAAACTTTTCCCCGTCCCCGATCTCTGCCGGAGGGGAAAATTTCCCTCTATCTCCATCTCCACGGATCTCCACAGTATTCTCGGAACTCCGCAAATATAAAAATTAAACAAAATTGTTATACGTTTTAATCAAAAACACGACACTAATGTCTTTTTTTTCTTCCTTTTTCTAAAAAAACTAAATATTTTGTATCTTTCATTTTTAAAAAATAAAAGTACGTTTTGCATCAATAACAAAAAAAATGCAAAAGCACTTTCTAATATTTCTTTTTGTTAAAAAAATAAATTTCTAATTACACTTGTTGTTACGATGCATAATCATAATTTTATGATGTATTAATTATTATTTTTTATAAAAAAAATACACATAAAGTTATATAATTTATATTATATATATATAATTTAAATAATATAATTGGGGTTAGGGAATCTGCAGTGGCGGAGGGATATTCTCTGTTCCCTGCCTTGAATTACCTACAATGTTTTTTTTCCTCCATCCCCGTACCCACGGGAAAAAAAATCCGCCACTTCGGATCTCCGTACGAATAATCCCCACAGATAATCCGTTAACAAATACAAATTGACATCTCTAAAGTACATCTTATTTTAGAAGTGCGAATGTTAGGGTTCAATTTGAGAATCTAATAATTGGACTTTTAGTTTAGTGTACTTCCCCATGCCTAGTTCAATGGATCATGTACCACCACGAGATGTTGAACAATCGCATGCATGTGATTTTTTATTCTTAGAATAAAATCTTGTAAATGGGACTTAGTGAATATTTGAAGCTTTTCTATGTAGTCCAAGTTTGTTCTAGTTGAGAACACTTTGCTATTTCCTGTGCCAAAAACTCATATTTGATAGATCATATAATTAATTTCATATTGGCGGTATGGTCAATTATTCTTTTTTATCTATAAGCCCATGTATGAGTTTGTTTTGATATATGTGAATTGAAAGTGAAGGGGTTACGTTGTGGCAATGCATCTTTATTCTTTAATTCTCTTTTTTTCTTCTTCTCCTTTTTGACTATTATCTCCATCCATATGTGTGTAACTGGAACAAAGATATACATATAGAGCTGGTTAACATAATTCGTTTCTAAGGTAGTATAGTTCAAGTGATTGAAAGTTAGACACCAAGGAGTTTGAGAAATAAGTCTAAAGTTCAAAAATTTCAGAATAACAAATCAATTTCATTGATCGAGTTGGAAGTAGTGATTGTTTGGTTTAATCTTGTAGTGTCTGTAGTGCGGTTAGAATCACTTTTGAAATAAATTTTTACTTGTTTCAAAGATAAAATTATTAGTCAAATTTCAATGAATGCAAATTTAAAAGATATGAATTATTTTCTTTCAACCGAGCAGTAGTCAATAATGATATTTATATTTATAATTATACTCATGAACATTTACTTAAAAAGTAAATTATTATTATTTTTATTACAAAGTCAATAATTATACTCATGAACATTTGCTTAAAAAGTTAAACTCATTTAGATTCATTGACAACACTAATAATTTGTGTATTTGTAATCATTGGTTTATATTATTAAATATTTTTTACATTATAATTTAAAATAAACTATTCACTTGTATATTAATATCAAATTGTAAAATATGTACTTGTGTATGCATTAAGTGATATCAATATCAAATTATGAATTATCTACTTGTATAATGCACGAAGTAATTTACTTTCAATTTGCATGTGCTTGAAATTAGAAGGATATCCTTATATTTCAATAGTCTATATTCCATATGTATCCAATGCATATTAATGAATTTAAATGTCATCCTAATACAAAAAAGTAACACAAGAAATTCTAGCTCCTTTCACCTCCATCACATAAGAATAATGTTTATCCATCCCTATACAATGTTCCTTCGTTCAACTAAAATTCCTTTTTTCAATTTCATTCTAGATTTTTTCTTTTGACAAGACATTCTAGATTTATTCTTTTGTGGCCTTGGACGATAACAAAAAGATTAGACATAACAGGAAAATAAATTGGAAATCCAAATAATACATTTTATGTTTGGATTGTTATAGAAAAATATTGGTGATTAATTTGTTAGCCAAATAGAAAATAGATCAAACTTTGAATTTCATTTTTAATACTCATTCACTATCTTAATCATTTTCGTATCATTGAATTACAAATTTAAGAATCAAAATTGACAACGTGTATAATGGATAGAATTACCATAGATCTCCACAATTTTACAAAAAACTATACATTTTGAAACTTAAACAATAAGTCTAGAGTTTGGTCAGTGTGGTTGTTCTCGTATAACATAACTCACTTGACATAAATTTGAGCAGACAAATTGATGAATACGTACGACAACAAAAACAAAAATATAAACTAGTATAATATATACCAATGACAACATTTGTCAAACTCATTACATAGTCAAAATACAAAAGATTTTCCTTTTAAACTAGAAGATTGAGATTCACCACTTGTTTTACATAAGAGCAATGCAAACTTCTCATTCTCAACCTCTATAAAAAAGAACTAAACCATCACCTCATTAAGCCATCACAACCAAAATTTTCATTCCCATATCCACAATTTTCACTCCAAGTTTCAAAAAAATTCATCATGACTACAATTTCATTCAACCATAACAACCAAAAACCAACCAACATTCATCACCAAAAGGGACTCATCATTGAAGAAATTGAAGGACTCATAAAAGTTCACAAAGATGGACATGTAGAAAGACCACAAATTGTTCCAAATGTCTCATGCAAACTTCCATCAGAAAATGGTGTAACTTCAAGAGACATTACAATCAACAAAGAAACAAATTTATGGACACGTGTCTATCTTCCAACATCAACATTAACATCTCAAAAAAATAACAAGCTTCCTATGCTTGTTTATTTCCATGGTGGTGGATTTTGTGTTGGTTCTGTTTCATGGATTTGTTACCATGAATTCTTAAACAACCTCACTTTAAAGGCGAATTGCGTGGTTGTCTCGGTTAATTACCGTTTAGCCCCTGAAAATCGTCTTCCTTCCGCTTATGATGATGCTTTTAATGCTCTCATGTGGATCAGACACGAAGTTTTATATAATAAAAACCAAAATTGGTGGTTGAAACATTGCAACATTTCTTCTCTATTTCTTAGTGGTGATAGCGCCGGAGCTAATATAGCTTACAATGTTATCGCTACGCGGTTAGGATCAAATTCAAATTTGAATCCATTATTTTTAAAAGGTGTTATATTGATTCAACCTTTTTTTGGAGGAGAAGAAAGAACAAATTCCGAGAAACATCTTCATCAAGCACAAACTTCGGCGCTTAGTTTATCCGTTTCAGATACTTATTGGCGATTATCGCTTCCTTTTGGAGTATATGCTACGCGCGATCATCCTTATTGTAATCCTCTCGCAAATGGAGTTGCTAAGATGAGAGATTTGAAGGTTCCTTCTATTATGATATGTGTTTCAGAATTGGATATACTTAGAGAGAGAAACTTGGAGTTTTCGAATTTTTTGGTTAAAGCCGGGAAAAAAGTTGAAACTTTTGTGTATAAAGGTGTTGGACATGCATTTCAAGTGTTGCATAATTATCAATTTTCTCATGTTAGGACACAAGAAATGACGTCCCATATCAAAAACTTCTTGAATCAGTAACTGCTAAAATGCATGTGATGTATTGTTCTCTAATCATCATCTTTACATATTTTTATTTTAGTGTCATGTAGAACATGACTTGTACTATGTATTTTACTATATGGTTTACAAGACTTTAGTTTTTTTTCTTAGAATACTATAGTAAAACTAAAATATGGAGTTTATAAGCAATTTTATGTAACTATATGTGGCCGCGTGGGTTTTAAAAACGGTTTGTCACTTCGTATGGACTATGACATCGAAATTTCGAATGTTTCGGTCACCAAATAAAAGAGATTGATAGTTTTGAGATCAAAGTGAAGGTTTGTTTGCCAAAAAAATAATGCAGTAAACTTTGGCACATATAACTTAAGTAAAAAAGAATCATAAAATAAATACATAGATTGAAAACAATGCAAGAGAATGAATACACACACAATAATATTGTGGTCCTTGTTTTTGAATATTTTTATTCTTTAGAAATTGCCTTTAATTCTGAATTGGGCTAATTTCAAAGAGAAGCATAATTCAGATGATTTCTTTAATAAGAAATATGCTTGAGAATAAGGATGTAAGGGAGTCACAAAAATGTAACCAAAAAAAAGAGTCAAAAAACTCATTTAGACTTACTTTTAATGATATATAATATATACACTTATGCAAGTGTTTTAAAAAAACAGATTCCAAAATAAAACAAATCTCAAAATAAAACATAATTAAAGTAATCAACCAGATCAGTCTCAAGTCAATGATGGAAATGGATCATCTCCTTCACTTTTCTCACTTTTTTTCTCCTAACTCTCTATGTCAATGAAGGAGAGGATCCAATTTGATCAATGATCGTCTACGTCATGAACATGATGCTCCTGTTATTGTCGTAACAGTTGGCTCCAAGAATTCAACATCCCTTTCTTCGTCATCGCCCTCTACATCTACATGTCGCAATTAAAGTGTAAATAATTAAACTAACAATGGTTTCTTCAAAAGAAATTAAACTAAAAATAAAGAAAATCATTTAGAACATTTGGGACAGTGTCATGCTACTAATTGTACTCATGCACTTAAATTAATTGAGAAGCTTACAAAAGCTATAAGTTCATCCAAAATGCTTTAAGACTAATGAACAGAATGTAGCAACTAGCAAGAATGAGCACAATTTGGATCCAAATTTTCTCTTTTTTAAAAACCAGATGAGTATACTTGCCCTGCACACAAAGTAATACAATAAGAACCTAAGCAAGAAAATATTGCACAATAATTTTAGATAGAAGCGTATACTTGCTTGCGCACATGTTAGAAAATATGCACAAACAGATCCTAAGCAAGAAAATACTGCATAATTAATACCGAACCTAAAGAACCGGTATATATGATTTCAGAACTCCTTCAACAAAAGACTGCTATGAACAAACAAAGCCAGATTTGTATCTACAAAAACATGATCATAAATTACGCATAAATAATTCGTTTACGACAGAAAAACCATCTCCGCATAAATAACAGCTTCCCAGAAAAACCAGTGAGTCTTTAATGTATCCTCCACTTAGGATGTATCGTGAACGGAAGAGGTTTATATGTCATTTTGAATTCGACACTATCGACCTTATGAACTAAATAGAGTACTAGTTGAGTATTTAGATAGAACACAGAGAGGGAAATCATTTAGATTTGTAAAATTTTACAACTAAGATAATAATTATTGGTTATTCGAATGCAGTGAATGAATGAACCTTATACTGAATATTTTGTGAAGTTTAACTTAATCTGGTTTCAAGTTAACTGTAATCTCCCAATTTTGTCTGTCATTCTCCCATGAAACAAAAAAAAAAGGGGAAAACTTTACGAAATTGGGGGATAACAATTAAACTTGACATCATCGGATCAAAAAAGCTTCACAAGAAAAGACTCACTTCAAAATAGAAACAACGACCAAATTTAAGAAAGTTTAAATATTGCGAATCTTACCTTGTAGTTTCTGAGTTAAAAAAATAGCAGTAGGCTTTCCAGGGGATGGAGGATTTTTAGCCAAATGATCAGCCAAAGCATCATCAGCATGTTCCGTGGATATAATTTCCAAAGAATCGTTATCTTTTAGACCTAACTGTTTCTTGATGAATTTTGTGTTTTCACGGAGGACCTCAATTTCGCCAAATGGAGATCTCAAATCCAATGCTTGAGCCCCAAGTTTAATTGCTTCTTTTTTCTTACATCCCAAGAAAGGCCTGCATTGCTGTTCAAAATTGGAAGACTGTCCTACAGAACTATTTTGTAAGGCCTCCATTATTTCTGACTCCAGAGGAAAAGTTCGAGTATCTTTGTTAAATTTGCTCTAGAGAACACGTAGGCACTCGGCTTTCCAACCATCATATTGTTCATGTACAACTATCGAGCATGTTAGTTTGTTTTCATTTGCTTTCGTTTTCGGTTGCTTACGATGTAACTTCCTTAGCACAGCAATAAAGTCTTGCAGATATTTATTGGCACTCTTTAGTGTAAGATCAGGAGCATCGGCTATTGGCCAACCTGCTTTCACTACAAAACCATCCTTCTTCAAAATATCTTGCCAAATGAACTCTGCATAATGTGGACAGATAGGCGTTAGAAGACGTGTCTGCACGTCCATAAAACGCCACACCAAGTCACGATTGTAATCTTTAATATTATCCTTATTATTGTAATTATATGTTGATCTATACTCATCCCTTGCAGCCTGAAGGTTGTAAAAGCCACTCTGAAGGGCTTCTCGAAACATGTAGTTGGTGTAATTTTGTTCGGTTGTTTTGACAGCAATATTTATTGCATTGGCGAATACACGATCTGCAAAAGTAGATGATGGACCAACTCTCATAGAAGATTCTGCTGTCAGAATTTTTTCATACCAAGCAATCTCTTGGGTGAGTCGGAGAATTGCGTTATTTGCTGTCTCAAAAGAGAAATTTGCATCATCGATGCCATCACTAGCATCAGCCAAAGAGAAACGCGTAGCATCAGCAGAAAACTCTTCGATTGCTTGACGAATAGTCCTAAAATTGCCAGTGGACTTTGACATTTTTTCATTGTTAAGTAGTAAGTGACCATTGCATCTAAACCCCCGAGGCCAATGACGCTCGGACCAAATTGCCGTGTGGTTGTAAATGCAGAAAGTTAGATGATTCTGAATGAGAACCTTACCTGAAACTCGAATATCAAAAGGGTACCAATATTCAAACTCCGACTTCATTTTTTCTAAAAGAGTCGATGAAATATCAGTGGCCTTAGGGAAAGGACCGCCGCAAAAAATGTAATCCCATACGCAATCGGTCAGTTGTTGAGGTTTGATAGCGGATTCACTAGATCCATACATGTCACCGTTCTGCAAATGATGTGCAATAGTGTAATAAGCCATGTAAACGGTGGAATCAGATAAAGACTCAACTAAGAATTGTTCATCCCACGGTATGCGTGTTCCAAGACCAAACGATCGTGAACAAGCCCACTGGTTCAACCAACTTAAAGTATGCTCAAATCCATTTCGTGTCTCGTCAAAATACAGATTCATGTTAGACAAACAATCTTGAGCTAATTTCTTCCATTTGGATTCCCCGTATGTTATATACCACTGATTTGTCAAAGCAATGACACATTCATCGCCATATCTTGATTTCACCTGCTTCTCTGGTTCACTATACAGTATACACAATAGCTTGACCTGGAAAAAAAGAACCAAAAAACTCAAATAATGAGGTCTGATAAGAACAATACATGCACATATTGATATAAGTGAAGGAAAAAAAATTAAATATTCATATTTACAAGCAAAAAAGTAGCTTAATATTTGATTAAGCAAAGAGTTCCCTGCAAAATATAAGCTTTATAAGAAATAAGAGATGTCATGATGTCACATTACCTGCTTCTAGAAGCTTACTCCTAATTAAGGGCTTAACCTCTTGAACTTCCCTTCCTTCAAATTCTCCAACAATAATTTTCCCTTCGGTGAATCCTTTCAAGTATGCTTGCTTCTTGGCTTCTGCGAGTTTTTCTAAGTATTCTTCTTTCTTGTCTTTTGAAAGGTTTTTTTTGTCATTCAAACTTTTGACATTCATTTGTGAGCAAATTGTCTCTGCACACATATTTCCATATTGTGGAACTTCAATGACAGGCACAATAGGCCTCAACCATTCGTCCTTTACACCATACTCTTCCCTAAATTCTGGTTTCTCCTTTAAACAATGCCAGGCCATGTAATCATCCGGAGAATCACTAGGCACGCTAGTCACCACGCCAGTACCTTCATCTTTCGAAATAGACAACAAAGGAAGTGCATATATAATCTCATAGTAAAACGAAAGCGGAGATTTGAGTGGAAGGCCAATCAAATCATGACCTGTGAGTTTAAGTAAACAAGTGGGTTTGTGAGGTATCTTTGAGTGGTTCTGGTAAGCAAGGTTTAGTGCTGCTCTATGTGTAAGAACAAAAACCTCGGTTTCATTGATTTCAAAGGCGCCATATTCGCCGTCAGGTAAAATCCATGCATTTGTCTGAGCATACATCGTCTCGGGTCTCAATGTCGCAGCAGCAAGAAAAACCTTTTTTCCCTCAAGAACTTTCAACTTATCAGGGAAAGGGGCAAATAACTCCATTTTGATAATGGTATACTCGCGAGGCAGAACTCCTTCACCGCTCGAATTAATAAAAACAGCTGCATATTCTAAAGATGTAATTACAAATTGCGGGTAGAGGGTTTGGTCAACATGCAAAGTGACGATAATAAGCCAACAATGCAAGGGATGGCTAGTTTTCATGGTTGGGGAGAAGAGGACATGGAAAGTTCCACTTGTTACGTCTATAATGCAATTTAGACTTGTTCAGTCATGTTGCTTACATTTGCACCATGTATTTGTTTAATTTGTGAAAGTGAATTTTTTTAATGAATGTTAAATTCATTAATCAAAGCATGTGTTGGTGTTGGTGTTGGTTTCAGTTGCAAAAAACTACAAAATCCATCCAACTCATGCCCACCCAACCTTGGTATGACATAGTACTAGGATTTGCATGATCCCATTTCCAAAACCCTACGATAAATAAGAAAAATAGGACATGGGGTAAAGGAAGCAGATTGATGGTGTCAAATAGGTAACGTTCAACCATACCCCGAGTTGATGATTTGGCGCTTCACAGAGTAGTTGTCAAAAATACCCTCCATTTGAGGGTCTATAGGTTCTCCAGTGTTTTGGCTCAACCCAACAACCTTCCCTCTGTCATGCTCCCCCTGATAAAACATTCAGCAAGTGCACTATTAATGCCAATTTGTATTCTACCATCTATGAACACGTGCATACAATCACATTTAAGGCGTGAAGACATATAATAAATTTCAAGGAAGCATACCGTAAGGGCAATAATCACATCTTGAGTGTCAAGTCCAGAGTTTTCAGCAAGTGTCTTAGGCACCACAAGAAGTGCATCAGCAAAAGCTTCAACGCCAAGTTGTGCCCGCTGTTTCAAAGTTACAAATATTGTTGTATAAATATGCAACTGGCAAATAAAATAAATAAAACTTAGAAAACATTAAGTCATTTATATTACCCCTTGAACAGTTTTCTTCACTTCATTTATCAGATGTTGCCTAGCAGCAACTTCAAATGCACCAGCCCCCTGAAAACGGGCACGGAAATTCACTTCATGTCTATCACAATCACCATAAAAAAATGTGCAAAACAAAGTTCTATATTGAAGGATATATAAATTCTATAAAGTACTATTAATTATCAAAATCTAGTAGCATAATTGCTTGTATCCGTTCTCCTCATAGTTTTGTTGCCTGTTTTTTCAATTTTTACAACTTGAAACAAATTGATTAAATGTTTATTCACCTAAATATATATAAAGTTCATTTTTTTCTCCAATTTTTTTCCAAATTAGATTTTGCAAAGATTAAAGCATGAGATAGGGCAGTAATGTGTTCAGTTGACTGAGTTGACTGAGCATGAGATTAAAGCATGAGATAAGATTAAAAGCTTACCAAGACAACAGATTCATCTTCAATGGTATTCTTTACAGCCCTCAAACCATCACGGACAGCATCTTTAATCTGAGCTATTGTGTGGTCATTAGGACCTGGATCATTATGAAAGCATTGCCGATTAATCTCAGCTTAAATCCAACAATGGCAATAAAATAAAACTGAGGTTGTTGTAAAGATGTACAACAAGCATTGTGCCAAAAAATAAAAACAGAAGGATGCTTGAAAAATTTACTTTGTTAGGAATGTACCTTTAATCAAAATTGTGCAAGAAAAGGGATTCTTCACATTTTCCACGAAGGTATATTTCTCTTCACCAAGGACATGTTCATAGACTAATCCTGCCCAACCCAGACATTCAGGAGTCAAGTCATCTACCGAGTTTACAGCCTCTCCTCCACAAGCCAAAACCAATCTTTCCATGTTTCTCCTCTTTGCTCTGCGAAAGGCAATTATCTACAACACAAGGACAAAAAGATCAACATGCAATAGTTATATTATTTTCTGGTTTACATCGCATATCAGATTTAAATCAATTAAGCAGGCATGTCCAGGGAATGCTTATATGTTACTTACGCCTTCTCTCGCAAGCATGTCCAATGATGGGGGATCAATTCCCTTTTGGTTGATGATAACAAAGTTACTATCATTATCAGGACAGACCTGCACATATATATGCATGAAGGCAATTAAACAAGAGCAGTGAGATCAATTAACCTTTTTTTTGCAATATAGCAGAAGAACAAAATGTACGACAACAGAGAAACATGAAAGAATCAATTCATACAAGGGATTTACCTTTCTCTTCAGTTCAATGATTTTTCTAACTTTTTCATCAACCTGACGCCTTTCAGCTATAACCATAGCCTCTCTCTGTTCAGCATTTGAGTAGAAAAAACCTGAATTTATTTCACTGAGAAGAGAAAAGCTGGCATTGTTAATCTCATGAAAAAAACCAATTGATTTCCATTTAACTATGACATGATGGGGAATTCACACACAATAACGATAACAGAGCAATATGCAGCGGAAATATAATTCCCCAAACTTGTAAGAACCTATGAGGATCAATCAACAAATATATGACAGCAAATATAACAAGGTAAAAGCACAATCGAACACCGGAGTTTTAACGTGGAAAACCCTCAATGTGAGAGTAAAAAACCACGGGTCGTCCAGACCAAAGAAATAGCTCCACTATAATCAAATAAGGTTACAAGAGAGTCTCAAAGTGATGCACAAACAAGTGCTAACAACCAATCAACAACAAAGCACAAGTGCTAACAAAACAAGAACAAGAAGATGAAAATTTCCCCAAAAACCTGCTGTATTGCGAACAGAATATCTCACTAACCAGACCTCGTTTCGACGATCCAACGGTCAAAAAGATAGCCTCTTGAGCTGCGAACCTACCTTCCAAATTTGAGCGAAATCCAACGGTTAACGAATCGGGAATCGATGTTTTAGTGGGACTGCTGTGTCAAAACCGAGAGCAGATTTCTCTCTTCTTTTCTCTCTTTTTGTAGGTTGTTCTCTCACAAAATTTACTCACTCTTGAACCCTAGAAAGACCACTCTCCACTTATATAAGTGAGACATAATGGGCTAACAATATTGGACTTTTCTCCACATAGGAAGGGAGCCCAAACCCAACAAATCTCCCCCTCACAACTATGTGGAGGAAATCGCCAAACCGGCGATATCACAATATGCTTCAAACTTCCCTCTTGGCAAAGTTTTGGTCATCATATCAGACCCATTATCATCAGTATGAACTTTAGCTAACTCCAACAACTTAGCATCCAAAACATCACGTATCCAATGATACCTCACATCAATGTGTTTGGACCTACCATGAAAAGTTGGATTCTTACCAAGATGAATAGCACTCTGACTATCAACAAATAACACATATTTGTCTTGAACAAAACCAAGCTCCTGCAAAAATTTCTTCAACCATAACAACTCTTTGCATGCTTCGGTAATGACAATGAACTCTGCCTCTGTAGTAGACAATGCTACACATTTTTGCAATCTAGACTGCCAAGCAACAGCTCCCCCTGCAAACTTAATCATGTAACCTGAAGTAGACTTTCTAGAATCAATGTCACCAGCCATATCTGAGTCAGAATACCCCACTAAAGTAGGCTTATCTCCTCCAAAGCAAAGCCTCATACAAGTAGTACCACGAAGATACCTCAAAACCCATTTTACAGCATTCCAATGTTCTCTACCTGGATTTGACAAAAATCTACTGACTGTACCAACAGCATGTGCAATATCTGGTCTTGTACACACCATAGCATACATCAAACTACCCACAGCAGACGCATAAGGAACACGTTTCATGTCAATCTTTTCATCTTCACTTGAAGGACTTTGTTTAGAACTCAATTTGAAATGAGTAGCAAGAGGAGTTCTTACCGCCTTAGAATTTTCCATCTGGAATCTCTGCAACACTCTTTTGATATACTGTTCTTGTGATATCCAAAGTTTCTTCTCCTTTCTGTCACGCATGATTCTTATCCCAAGAATTTGTTTAGCAGCTCCCATGTCTTTCATGGCAAATGACTCGCCCAATTGATTCTTTAACCTGTCAATGTTAGAAATATTTTTCCCAACAATAAGCATATCATCAACATATAACAATAGGATAATGAAGTCATCGTTAGAAAATCTTCTAACAAAGACACAATGATCTGAAGTAGTCTTCTTGTATCCTTGATCACACATAACAGACTCAAACTTCTTGTACCACTGCCTTGGAGCTTGCTTCAACCCATACAGACTCTTTCTCAGTCTACAGACATAGTCTTCTTTGCCTTTCACTTGAAAACCATCGGGTTGCTTCATATAGATCTCTTCCTCCAAATCACCATGAAGGAAAGTTGTTTTCACATCCATTTGCTCAACCTCTAGATCAAGAGTAGCAGCCAAACTCAACACGGTTCTAATAGATGACATCTTCACAATAGGTGAGAAAATCTCATTAAAGTCAACACCCTTTCTTTGACGGAAACCTTTCACAACCAATCTGGCTTTATACCTTGGAGACTCAGAGTTACTCTCATGTTTAACTCTATATATCCACTTATTTTCCAAAGTCCTCTTGCCTTTAGGCAATTTCACTAAATCATAAGTGTGATTATCATGCAATGATTTCATCTCATCTTGCATCGCATCCAACCACTTTTGATTTTCATCACTTTCCATGGCTTCTTGAAAATACTCAGGTTCACCCTCATCAGTCAAAGTCACATACTCATCAGAATTATACCTTGTAGAAGGTTGTCTCTGTCTGTTGGACCTCCTAAGTTGAACTTGAGGTGATTCTGGAGCTTCACCGAGATTCTCATCTTCTATATCATTCTCATCATCATTATCAGCTGGAATATTTACCTCTTCTCCAAGTTGTTGATCATCAACATAATCAGCGGAAATATAACGATAATAGAGCAATATGCAGCGGAAATATAATTCTCCAAACTTGTAAGAACCTATGAGGATCAATCAACAAATATATGACAGCAAATATAACAAGGTAAAAGCACAATCGAACACCGGAGTTTTAACGTGGAAAACCCTCAATGTGAGAGTAAAAAACCACGGGTCGTCCAGACCAAAGAAATAGCTCCACTATAATCAAATAAGGTTACAAGAGAGTCTCAAAGTGATGCACAAACAAGTGCTAACAACCAATCAACAACAAAGCACAAGTGCTAACAAAACAAGAACAAGAAGATGAAAATTTCCCCAAAAACCTGTTGTATTGCGAACAGAATATCTCACTAACCAGACCTCGTTTCGACGATCCAACGGTCAAAAAGATAGCCTCTGGAGCTGCGAACCTGCCCTCCAAATTTGAGCGAAATCCAACGGTTAACGAATCGGGAATCGATGTTTTAGTGGGACTGCTGTGTCAAAACCGAGAGCAGATTTCTCTCTTCTTTTCTCTCTTTTTGTAGGTTGTTCTCTCACAAAATTTACTCACTCTTGAACCCTAGAAAGACCACTCTCCACTTATATAAGTGAGACATAATGGGCTAACAATATTAGACTTTTCTCCACATAGGAAGGGAGCCCAAACCCAACATGACATACACTACACACACAGAAAACATAACAGTTCTCGAAAATACTGAGTTGATTACCTCTTCTCGTATTCTAGAGATACATTGCACGTCAAAATATGACAGTTCTCTGCGCGTCGCTTCATGTCCGGGTGCCGAGAACCATGATCAAGGACGAGACCCTCAACCTACAAATTATAAATGAACTTAATGATCTCAAGAGAATAATTTGGTAAACTTAGGTAACCCAGAAGAGAGACAGCACTATAAGCCTAGTTAAAAGTCAAGGCAAAAGGGTAATTTATAGTTAAACACAGGTCACAACTTGTGTTCTTGTAGATTGTACATGTTAAGTATTGTCTATGTAACAGACTACAGTAGCAGTGTAGTACAGGTGTTGTAGCTTTGTCCATTTTTGTTTTGAACGGCAAACATTTTATATTTTCATTACAAGTTTACATTTTAGCAATGGCGGAAGCTTTTCTTCAATTTGGTTCTGATCAAAAGATGATCCATTTTGGGGGGTTACTTAACAAGTCTGGCCTGACTGTTTTACAAAGACAGAACAGGGCAATGATTTGAGCTAAGGCAAAGTATATTTGCTAAACAGATACTGCTTACGACAATGAGAATGAACAATTTAGAAACCAAACAGGCTCTTAATTTGCCAGCAAAAATAATGGGTTGAAAAACAACTTTCTTTAATTTATTCATATCAAAACTTAAATAATATACAGAGAACTGAACACATTCAGCAGAAGAGTGGCCAAAAACATACCAAGCGTGTGTCAACATCAAACTTGTGCCGCATGTGCATAATCTCCACCATAAACAGATCAATTGCTTCCTCAGGCTTTCGGATGCATAAAATCTATTATAGACAAGTTAACTAGCACCCAGTTGTAAAAGGTAAAATAAATCATAAATCATAATCTACATATTCAAGAGCAAGCAAACACAAACTAAATTTTCATATCTACAAGGACTCAAAAAATATTTTGTCAAAGAAAAAAGGACTCAATAGATATCAATATTTCAATATGCACTCACCGCATCGACAATTATGTTCGTCAACTGATCAGCAAGAGCCTCATACAACTGCAAAGGAGAAGGAAATTAAAAAATAAGAACATAATAATGCTAACTTCTAGGTGAAAAATTATGTTGATAAGTTATTTGTTCACTCTGTCCATAAATACCAAAGATGATAAAATGAAATAAATTCACCTTTGTCCTCACAGTTGTTCTTGCTACCATCTTGAGAATCTCTTTGTCAGGCTCATCACCCATTACAACAGGAGTCTTAAATTTCTCAAGAAATTGTAGAGTTGCTCGTTTTGCATATTCGAAACCATCAACCAACACACGTGGATGCATGCCTATAATATTGAGACTACAGGTTACACAACAAAATATCCATCCACTTCCATTTTAGGATGCATCTTATTTCAGGATGAGACTACATTTATTGCCTATCTGACGCACAGCTCATGATTGTCACAAGGGGACTGTTCTTACATACAAAGAGAATGTGCAATCATGCAGCATTTGCGACTTCTTTCTTATGCACTTTAGCTATGTAGCAGCTTTTATCTGTTTTGGAGGATCGCTTAACACACAGTTTACAAGTTTGCTATTTTCTAAATCTTTTTTAATGGCAATTTATGTTTTTTGAAGATGCATTATTATGTGATCTTTTCGACTGCAATAAGAATTCAATTCCTAACTTGCAAAAATGTTATGGGTGCTCATGAAACGATTAGGGAGCTTCTAAAAATGTCAAGATGTAGAGGTTGATTTCAACATAAGCAAATGCAAAGCTATTATTGGTTAGAATATCTATTTTTATATATAGGGTGAATTCTATGGTACAATAGTAAAATAGTCATGTACCAATACATTATATGTGTTGTCCAATAGTCATTTAACATGTGTCATAAAATTTGACATGTTGAAACTATTATGTTTGACCAATTTGCTGACTTGGACAAAATTTACAATTTTAGTGGTTAAAATAATCTCTAGTACCAATACAATGCTTTTAGTGGTTAATATAGAGGCTCAAGTTGTTTTGTTGACATCTCATCGTATCATATTTTTGCTAAATAATATCATTTTTGCCACATCATTCAATTTTCCTATGTGGCACTCATATTACTTTCATATCTATTTTTAATTAATTGTGTAGTAACTTAGTACAAATTTCACAACCTTCAACTTTTACACATTGCACTACATTTGTGCCTCTTGATTTTTTATTACCGTTATTCATCTTTTAATAAGAAATAACTATCCTTCAGTGCTGAAATTAAAGCTACGTTTTATCAGTTTTATTTGTAGCTACCACACAATAATCCCACCATTACTCAATGTATCCCTTTGGTGGAGACTCCCCTTATCTTGTGATCTCTACATCCCTATTAATTAATTTAGAAGGCTAAACAATTCAATCAAAATAGAGATGGTTAATCTGCATCCCACTAAAAAGAAGCCACATCAAGAAAATGGCATTATCTTAGCACAATCCCCCTAATTACACTAATAATTATAATTTTGGATATGTGATAACCCAACGGTGTTTCCATAGTCATCCAATGATATCATCAGCTCTCCACTTTCTAAGGTTTCTTTCTTTCTTCTAATTTTAAGAATTTGCTTTTAAATTCAGATTTTATGGGCATCGCGATTATCTTGATTCTTTTTTGTTGAAGAAACACAAGTTATCATGATTATAAATTGTACTTTTGGCGGCAGTTGCAATTGCAGTCGTTACACTTACAGACACTAATGGATATTGTGGTGTGAAATAATTTTTTCGTTTATTCACAGTAAAGAAATTTCAATTTGCTCCGCATATATTCGTTGAGAGGTGCTTGCATTAGCATTTGTGGGAGACTTAAAATGTCAAAATTTTCTTCAAATCTCAAGTAGATAACCATATTGGAGTCTAAATTTTTTATTTGTTTCTTTAGAAAATTTCAAACAATATAGTAGAGGTAGAATGGTGTGATTGTTACTTGGCTATAACAGTTTGATGCAATTGTAATGTTTTTTTTATAACTGAAGATCACACCGCTATTGCAGTGTGATGATGTTGTTGCAAAGATCTAGATTGCAACAACAATATTGCAGTTGTTGGTCATGGTTTGAAACCATGCTTATGTTATGGAGTGGGAGTTTGATGAGGCCGAGTCTTTTTATTTTATTTTTATAATCTAAATATTAATTATCATTGTTTTTTTGCAATATTATTTTTCTTTCTATTTGTTCATACTCTTTTGTCTTTTTCTCACATTCAAAGATTTAATTGACTTACGAGACTTCTATGTTTTATCATAGAAAACAATTGTGCTACACTTTTTAATATTTTTACATGTGAGTTATGACTTCTAAAACTACTCTATGTTTACATAATTACAACAATGATTTCTTTTTTAATATATGGAATTACATTATATGAGAGTCACACATGATTCTACCATTCTATATAAATTTCAGTATAATAATCTTTCTTTAGTACCATCAAATAATCATTTAGCTGAAAAAGTTATGATACATATCATATTTACAAAACTTATTATATTACCTTTAAATATAATAAATCAAAATTTCATTGCAACCGTGCAACGCGCGGGTCACCATCTAATTTACAGTTATTTCACTAACATCTGAACTTTTATTTTCCTTCGAGTGCTTATAATATCATGATACATTAAGATTATCTTAATAACACAAGTGGTGCAAGTTGCAATGCATTGAATGAACAACTTCATAGCCACTTGACAAACATAGACATTAGCAACCAAGAAAAAAAAAACTCATTAACCTTCATCAATGTAACGCTCCGATTGTTTCATAAGTTCTCCAATGGAGAGGACAGTAGAAGTAGTTCCATCTCCACTAATGTCATCCTGTGCAACTGCTGTCCTAGCAATCATAATAGCCGTTGGGTTTTGAATTTGCTGTACAGCAACAACAAACAAAACCACATTAACATTCCACAAAATTTTCAACAACCAAAAAAAAAAAGACCAGAAACAACATTTTACTATAATTGTTGTTCCCAATTAAACATTATCATAGAGTAATGGGCACACCGTGCCGCACGGATACCGAACACAACACTGACATGTTAACATCGATAGTTTGAGAAAATGGAAGTAATCAAATGTAATTACATATTTCCGTATTACAGTAATTACATATTTCCGTATTACAGTAATTATTTTCAAGTAAACATAATTTTAAACTTTGAAATCCTGACACATACAGAGACATGACACTAATGCATCGACACCATTAATAATTTGAGAAAATGAAAGTAAAATAGTAAATGTAGCTACTGTTAGCGGCCAACACTCGGTGGGATTTAGTCCCACATCGGATAGATAGGATTCTTGATAAGAGTTTATAAAGAAGTGACACTCCTCACCTTACAAGCCGGTTTTGTAAGGATGAGTTAGGTCTCGCTATTCGTGACATGGTATCAGAGCCTATCGGGTCTATCGTTGAGCTTCCTACATCGTTCACAGCTTCATCCCGGATCGGATAGATAGGATTCTTGATAAAAGTTTATAAAGAGGGGGCACTCCTCACCTTTCAAGCCGGTTTTGTAAGGATGAGTTAGGCCTCGATATTCGTGACATGGTATCAGAGCCTATCGGGTCTATCGTTGGGCTTCCTACATCGTTCAAGCTTCATCCCGGCTGAAGCGTGAGGGGGTGTGTTAGCGGCCAACACTCGGTGGGATTTAGTCCCACATCGGATAGATATGATTCTTGATAAGAGTTTATAAAGAGGTGACACTCCTCACCTTACAAGCCGGTTTTGTAAGGATGAGTTAGGCCGCGCTATTCGTGACAGCTACATGAGTCAGTTTTACTATAATTGTTTCTAAGTAACTGTAATCTTACACTACGAAGTCCCAACACATACACAGGACTAAACCTACACGGGTGAGTTTTACTATAATCAATTCCATGTAAACATAATCTTAGACTGTAAAATATTACCAGACACAACATTAATACATCAAGATATCCATAATAATATGAGAAAACTAAAGTAATTAAATGTAACTACGAGTCTGTCAGTTTTACTAACACAACCGCTTCCATGTAAACACAAAGCCTATTTGGATCAGCTTATTTGCAATTATCTACTAATATAAAAATAAAAAATCGTGAGACAGTTTGTTAGAACTTATGAAAATTTTCATAGTTTTTCTTTTCACCTTATTTGCATTTCTCCAATATAGCTTATAAAAATACATACATGGACTGAAGAGTTTTCTGTTTGCCCAGCATTGGAGGCTGCATCAACTGTTGAAGCTTCAACTTCTTCGGGGAGGCCCTATCAATTAAATTATCAATATTTATACAAAAAAACAACCACACTTCACACGGGGAAGCCAGATTTTATGGGTGTAGAGACTTACAAATAGGTAAGGACCAACATTAACTGATTGTACGGCTACTCCGCATTATATCAATGGTCTCCCATCTGGACACCTTAAATCTCTTCTAAACCGTGTGATGCCATTGACGCCCCAATTGGGACCATGACAGTTACGCAGGATCCAGAATTCGACGTTTTCACCATTGATAAATTCGTTCCCGTGACCTATGAGCAGCAAACTGTGATATAGCACAGTCTTGTTAGAACCTGAATAATACATCTCCATGTCTCCAGGTCCAGTGTAAATCCCATCCTGCAAATGCAAAGAAAAAAAAAATACTGATACAATTCCGTATGGAGTCTAAAACCTCAAAAATAATTAAGAGATTACTTCAAAAAAAAAATACTCAAAATATTACTCAAAAAATACTCAAAAATAATTAAGAGATTACTCAAAAAATATTAATACCCCTCGTATGACCCCCGTGTGACTCCCTATCCATGGAATTGTTATAGCCAGTGGTCCTTCGTATGTCAGATGGTCAATCATTCTCTCTAATGCTACAAGCTTCCAACCAACATAATATAGAACCCTGCGCACTTCAATGTGACTTGCGACGTTCCACTCTCCATTGTACTTGCAGTCACGTTCGTCAATGCAGCCATGTTGTTCTAGAAAGTCGAACGCATTCCTCAGAGATTCGCCCAACTTCGCTTCCTCCGGTGTATGAATACGGTTTTGGAAAAGATCTTGAACGGAAAGCAGTCTGTCATCAAATCCATGCTTTCTCAAAAAATACTCTATGCACTCAATCGGGGGAAACGCAAAGCATGATCCTGGTTCCGTTCCCTGGTCCATCACCCCAAGTCGAAATCTGCTACCCACTGAACCCGCCGGACCCGCTCCACCCGCTGCGTTTTGAAACGACGGTTGACCTTAACCTCCTTAGCGCCTAGAGGGACCAGGGAACGGAAGCAGGATCATGCTTTGCGTTTCCCCCGATTGAGTGCACGGAGTATTTTTTGAGAAAGCATGGATTTGATGACAGACTGCTTTCTGTTCAAGATCTTTTCCAAAACCGTATTCATACACCGGAGGAAGCGAAGTTGGGTGAATCTATGAGGAATGCGTTCGACTTTCTAGAACAACATGGCTGCATTGACGAACGTGACTGCAAGTACACTGGAGAGTGGAACGTCGCAAGTAACATAAAAGTGCGTAGGGTTCTATATTATGTTCAGTGGGTAGCAGATTTCGACTTGGGGTTTGAAGTTGAAGAGACAAAGGATTGAAATATATACTGTAAGAAGGAAAAGAGGGGGAATAAAGAATAAAGAATAAAATAATGATCTCGTCTTTATTGTCAATTTATTGTCAACTAGACATCCGACCCGTGCACACACGGGTCTTATAAGCTAATATGATTATCGCTGAATAATTTCATTTGTTGTTTAATAATAAAAAATAGTAATATATCATCAATAAAAAAATAACACAATAAATATAATAATAATAGTAATCAATATGAAAATAATTGATAATACAACTACTTTTTGATATTGATATTACAAATACTCGTTTAAATACATATTGATAAAATAATATGTATTGTTTTCTAAATACATATTGTATTTATCAAAAAGTACATATATTGTTTGATAAATATTTTGTCCTTATTAAAAATTATAAATTAAATACATATGAATTTAAATACATATGATAAATAAATATGAATTTAAATTATAAATTAAATACATATTGTTTGATAAATATTTTGTCCTTATTATAAAATAAAAAACAAATAGATTAACAAAAATTGATGTATTTAATTTATAATTTGGATTAAATACATTTAACTTTGATAAATTATTTATTTTTTATAAAAAGGTTATGAGAAATATAAGATAACCAATTTCAATGTTGCTTCAAAAAAAAACTTCAATGTTTAAAAGATTTGTTTAGAAAAAAATGTTTCAAAATTTTGATGAAAAAACAATAACATTTCCGTAAATATAAGATAATCAACTTCAATAATTTAAAGAAAGAAAATTTGGAATTAATAATCTTTGAAATAAGAAAAGATTTAGTTGAAGCAAGAGAAAAATAAATATTATGGACTAATAATTTCAACAAAACATTTGATTAATAATGAGGTGGAATCCATTATTAACATTTAGGAGCAATTAATGTTGTTTAAGAGGGGAAAAATTAGGGTAAATTGTAGCTAACCTAACAACATTTAAAAATAAGAGAAGAGATGGTCTCCTATTTTCCTACATTCCAAAAGAATTACTTTTAAACGGGACAAAAAAATTCAACCTTTAAAAAATGAGTGTTTTTTTTATAAAATATTTTATCCGTTTTAAAATAATAATCTTTGATGATTTAAATAAATGATTAATTTCGTTGTTTGAATAGTAAAATTGGTATCTCATTTATTACAATATCATTATTATTTATTATTGTAGTTAATGAAATAGTTAAATTAAATGAAATTCAATAATAATAGAAAAGGTAATAATGTTGTATTGATATTCTAGAGTGATAATTAAAATAATATTACTAATTGTATTTAGTGAAGTAGCTAAATTCAATAAATAAGGATATTCTGTGTGAATTAATAAGAATATAGTAATAGAAAAAAGTAATAAATATGCATTGATATTCTAGAATGATAACTATTTTCAGACAAATAAAAAATTGTTAAAATATACTCTTTCTGTTCTAAAATGTAAGAGAAAAAACAAAAATTACACTTATTAAGAATGATGAGATCATGAGCTCATTAAGCACGTGGAAGGAAACATATAACAAAATATTTTAGTCATTTTAATATTCAAAGAATTTGAGCATCATTACATGCATAATTAATTCCATAGTCATGGAAATGCTCTTGGTGCCTTGCGTCCCATTTCATGAAATTGAAGACTCAATATAAAACGGTAATTTATGGTGTTGGATGCTCTCTTATTGGCCAATAAGAAGTCAAAGAATTTGGTGAGATGAATGAGATGCAATTACGGTTACGGAGATGAAAGATTAGTATGATTGGCCTTGGATACATGCTACTTATTCTGCATTTAAATTGTAATTGGTGGATGGTATTACTTCTTCAAATAATAATGAGGATTGGAAGACTAAGGATTGGAAGAATAACATGGACGTTCACTTTTCCAAAGTATATGGTGGATGCAATTACTTCTTTGTATTTATTTAGTTGCTTTGTTTTAAATTAGTTAATTAAAAATAATATTAGGTGTATTTTTAATTTATTAAGGACCATTGAGTTTCTTAGAGCAAGAGCTCTATATAATGTAATTTCCTTTCATAAAATAAGCAGCTTTGGTTTAAGTAAAAATATGAGAGTTTTTTTCTTTGGTTCTCTGAATCTTATTTTTAGTTTATAAGTTCGCCGTGGCGCTAATCCTGGACTTATCAACCGGAATTTCCATAGTCGGTTGTGGCGTCTTACCGACTTATCAATCGGTTTTCCACCCCGATTGTGGCGTCTTTCCACCATCTCCATCATACAACTCTTGTTTTTGGCTCCGACCGCTTTGCGACACTCATCAAAGAAAAAGTAAAATATAATGATTGAGAGTATGTTTTTTTTGAAAAAAGTTGTATAGAAAGATGTAAAAATAATTTTTATTGGTTGTTGGTTATAGAAAAAGTAAGAGAGAGTAAATTTTTCTTGAAAAGATAAATGTTTGGACTTTTTCTCTTATATTTTGGGACAAAAGATTTGAGTTTTTTTCTCTTACATTTTGGGACAAGGAGTACAGTTCTAAAATGTTATTCCCTCCGGTCTCAAATATAAGAAGGAAAAAAAAACACGCTCTTTTAGAAAGTGGATAAATGATGAGAAAAAATTACTCCATCCGTATCAAAATATAAGTCGTTTTGACCATATCACACAAATTAAGAAATGTAATCATTGTTGTATGGAAAAGAGAAATTATGAGTTAGTTTACAAAATTGTCCTTCATTAATGGTATGGAAAAGATAAATTGTAGAAGTAAAAGAAGAGAGAGTAATAAATAGTTAAAGGTATAATAAGAAAATTAGCATTAAATGTTGCATTGGTAATGTAAAACGACTTATATTTCGATACAAATTTTTTTTCCAAAACGACTTATATTGTGGTACGGAGGGAGTATGTAATACCAATTTTATCCTTACTTTTTGACAGTAGGTGACCTTTGATATTCTTAAAAGTAATCATTATAGGCTTTTATAAAATAAGTGAAAATGATAAGTAAGAGTAAAATTGGAATAATAATGGTAATAAATGTAATGATTATAGTACATTTTTCTTATATTTGAGACCATCAATTTTTCTTCTTCTTATATATGAGATCGGAGGGAGTAAATGATATTACCGTTTATCCTATTTTTATCGCATGAAATAAATAAATCATGTTGAAATCTTTTTACAAATATTAGACTAAAATTTTGCACAAATTGAAAAATAATAGAAAAGAAACAAATATTAGAACCATGATTTTTAATATGAGATCATAAAAAAGACAATTTGAACTGATAAAATATACTTATATTAATATCAAATTGAAAAATATCGACTTGTTGTTGGAGTGTCTCGTGAGTGTCGAGAAAAACAACAGGTTAATGTTTCAGAACCACAAGAGAGGGAGACACTCATCTCTACCGAAAACCTTAAAGCATTAAATTAATATATCACATTTTTTATAAATCCAACATTTTTTTTATTCATAGTCGATGTAGAACTTAATCACTCATTTGAAACCAACACTTGTATATGCATTAAGCGAAAATATACTTGTACACTAATATTAAATTATGAATTATCTACTGGTACATGCATTAAGTAAATTACTTTCAATTTGCATGTGCTTTGGAATTAGAAGGATATCCTTATATATTACAATAGTTATTTTATATTCATATGTATCCATGCATGCATATCAAAAGTAATGAATTTGAATGTCATCCTAATGCCAAAAAAAAGTAAGTAACACAAGAAATTCTCCTTTCACCTCCATCAGATAAGAATAATGTTTATCCTTATACAATACTAGAAATAAACTCGCGCGTTGCGCAAATTAAATTATAAATTAAAATATTTATATAAATGAAAATTAATAATTATGATAAATATAATTACATGATTTAATTATTTTGCTCAAATAATAAATATATATATATATATATATATGGGGTTTGCTAACTTCCTCCCATGTGGGAGGAAGTTAGCAAGCCTCTCCCACTACATATTTACTAAAAACCCAATTTATAATATATAAACCACTTTAAATTGAAAGGTTAAGTTTGTAATTTGCACTTTTTATTTAATTAAAAACAAAAAACAAAACATATTTCTCTCATACGATTGTTTTTCTCTCTACGACCATTGTTGCCGTCACCGATTGTTGCCATCACCGTTGTCGTTCACCTTCTTCCGTCTACCAATCCTGTTCCATCTTCGTTCCATCTTCTTCCTTTTGCTCTGCAATTCTCATTATCATGAGGTTAGTTGCTTTCCTCTCCCTCTCTCTCTCTCTCTCTCTCTCTCTCACACACACACACACATACTCTCTAATTACATGAAATTAAAGTTGTTTCCCTTCTCACTCTATAGACGTTGATTTTATGATTCTAGTTCCTTGGGTTCTTAATTTGTATAATTACTCTACTAATTTTAATTTTTATGATTACTCTAGTTCCTTGGATTCTAATTTCAATTTTCATCGTGTTGTTGAATTTTGGTTTCCATTTTATTGTTAGATGCTAAATCGATTGACTTTTAGGGTAGAAATTGGAATTTGATCATAGAAGTGGATCAGTTTATAATAATTGTATGTGAATTAATGAGATTGGATCAATTTTTATTTGATTCCACTCCAGGGGATGTATTTTGGTTGCTTCAAGTCCAGAGATTCTTGCACGTATAAAGAGGGATCGGTAATGGCATAAGTTATTATACATAAGGATTTTCCTTATGTATGGTGCATAAGGAATCCAATACCATTTGATTTCTTTTACACATGTAATGATCTCAAGCCTCACACTCTCAGGAATAATTTATCTCTTTGTTGTCGAACCCATAAACCTTTTCCGACGAATTCTTCTTCGACAGATTCTTCTTCTCCGACGAAGCCTCTTCTCTGACACGAACCTTTCTTCTCTTTCACTCATCAGAATCTATTCTTCTCTCCCAATTTGAACCTAGATTTTGTTGTTACTGTGAAATTGATTGAAGGATGGATGAACCTGTTAAACAAAACAATTGAAGGATTTGACAGAGCTTGTGGATGCCCCCTTCTTCCTCTAAAAAGCCACATTAAGGGTCTTGCTCCTGTTTCATATCAAGGTTTTCTTTCTTTCTTTCTTTCAATTCATCGTTTTTGTATAAACAACTTAATTTGCATCTTGCACTTATGAATAAGCTATTTCTATTACACAAGATAAAATAAAGTTAAAAATATTTTTGTACAAAGCCATAAGCTGTTTTCATAAGCTATTTTTATAGCATTAGGTAGAATTAAATTAAATTGTTTTTTGTATATGCTCTATATTGTTTTCATAAGCTATCTTGGAGAACTTATATAAATAAGTTGAAAAAAGCTTATGTAATACGCTGTTTTAGTAAGTTCTATCAAAAAATCTTATAAAACTTATGCTAGTAGATAAGCTCAAATATGACAATCCAAACACGCCCATGTCATAAGTTGTTTTTCAATAGTTTTCTCAACAAGTGCTTGTGCTACTAAATAAGTTCAAATAAACAAGTGCTTGTGCTACAAGGGTCTGAGACAAAGTTTGATTGGAAAACTATTGAGGGAATTGCTTAGGATGTGCCGTCTTGTTCTTTAGCTTATGATTATGTTTTTGAATCAGTCGTTGGTTGATTTTTCTGTTTCTTTTGGTTTGTTTGACAGCAAATCTGCTGCGCGCCGATTGTTAAAGCAAGGATGTCTTTACTTGAATAATAGTAGAGTAAATAGTGAAAGTAAGAAGATTGAGGCAGCAGATATAGTGGATGGTAAAGTTCTCCTTTTATCAGCTGGAAAAAAGAATAAGGGTCGAAGAAGATAGAATTTCTTTGTAGGACAAGTATGTGACATATTTGCTCCATGCCTGCTAACTCTCTAAATTTCTGATTAATTTTGTAGCTCTACAACATCTTAAATGAAATGAAATTACAATTATAATGATGAAGATAAGATTTTATTTATCTGATTATCAAATTGACTAGTCAACCTATCCTTTCATGGTCTCTTCATTAGCTACTGTGTCTGGGTCTGAGCTAGCTTTTTTGCGCTTTGTTTTGCTGCATAATTCTGAGAGGGAGTAATCATTTTACTGGTGCACAACTTTGTAGCATGTGTTTTACCTCATGTATTTAATCTGTTTCATTGCAAGCTTAAGATTTGGTAGTAGCATAAGCATATATGTGAATGTTGGATAAGTAGTTTTATCATTTTTAAGTACTTACATTACAAATATTTCCTAAATTTTAGTTATTTAATTCTTTTGATCTAGCATTTGTATTGTTCTTTCTTTGTAAGTTTAAGAAAACTCTTATTTATTTATTTGTTTGGAATTAAAATTTCAGGGATAGAATCATTTGAAACTAAGGAACATGAAGTTCCTAATATAGAAGGAATCAAAAACACATTTTGTTTGAAAGCAGCCCGATCACCTGAACCTTGCTCTTTCCAGCTTCTGATCAAAAGAGTTGAATCATGCAGCCCCCGTACCATATATGAGTAGTAGTTATTATTAAAAGAGCTGCAAATCATTTACCTATCTTACTTTGACTGAGATACTGAATGCATCTGCTTGTTTTTAAAATTTGAGGCATTGCTTTTATAAGAGACATGCAACTAGGATGATCTTGTAAGATCTTTAAGTTACTAGTCATATCATATGCCGTTTTTGGGTCTCCATGTGTGAATATTTTAGGTTATTTTTTAATTTGGTTTGTCTTTGTGATATATCTCTTCTCAAGTTAAATGAGCAATGTACTTTTGCTTATGTAATTTTAAATAACTTCTGGATGAGTCAAATCATACCTTGCAATACTTGTTCTTGTATTTACTCTTTCCTGAGCTCAACTTTGTCATATTTAGAAACTCTTATGAGTCAAATCATATCATGCAATATATGTTGTATTAATATTCGACACAATTTTTTTTTACTATTTTAGACTATCAAAACCATTAGATCATACTAATTATTTCAATGTATAACATCTTGAAACTATTTAACAATATTAATAGTTTCAATAGATCTATTTTACTATTTTAGGGTATCGAAACCATTAGATCATACTAATGGTTTCAGTATATAACATCTTGAAACCATTTAACCATGTTAATGGTTTCAAATATCTATTTTATGGTTTTAGTCGTAATCTTTATTTAAAATCATTTAACAATAATAATTTCATTGTTCTATTATTTTATTAGAAACCATAACATCTTGTATTAATATTTGACTCAACTTTTTACTATTTTAGAGTAGCGAAACCATTAGACCATACTAATGGTTTCAGTGTATAACATCTTGAAACCATTTAACAATATTAATGGTTTCAAACATTTATTTTACTATTTTAAACTATCAAAACCATTAGACAATTATTTTGATTTCAATTAAACAAATTTTTAAAAATAAGTTCCAAAAAAAAAAAGTTTTGAAAAAAAAAATCCATTTAACAATATTAAAGTGTTTTTGTGTATAGCTTCTTGAAACCATTTACCAACATTATTGGTTTCAGTGTATAACAACTTGAAACCATTAAACCATACTTATGATTTTAGTATATAACATCTTGAAACTATTTAACAATACTTAATGTTAGCACCATAAAAATGAAGATTGACTGTAGATGTTTAAAGTTGATGTTTTGAAAATGTGACGGATCTAAACGATATTTTTAGGAGGAACTGGATTGTATCTAGAAATTTGTTATTGTATTCATTTATATGATAGACTTTAGAAAAAACATGTCAATAATGAATGATTCAAAGGGCAGAACTACAAATTAATGATCTGTCAAGAGTCAAGACAATGTTATTATCAAATTTTTTATTATTTTAGGGTATCGAAACCATTACACCATACTAATGGTTTCAGCGAATAACATCTTGAAACCATTTAACAATATTAATGGTTTCAAAGATCTATTTTATGGTTTCAGTCATAATCATTATTTAAAATCATTTAACAATAATTATTTCGTTGTTCTTTTATTTTATTACAAATCATAACATCTTGTATCAATATTTGACTAATTTTTTATTATTATTTAGGGTATTGAAACCATGAGACCATACTAATGGTTTCAATATATAACATCTTGAAACCGTTTAACAATATTATTGGTTTCAAAAAACTTCGTGCAAATTACTCCACATCTGTCTTTATCAACTTGATTATTTCGTTGTTCTATGTTCTCCTAGCCGCCCCCTCCCTCCTTCTTAACCCGAATTTTCTTTTTTTCTTCATCCACCAAAAAGGGGTGGTTTTAGATCAATTTTTGATCTAGAACCACCCCTCTTCATCGTTTTTTCTTTGCCATTCATCTAAATAAGTGTGATTTACACATATTTGAATTATTATTGTTTTGTTTTTGTCGCCTAAGTGCGGCGTTGTTGGTTTGTTCGTCGTCTTGTGCGACGTTGTTTGTTGTCCCGTCATAGTGCGGTGTTTTGTTTTTCGGAGTGAATGATTAGTTTTGACTCATTACATATTAAAACAATGATATACAAATTCAGATGCATGAATACTATAGTTCGTTTAAGAGGCTTATGGCGGTTATCACTAAGGTCAATTTTCTCTCAATCTCGCAATTATCTTGTCGGTATGTGGCAGAATCAGTCATCTCAGAGATCAAATATAGTCGAATTTTTGTGCGAACACATGCAAATATCTTTTTTCCGGAGTTGGAAGCCATCAAAGACTGTGAATCTCAAATTATTATTGGCTGTTAGTCATGTGTGGAAGGAATTGCTATGGTTGTTAGAATTTAGGTTTTGGTCTGTTAACTCTATATTGTCAATTGAAAGTTTTATATGTATCTTTAGTGAGTACTTAACTATTTTCATCTCTTGTATTATTGCTATTTTAACATATGAATGAATGAAATTTGTTTCTTGTTAAAAAAAAACTTGATTAGGCATTCTTGGTGTTTCCCACTTAAATTGAAACCATTAACTAGATAAACCAAAGAGAAATGTGAGCAAAAAATGACTATAACCAGCATAGTTAGTTAAAAAGATAATTTTTTTATTCTCATAAATCTAACCATGCATTATCAATCTACTTCTAAAATGTCAACAAGTGAGTTAAAAACAGCCTCAAGCTTTTCATTTTCTCCAACTTCGTCACTTTCTAAGGAAATTGAATCTAATGAAAATAGAAATCGCTAAATATGTGGTCTTAAAGCAAGAAACTACATGTTACACAAGTCTCTATAATATCAGTAGTTTCACATTTCTGCTATATATGTTTTCAAAGGTTAAGCAAACCGACCAACAATTTCGTTCATACTTGAGACAAATGCTTAATACTAGATGACATTCATGCTTCAACTTGTTCTGTTTTGCCTATAACTGTCAACATACTTAAATAGTTTCAGCAGCAAATTTCATCATTCAAGTTAGTTCTTGATAAGGAGAAACATTCTCATTGTAGCAATTAAATTGGAAGAAGGAGAATTGTAGTAATTTGTAATCAAAAGACTTTGTTGAATTAGTGAACACCATTTGATTCATCTCATTCCACATGACCCAAACACATGAGAGCCACATGAGTTGCAAGAAGGACCGACACCCTTGTATCCTACCTAACAACTGAATAAAGTGAAGAAAGTGAAGTGATATATTATGAGGATCCACCAACGAAAAACCAATCCACAATCGAATCGACGATAGATAGAGCCGAAAATACTGCATAAGAGAATTAAATGATGATACTACATTTATAATCACAATAATTCAAAACAAACCAAAATCTGAATTATATTCAATATCAAAATGGTTTCAGTGTATCGAAACCATTATAATATACTAATGGTTTCAAGATGTTATTCACTGAAACCATTAGACCACACTAATGGTTTCAGTATATAACATCTTGAAACCATTTAACAATATTAATGGTTTCACCTACTTTTACAAATATAATTAGAAACATGCTCAGTAAATTTCATCATTCAAGTTAGTTCTTGACAAGGAGAAACATGCTCAATGTAGCAATTAAATTGGAAGAAGGAGAGTTGTAGTAATTTGTAATCAAAAGACTTTGCTGAATTTGTCAACACCATTTGATTCATCTCATTCCACATGACCCAAACACATGAGAGCCACACGAGTTGCAAGAAGGACCGACACCCTTGCATCCTACCTAACAACTGAATAAAGTGAAGAAAGTGAACTCACATATTATGAGGATCCACCGACGAAAAACCAATCCACGATCGAACCAACGATAGATAGAGCCGAAAATACTGCATAAGAGAAACAAATGATGATACTACATTTATAATCACAATAATTCAAAACAAACCAAAATCTGAATTATGTTAATGGTTTCAAGATGTTATACACTGAAACCATTAGACCACACTAATGGTTTCAGTATATAACATCTTGAAACCATTTAACAATATTAATGGTTTCACCTACTTTTACAAATATAATTAGATACATGCTCAGTAAATTTCATCATTCAAGTTAGTTCTTGACAAGGAGAAACATGCTCAATGTAGCAATTAAATTGGAAGAAGGAGAATTGTAGTAATTTGTAATCAAATAACATAGAGCTTAAGTTTACAAGATTTCTTGGCATTACTTTGACGTGTTAATATATGGTTTAAAACTGCATTTTAATTATTAAATTAGTGGACAAGGTAACCAAACTGCATTTTAATTATTAAATTAAAAGGTCAGAAGGATAATGCAAGAAACCACAATTACACAAAATAAAAGTCATCCATTCATATAATTAAGGATTATGATTCCCTACCTCCATTTTCCCTATCATTTTTCCTATCTCTTTTTATGCATTAAGTAACCAAAGATAAAGAACTCGAAGTTAGAGGATCCAAATCCTTATCAAAACAACAAAGTGTTGATAGGGACCAAATTACTAAACTGACACAAATGCCTCAAGTAGAAGCTAAAATTGGTTTTGAAAAAACAGATTTTAAGGACTAAATTAATTAGTGTTTTTCATTCTAAATTAGAGACCACATAGGGACCAAGCATAAGATAGACCAAATTAGTGTTTTTCATTCTACTCTAACCTGTTTTGTTTTCTCCATTTTGCTGTTTGAATGAGTTGAATGGTGATGAAGATATGTGATGAACTCGAACTGCAATGTTTACCGTCACTGATCGAAATTCCGTCACATATAGAACGGCACCTTCGCCGTCACTGTTGAAATCGCCCTGAGCAACAGTGGAGAAAATGGTCAGTGCATTCAAACAAATTTGATCGATAAAAGGGTTAGGGATTCAATAATTTGTTGAAATCAAATTGCATGGATGTGTGGAGAAAAAGGTTTCGAGAAAGGATTTTCATTGAACCAAATTAATGAATACAGGTTATGAATTCAGTGAAGAACCGAATGGATTTAGGGATTCAGTTGGATGATGATGATGATTTGGTGATGATGATGATGAATGTTGAAGATTTTCGGTGTGGGATTTGATGTGGTTGATGAAGATTTCAGTGTGAGATTTGGTGTTTGATGCAATAAGATGATTATTTGATGATGTTTTGGTGTTTTGTAACTAATTAAAGCTAAGTTACGAAACTATCCTTGCATCTAAAATTGAATAATTATTATAAATTGGGTTTTTAGTAAATATGCAGTGGGAGGAGGCTTGCTAACTTCCTCCCACATGTTTTTAGGTGGGAGGAAGTTAGCAGCCCCCTATATATATAGTTTATTATTTTAGAAGAATTTAACATTTCACATGTCATCTTACTATTTGTTTAAAAAAAGGTTAAATATATTTTTAGTCCCTATAAACATATGAACTTTTTACTTTTAGACCCTCTAAACTTTTACGCCACTTCTTGGTCCCTATAAAATTATTATGCATGTACTTTTAGTCCTTATTGTTAAACCAATTTGTATTTTTTAATGATTTTTTCGTAGACTTGTTTAGAACATTGTAAAAAGTTCCTCGGAAAAAAAGAACTTAAAAATTCGATTTCTACATCGAAATATCGGTTACTTTTATCTTTAACTATTAAAATTTGAAAAAAATCATATTTATGTTTTATCTTTATCTACATCGAAATATCGGTTACTTTTATCTTTATCTTTTATCTTGTAATTCATACTTGTATAGTTATGCATTAAATTGGTATTACAGAAGATATAGAGTTTATCACATAGTAAAATGAAAGCCTAAGAGCAAAATGAAGCTCATTTAGATATGCCACATAGGCATAATGGAGGTTTAGGAGCTTGAGGAGCTTCCTTTTATATATATAAGATAAGATAAGATTGTTTAAAAAAAATGTCATCTTACTTTTACATCTATCTCACTATTTTATTTTGAGTTGAACTTAAACATTATTTCAACACTTTAGAATATATATTTATTTCAATAAAAAAGTTACATAATTATTTAAATCAAATTAATAATTTTGGAATTTTTAGTGGAATTTTTTCAAGAATAACTTAAAAAAATTATTTTACATAAAGGGTTCATATAACATTTTACTTCAAAGACAAATAATTATTTTGAAATTATCTTAATTGCAATTTAAAATTTTCTCTCAAAGTTTCAATTAGTATAATTATATCTTATTTTTTATTTGTCAGAACTTTTTAATTATATCTTATTTTAATTAAAAATCTCATATTTTTCATTTTTAATTACTTGTATGTTAACATTTTAAATCAATATCACATGTTCCAACCTCTTGATTTATATGCTTAAAAAAACTTTTGATTTACTTGTAATTCATACTTGTATAATTATGCATTAAATTGGTATTAGAGAAGATATAAAGTTTATCACATAGTAAAATGAAAGCCTAAGAGCAAAATGAAGCACATTTAGATATTCCACATAGGCATAATGGAGATTTATGAGCTTGAGGAGGAGCTTCCCTTTATATATATAAGATTCTCTCATTCAACTAAAATTCCTTTTTTCAATTTCATTCTAGACTAGATTTATTCTTTTGTGGCCTTGGACGATAACAAAGATTAGACATAACAAAAAAATAAATTGGAAATCCAAATAATACATTACAAGTTTGGATTTTTATATATAGAAAAATTAATTTGTTAGTAGAATGGAAAATAAATTATGCTCTGAATCTCATTGTTAATACTCACTCGGTATCTTAATTCATACTGTTAAACTACAGATTTTGAAATCAAAATTAACAATGTGTTTAATGGATGTAATTACCATAGATCACCATAATTTTACAAAAAAAAACTACACTTTGAAACTTAAACAAATAAATTGGACTAGTCGGTCTAGTTGTTCTCTTAAAACATAACTCACTTACACTAGTTCAAACCAACGAATTGGTAGATATGTACAAAAGTAAAAAACAAGTCATGACATATATCAACGACGACGATATTTTTTGTCAAACTCAGAAAAATTCACATAATTTTATTGAGAAATATCTTCTCACAATAAAAATCTTATACAGAAATATATTTTTTTTAATAGTGTTTTTTTAATATGAGCAATTCGAGCGCAAAAAGTAACCGTCTAAAAATTGAAAATCAAATTAAAATAGATGGGCTGGGCCAATAATTAAGCCCAAAAACCTTTCTACAACCCCCAAACTCCATCAAAACGACATTGTTTTCAATCGTTTCACAAAACCACAAAAACCAAACCCTTAGAAAACCCGCTTCTCTATTCTTCTTCTTCTACTTTCTCTTCTTCAGTTTCACTCTTCACTGTGATTGTATTACTAGGTCATAGCTTTGTTCTGCAAAAAAATCATCGAAAATGTCTCTACGAGTATTAAACCCTAACGCCGAAGTTCTGAACAAATCGGCTGCACTACATATGAACATCAATGCCGCTAAGGGTTTACAAGATGTTCTTAAATCAAATCTCGGTCCTAAAGGAACTATCAAAATGTATACTGAAAAATTTCTTCTTTTTCATTTTCATTTTCGTTTTGATTTTGTTATTTACCTAATTTTTTGATTGTGATTTTCGATTCAGGCTTGTAGGTGGTGCTGGTGATATCAAACTCACTAAAGATGGTAACACTCTTTTGAAAGAAATGGTTAGTTTCACTCTTTCATTCGTTTTGCTATGATCTACGATCTATGTTTAGTACTGACACTTCTTATCAAAGACGTGTAATTACATGTTTAGTTTCATTTCGTCGATTTATTAACCGTCTCGAGTATAAGTTTGGTGTGGTGTCTGTTTACCATGATAAATTTTTATTTATAAATAAGCTTACATAAGCTATTTCTATAGTAAAAGATAAAATAAAGTTTAATTGTTTTCTGTATAAGCTGTTTTCATTAGCATATTGGGTTGGGGAACTTATCAAAATAAGCTGAAAAGAAAAACTTATGAGAATTTTCAATTTTTATTATATTAGTAGATAATTGCAAATAAGCTGATCCAAACAGGCTTTGTGTTTACTTGGAAGCGGTTATATTAGTTAAACTGACAGACTCGTAGTTACATTTAATTACTTTCATTTTCTCATATTATTATGGATATCTTGATGTATTAGTGTTGTGTCCAGTAATACTTCATAGTCTAAGATTATGTTAACATGGAATTAATTATAGTAAAACTGACCTGTGCGGTTATATTCCCATATGTGTCAGTACCTCATAGTGTAAGTTTATGTTTACTTCCATTTTCTCAAATTATTAATGCACTAGTGTCATGTCTCTGTATGTGTCATGATTTCAATGATTAAGATTATGTGTACATGGAAATAGTTAGAGTAATACTGAAATATGTAATTACATTTAATTAATTCAATTTTCTCAAATTATCGATGTTAACATGCCTGATGCCAGTGTTGTGTTCGGTATCCGTTTCCGTGTCACCTACGTAGTCTATGTCTCTATGATAATGTTTACTTGGGAACAGTTATAGTAAAATGTTGTTTCCGGTGATTTTTTTGGTTGTTGAAAATTTTGTGGAATGTTAATGTGGTTTTGTTTGTTGTTGCCGTACAGCAAATCCAAAACCCAACGGCTATTATGATTGCTAGGACAGCAGTTGCACAGGATGACATTAGTGGAGATGGAACTACTTCTACGGTTCTCTTCATTGGAGAACTTATGAAACAATCAGAGCGTTACATTGATGAAGGTTAATGAGTTTTTTTGCTCGGTTCCTAATTTGTATGTTTGTCAAGTGACTATGAAGTAGTTCATTTCACTGCATGGCAACTTGCACCACTTGTGCTATTAAGATAATCTTAATATAGCATGATATTAAGCACTTGAAGAAAAATAAAAGTTCAGATGTTAGTGAAATAACTGTAATAGCTTTGCATTTGCTTATGTTGAAATCAACCTCTACATATTGACTTTTTTTAGAAGCTCCCTAATCGTTTCATGAGCACCCATTACATTTTTGCTAGTTAGGAATTGAATTCTTATTTCAGTTGAAAAGATCACATAATAATGCATCTTCAAAAAACATAAATTGCCATTAGAATAGATTTAGAAAATAGCAAACTTGTAAAGTGGTTGTTAAGCTATCCTCCAAAACAGTTAAAAGCTGCTACATTGCTCAAGTGCATAAGAAAGAAGTCGCAAATGCTGCATGATTGCACAACCTCTTTGTATGTAAGAGCAATCCCCTTGTGACAATCATGACCTGTGTGTCAGATAGGCAATAAATGTAGTCTCATCCTGAAATAGGTGTATGTGCAGAAAAAAGAGGCATCCTAAAATGGAAGTGGATTGATATTTTGCTGTGTCTTTTTAGTGCTTTGCTTAAAATACTAAGATTTATGAAATATTCTAGGCATGCATCCACGGGTGTTGGTTGATGGTTTTGAAATTGCAAAACGAGCAACTCTACAATTTCTTGAGAAATTTAAGACTCCTGTTGTAATGGGTGATGAGCCTGACAAAGAGATTCTCAAGATGGTAGCAAGAACAACTGTCAGGACAAAGGTGAATTTATTTCATTTTATCCTTGTTTTAGATGGCATTTTATCATCTTTGGTATTTATGGACAGAGTGAACAAATAACTTACCCACGTAAATTTTCACCTAGAAGTTAGCATTATTATGTTCTTATTTTTTTATTTCCTTCTCCTTTGCAGTTGTATGAAGCTCTTGCTGATCAGTTGACGAACATAATTGTCGACGCGGTGAGTGCATATTGAAATATTGATATTTATCGAGTCCTTTTTTCTTTGACAAAATATTTATCGAGTCATTGTAGAAAAGAAAATTTAGTTTGTGTTGCTTGCTCTTTAATATGTAGATTATGATTTATTTTACCTTTTACAACTGGGTGCTAATTAACTTCTCAATGATAGATTTTATGCATCCGAAAGCCTGAGGAAGCAATTGATCTGTTTATGGTGGAGATTATGCACATGCGGCACAAGTTTGATGTTGACACAGGCTTGGTATGTTTTTAGCCACTTTTCTGCTGAATGTGTTCAGTTCTCTGTATATTATTTAAGTTTTGATATGAATAAATTAAAGAATGTTGTTTTTCAACTCATTATTTTTGCTGGCAAATTTAGAGCCTGTTTGGTTTCCAAATAGGTCATTATCATTGTAGTAAACAGTATCTGTTTAGCGAATAGACTTTGCCTTAGTTCAAATCATTGCCCTGTTCTGTCTTTGTAAAACAGTCAGGCCAGACTTGTTTAGCAAATCGACCATCTTTTGATCAGAACCAAATTGAAGAAAAGCTTCTGCCATTTTTAAAATGTAAACTTGTAATGAAAATATAAATGGACAAAGCTACAACACCTGTGCTACACTGCTACTTTAGTCTGTTGCATAGACAATACTTAGCATGTACAATCTACAAGAACACAAGTATTGACCTGTGTTTAACAATAAATTACCCTTTTGCCTTCACTTTTAACTATAGGCTTATAGTGCTGTCTCTCTTCTGGGTTACCTAGATATTTTACCAAATTATTCGCTTGCAATCATTAAGTTCATTTATATTTTGTAGGTTGAGGGTCTCGTCCTTGATCATGGTTCTCGGCACCCTGACATGAAGCGACGCGCAGAGAACTGTTATATTTTGACATGCAATGTATCTCTAGAATACGAGAAGAGGTAATCAACTCAGTATTTTCGAGAACTGTTATGTTTTCTGTGTGTGTAGTGTATGCCATAGTTAGATGGAAATCAATTGGTTTTTTTTCATCAGTTATTACAAAAACATGTCAATGTATTTCAGTGATTATATTGGTATTAAACATTATTTTTATACTTTTTTATACTGTGTACAAGTTTACTAGTCGAGAGTATATGCACGAGTTTACTACAATCTTGAATTTGACAACCTTGCATGAGATTAACAATGCCACATTTTCTATTCTCAGTGAAATAAATTCAGGTTTTTTCTACTCAAATGCTGAACAGAGAGAGGCTATGGTTATAGCTGAAAGGCGTCAGGTTGATGAAAAAGTTAGAAAAATCATTGAACTGAAGAGAAAGGTAAGTAAAACCCTTGTATGAATTGATTCTTACACGTTTCTCTGTTGTCATACATTTTGTTCTTCTGCTATATTGCAAAAAAAAAGGTAAATTGAACTCACCGCTCTTGTTTAATTGCATTCATGCATATATGTGTGCAGGTCTGTCCTGACAATGATAGCAACTTTGTTATCATCAACCAAAAAGGAATTGATCCCTCATCATTGGACATGCTTGCAAGAGAAGGCGTAAGTAACATACAAGCGTTCCCTGCACAGCCCTGCTTAATTGATTTAAATCTGATATGCGATGTAAACCAGAAAAAAACATAACTATTGCATGTTGATCTTTTTGTCCTTGTGTTGTAGATAATTGCCCTTCGCAGAGCAAAGAGGAGAAACATGGAAAGATTGGTTTTGGCTTGTGGAGGAGAGGCTGTAAACTCGGTAGATGACTTGACTCCTGCATGTCTGGGTTGGGCAGGATTAGTCTATGAACATGTCCTTGGTGAAGAGAAATATACCTTTGTGGAAAATGTGAAGAATCCCTTTTCTTGCACAATTTTGATTAAAGGTACATTTCCTAACAAAGTGAATTTTTCAAGCATCCTTCTGTTTTTTTTTAGTGCAATTGTTGGATTTAAGCTGAGATTAATCGGCAATGCTTTCATAATGATCCAGGTCCTAATGACCACACAATAGCTCAGATTAAAGATGCTGTCCGTGATGGTTTGAGGGCTGTAAAGAATACTATTGAAGATGAATCTGTTGTCTTGGTAAGCTTTTATTTGACTAGCTTATCAATTATTTTGATTTTTTTCTTCTGGTCACACATGCACTCAATCAACTGAATACATTACTTCCCTATCTCATGCTTTAATCTTTGCAAAAATCTAATTTGGAAAAAAATTGGAGAAAAAATTGAACTTTACATATATTTAGGTGAATAAACATTTAATCAATTTGTTTCAAGTTGTAAAAATTGAGAAAACAGGCAACAAAACTACGAGGAGAACGGATACAAGCAATTATGCTACTAGATTTTGATAATTAATAGTACTTTATAGAATTTATATATCCTTCAATATAGAACTTTGTTTTGCACATTTTTTTTATGGTGATTGTGATAGACATGAAGTGAATTTCCGTGCCCGTTTTCAGGGGGCTGGTGCATTTGAAGTTGCTGCTAGGCAACATCTGATAAATGAAGTGAAGAAAACTGTTCAAGGGGTAATATAAATGACTTATGTTTTCTAAGTTTTATTTATTTTATTTGCCAGTTGCATATTTATACAATAATGTTTGTAACTTTGAAACAGCGTGCACAACTTGGCGTTGAAGCTTTTGCTGATGCACTTCTTGTGGTGCCTAAGACACTTGCTGAAAACTCTGGACTTGACACTCAAGATGTGATTATTGCCCTTACGGTATGCTTCCTTGAAATTTATTATATGTCTTCACGCCTTAAATGTGATTGTATACACATGTTTATAGATAGTAGAAAACAGATTGGCATTAATAGTGCACTTGCTGAATATTTTTTCAGGGAGAGCATGACAGAGGGAATGTTGTTGGGTTGAGCCAAAACACTGGAGAACCTATAGACCCTCAAATTGAGGGTATTTTTGACAACTACTCTGTGAAGCGCCAAATCATCAACTCGGGGTATGGTTGAACGTTACCTATTTGACACCATCAATCTGCTTCCTTTACCCCATGTCCTATTTTTCTTATTTATTGTAGGGTTTTGGAAATGGGATCATGCAAATCCTAGTACTATGTCATACCAAGGTTGGGTGGACATGGGTTGGATGGATTATGTAGTTTTTTGCAACTTAAACCAACACCAACACATGCTTTGATTAATGAATTGAACATTCATAAAAAAAATTCACTTTCATAAATTAAACAAATACATGTTGCAAATGTAAACAACATAACTGAACAAGTCTAAATTGCATTATAGACGTAACAAGTGGAACTTTCCATGTCCTCTTCCCCCCAACCATGAAAACTAGTCATCCCTTGCATGTTGGCTTATTATCGTCACTTTGCATGTTGACCAAACCCTCTGCCTGCAATTTGTAATTACATCTTTAGAATATGCAGCTGTTTTTAGTAATTCAATATATTTTGCACCAAAACTGTAAGTTGTACATATGTTGGTTTGGTTACAATTATTGAATTATGTTTTTATTGTCAATGCTATACAGGCCAGTTATAGCATCTCAATTGCTATTGGTAGATGAAGTAATTCGCGCTGGGCGTAACATGAGGAAACCAACATAGATGTTCTTTCTTACCTGAAGCTTCTCGTTTGAATAGGGTTTTGCCATGAGCTTTATTTATTTTGACGTCAACAATGGGGATTGTTATGAATTGCTTGTTTACTTTGAAAATGAAGCATTATATTGTATTTTGTTTTTCTTTTGGAAGGACATCATTGTAGTATGAAGTCTACTGTGACGAAATTTTGGGTGGCTTTAAAGTTTCGTAAGCGTAATTTGTTATAGATCTAGTTGGAAATGGTATTCATCTTCAAAAATTGATATGTATGAGGAGCAGGTGTAACTTCCATCTGTAATGTATGACTAATGCGATTTTAGTGGATACATTTTGACCGGCGTCAATCTGGAAGTTTAGATGATATTATATCATGCAAGTAGAAAAAGCCAGTGTAATTTGATTCCTATTTGTGAATGATTGTTAACATGTTGGTTTTAAATTAAATTTTAGTGGTAGTAAAAGAAAATGGGAAATGATGGTTTTAAATCAAAGGAATGTTGTGATTCTCATGGAATCTTGTTTAAGACATGTTATGTTGATTAAAACTTCCATTGCAAACAAGGAAGCTTTCTATCAATCCTTCTGCCAATTCATTTACTACGACCAGAAAGACAGTTGTATAATTGAAGTTTGAGCAGCTAGTCAGAAGAATAGACATTCACATTAAACTATGAAGTAAGTAAACAAAATAGGAAATAAAGAAAAAAGCATGTTAACTAGAGAAACCAAATTTTATATATTTTTACTCTTTTTGTTTTTTTTTTCTTTCTTTATTAGTACTTCAAAGGCAATTGTTAGCATTCTTCTAATATTAAAAGTTTAAAACAACGAAGTACTTAAGTCATTAGGTTTGGTATAGTAGAGGTTTGATTACACTATGTAACAAAGGAAAAGGTATGTTTAAAGTACTTTGTACCCAAAAAAAATGCAAGTGCAAGTGGTACTTTAAAGTAATAGTGTAATCGAGTACTTTAAAGGTGTGGCTTTATACTTTGTTACATAATCCAAATTTTCAGATTACACTATGCAAAGTACTTTGTACCAAAAATAATGTAAGTACAAGGGGTAGTTTAAAGTGTAACACATATATTGCAAAGAGGGCAAAGATTATTAGCACTCAAAGAAAGTCAACAGAGACAAGTAGTTGATTAGTAAAACCATCCAATACTAATTACGGCGTGTATTCTACAACAACAAAAAATGCAAATCCAGTATTAAAATATACGATGTTTTGTCTATATCACATAAATTAAAATATATAATAAATGTTGCATCAAAAAAAGAAATTTAGGTTAATTTACAAAATTAGTATCATTTATTAATAGTATGAGAAAAATAAATAAACTGTTTGACAATACACAAAATTCAACCAACTAACACATTAGTTATAAGCTATCAGCTATAAACTCATCTGCTATAAGTTAGCTTATAAACTATTCGCTATTTTTTATCAAACAGATTTAAAGCGTAGAATTAAAAGTAGAAAGAAAAATAATTACTTAAAAATATAATAAAGAAAATAGTATTAAATGCATGACATGTTTTGGTACAATTTTGTTATTCTAAAACACGACATATATTTTGAGTATGAGTTATGAGCACGTGCTGTCTCAATTGACTGTTATGAGTACTAACTTACCTACCTACCACTTCTCCATCCACCAGTCACCAGTGACGTGCTTCAATTTTTGACTATCTGGTGTGGCTGGCTGCGTCAAGTTCAAATAGTGACTGAACAAGTTTCTGCACCAATTGTTCTCATAATCAATCTTGTGGTGTTTGTGTGTGTCAGTTATCAATCATCATTCATGGCAGAAGAGGTTGTGGAAAACAAGCAGGTGATATTCAAAGGATACATAGATGGAATTCCTAAACAAACTGACATGGAACTCAAATCTTCCAATATTCAAATCACCAACAATCATCAAAATCTCCCTTCACAAGCTCTTGTTGTCAAGAATCTTTATCTCTCTTGTGATCCATACATGCGTGGTCGTATGCGTGATTTTCAAGGATCTTACATTCCTCCTTTCGTTCCTTCCAAGGTATGTATCATACTATCATGTATGTATGTATGTATGTATGATCTCGCACAATATTTGAACTCTGTACCTTGAAGTTACGTACACCTCAAGTATAATTCGGTTTGAATTTGGTTTATGAACGATAGAATTATGATAAATTAGTTTATAAAGTGTTTTAAATTCATGATGTTAGTCTTTGAGTTACTTTTATAATTGGAGCAAACTGATGATCATAGACTGTGGTTATGTTTCGATCGGTTTTTATGAGCTTATTTAATGGCTTAAGCATTTGTCAGACTGGTTGGAAGAGCATATTACATTGACATGTCTTATGATAGTAGTAGTCTCTAAACTATTTTAAGTTCATATTGGAAAGAAAATATTAGTTCATAGAGTAAGAGTCTTTTTGTTTAGATTGACTTATTTGAGCCTATTTTGGGTCTGTTTGGATAAACAACTTATTTGCAAAGTATAGCACAAATGCTCATAAACTTAAAGATACATTGTGTTTATATATGCTATGAGCTATTTTCATAAGCTATATTGGATAACTTATGAAAATAAGTTGAAAAAAACATATGAAAATTGTTATAAGCTGTTTTTATAAATTCTCCAAACAGTTTCACAAAAATTATGTTAGTATGTAAGATCAAATTAGTCAATCCAAACGGGCCCTTATTCACATAAGCACTTGTGAAACTGTTTGTAAGAGATTATAGAGATGATAATCTAGTCTACTCTTAACCTCTCTTGCTCCATTTCTATTAATGTTATCAATTTTGATTTTGATGATGAAGGTGCTTGAAGGATTTGGTGTGTCTAAAGTAATAGTATCTGATAATCCAAATTTCAAGGCTGGTGATTTAGTTTCTGGGTTTACTGGCTGGGAGGAATATAGCATCATCACTAAAACCGATCAATTGAGAAAAATTGAACCAGATGATCACATTCCTCTTTCCTTCCATCTTGGTCTTCTAGGTAACTAGTGTGTTAAACACTCCTCTTCTTTGTATCAATATTGATCTCTATGGAATCAACTTATTTGAGTTTACTTACTAGCATAACATTCGTACTTGTGAAATTAACCCGCATGGGTTGGCCTGATGGGACAGTCTATATCGAGTGTTGGTCTGGCTTCAATTGGACCCTCTGCTAGTGGACAATGTGATTGATCGCCTGATTAGTCGGTCCCTCGGTCGGATTAGTTGGTCCTTTAGCCAAATACTGAATTTTCAAAACAAAAAAGTACTTTTGAAACTGTTTGAGAGAGCTTATGAAAACAACTAATGGGTCATGACATGTTAAAATTTGTTTTAAGCTTATTTCCACAAACTCATCAAACAGCTTAAAAAAAAACTTATAGCGATTGCGTATGTGAAAACAATTTGACTTTATTTTATCTTTGTTATAGAAATAGTTTATATATAAGAACTTATATTAAGATCTTTATCCAAATAATAGGGCCTATATCAATTTCATATAAATTTGATAAATAATTAATTAATCCTTTTTTATAGAAAAGTGTTAGTAGTAGTTGTAAAGTTAGTAGTTTCTCTTTTACTACCGTTTAAATCTCAGTCCTTTAACTCTTTCAACTCCTATAACACTTAGTTCAAATCAGTTGAGCTACTCATCTTTATTTATTAATCTGTTTAATTTGTAGGAATGCCGGGTTTTACGGCTTATGCTGGATTTTATGAGGTGTGTTCCCCAAGCAGTGGAGAATATGTTTTTGTATCTGCAGCATCAGGTGCTGTAGGTCAACTTGTTGGTCAACTTGCTAAGTTGCATGGTTGCTATGTTGTTGGAAGTGCTGGCTCAAAGGAAAAGGTATGTTTCCAAAAGGAAAACTTACTATTAACCGTGTGCAGGAATTTCTTTTAATTTAACTTGGACATTTGTATATGTTTATAAAAACAACTTGTAACGTGTTCGTAAGTTGCTTTTCATCCGAACTAAGGTTATAGCTCCTTGATGTCGATGGTGGTGACGGTTGCTCCATGATGCAAACACTTTTTCCAGATCTTAGGTGCATATGCCAGACGTATTCCTGACTTTGTGACATGGTGAACTGACTTTTTTCGGACCTCATCTGTGGATAACTCGACATGAATAGAATAAAAAATATCAAAAAGATCAGCAAAACAATCAATCACGACACCGATTTTGAACATGCAAAACCTCCCAGAATAGCCTATAAACAACTGTTTAATTAGCTCTTAGTTGCATTTTGAAGAACTTATTTCTTGTTTATTTAGCTTATCTTACAACTTCAAGACTTATATAAATGTTTGAGAGAACTTACAAAATAAGTTTATGAAATTATCCGTATGCTATTTTCAGCTATTTTTAATAAACTTCCTTAGATAGTTTATGAATACATCTTACAACTTATAACAAAATAGCTTAATCGCCATAATTTCTACCTGACATTTTGCCTAGTTTACTTTTTGACTAACTAAATCTGTTACATTAGGTTGAGCTTCTAAAGAATAAGCTTGGATTCGACGAAGCTTTTAACTATAAGGAAGAATTGGACTTGGATGCAGCTCTAAAAAGGTGAGTATTAAGCTCAAGTATATTATATAGTTTTCAATGGTTAGCAATGGTCACTGGAAATGAATATTATATAAGTAGGTTGTTTGAAAATTAAACTACCTTATACAAGCACTTATGAGTTTTAACAAGGTCCTGTTCTCGTATAAGCTATAAGCTATTTAGGTACGTAAGTTTTTTTCTGAAGTTTTTCTGTCCTATAAATGCTTATGCCAGTAGGTAAGTTCAAATAAGTCAATCTAAACATTGATCATTATCCTTCATTAATCTAAACTTTTTTTCTCGTGTGGCTCAATTGACAGATATTTTCCACAAGGCATTGACATCTACTTTGATAACGTGGGCGGCGACATGCTTGATGCTGCCCTCCTTAACATGAAGATTCATGGTAGAATTGCAGTTTGTGGGATGATTTCTCAGCAAAGCGTTTCTGATCCAAAAGGGATTCACAATTTATCCTTTCTCATTTATAAGCGCATACGAATGCAGGGATTTTTGCAAAGCGATTACTTGCATTTGTACCCAAAATTTTTGGAAGTGGTTTCAACTTACTATAAACAAGGAAAGATTGTGTATTTTGAAGACATCAATGAAGGCTTAGAAAATGCTGCAGCTGCTTTTGTCGGACTTTTCCTCGGCAAGAATGTTGGTAAGCAAGTCATTCGTGTTGCACATGAATGATTTCACCTTAGCAGATGTTCGCAATGTGTTGTAAACATATCATAGTTTTAAAGTGAAGTTGTGTTCGCGGTTGCAGTTACATTGCGAACTTTGATATTGTAACAAAACACAGTAATTACACTGGATGTGGCTAATAAACTGCAATTTTTTCTTACACAAAATAAACATGATAAGTTAAGTATGTTTTGGGCAGATTTGAACTATGGCATAGCCTTCCTTTGGTACCGTTTATTCTATGGCAGAAAATGTTTTCAATATATATGTATTAATTATACCAGAGAAAAGTAGAGAAATTTGTTTGTTTGTTTTTTTCTTGCATTTAGTTGTGATTGTTACTTTTCAAAGTTAATATTTGTATTGTGTCAAAAAAATTAATATTTGTATTTTATTCTAATAGATATAAATAGAGTTTTTTTTATTAGACAATCTAATGACTAAAATTTCACCTTTTAAAGATGTATAAGTAGGTGTACTCTCGCCTCTCGGTCACTCCATATTACATAATATTTTTACTAACTAAACTCAACAGGACAACAAATATGAATAGAGTTGATTTTGACAAAAAATAAAATAAAATTTATAAACAAAGTTAACTTCTAAAACATATTTTTGATACTTGATAGAAGTGTGTGTGATATTAGAAACATTTCCTAGTTTTTTGTTGAGGTATAGGCTACTTATAAGAACATTTTCTTCCTTGTTGTGTACAAGAGACTTCAAAAGATATTTAGACTATAAATTTATGATTGAAAATGTTTGAAATTTGAATCATTAATTAAAATTTACTTAAAATGCACCAACATAGATTTGTCAATCGATTTAGAACAATCCCACACAAAAGGCAGTCGGTGTTCAAGAGATTCAAAAGTCAAAACAATGTGGTTGGAAATAAATAAGTAGTTGCAAAATTTTAATGAGCTGATGTGTCTATTTTTTTTTTTTTTTTTGTTTTTTAACTTTCTAGTTAGGGGTTTAATAATTTAAAGTTCTAACACCGAGATAAGTAAAATTTAGCTAAAAAATTATTCTCAGAATTTATATTTTAATAAAATTTATTAACCACTTAAATTCAATAACTTATAATTTGTTTGAGATTACTTTGAGACAGTAACACTACACACACTTTCATTTCATTGTAATATGTATTTGCACTATATCTTACCACATATAATTTTATACAAGTAAATCAGTAAATTTGTCTTTGCCTATCTAATCTACTCATTAAATTTTTGACGATTTCAATTTTTCAAAATAATTTAGTCTTTCTTCATAACAAGTTTTAACCTTCAATTTTTTAACATTTAACCACTTCAGTGTTCAAAAATAGATATTGACAGTGGATCAAATCAAAAATATTTTACTTTAAAATATTTAATTTAATAATTTTGATATTTTTCTTACGATAAAGCTAAATTTACGGACTAATTTTCACTTTTTATTTTATAAAAAATGTTGACTAATAATTTTTTATCCGTACCACAAAAATCAATTTTTTTCAATTTAAATTGGTTTGAATATTAATAATTCAGATAGTATGGTTCAACGGTCGTAATTCATACTCCTTTAATCAAGGATTGAGAGTTTGACCCTCGAATTGAATAATCACCGCATTCAATTGGTTTCGACCAAAGAATTACCAAGTTTAATCGATATTTTCTAATCCGCTTATCCTCCTAACCTGAACCCAAATGGACTAGTTGAGGAAACATAAAATAAAGGTTTAAAAAATTTCGTACTTGTATATACGCAAAATTTTTGATTTTAGTCTTTGTATCGATTTTTCTTCTAAATAAATTGTTGAATCAACCGAATTTTTTGGTTTTGGTCCCAAAAGCTAAAATCCGCAGAAAAATTTAAAAACTTTCTTACAATTTTTAATTTTAAGGATCAAAACAAAAAAATTTAATTAATCAAAGACTTATTTAAAACAAAAAATTAATACAGAGTCTAAAATCAAAAGTAAGCCTAAATAGACCAAAATGATACTTAATCCTAAAATAAAACCCGAGTGGAGAACACAACTCACTGAATGAAGTAGAAATGTTATGCTTGCAGCATTGAGTAAGAGAGCGATATCTATAGTAGCAGCCACCACCACCAAAACTTCATCATTATTCACTAAACCTAACTCTCTCTCTTCTTCAATGGCTTCCACCGAACAAACCCTACGCGAATCCCTCGCTTTCAAACTCTCCGCCGTCGAAATCCAAGCCAACACCGTCCGTTCACTCAAAGCTTCCTCCGCATCTAAACCTGACATCGATGCTGCTGTTCAAGCTCTTAACGCTCTCAAACTCGAGAAATCATCAATCGAGAAATCACTTCAATCGCTTCTCTCCGGTTCCGATTCTCGTGAAGCTTTTCGTCAATCCGTTGTTAACACTCTTGAACGCCGTTTGTTTTATATTCCTTCGTTTAAGATTTATCGCGGTGTTGCTGGTCTTTATGATTATGGTCCTCCTGGTTGCGCCGTTAAATCTAATGTTCTTTCGTTTTGGCGTCAGGTGAATGAATTATTATGAAATTGATTTTTTATTCGTTCATATAGTTAATTATGAAGTTGTTTTGTTAGATTTAGAAGCTGTTTGGATTGAATTATTCCAAGATATTATCGTTGTGAGACGATTTGAGAGAGCTCGAGTTATATTGAATTGTATACTAATGAAATTCTAATTGTATTATTATTATTGTTGTTTTGCATGTAGCATTTTGTTTTGGAGGAAAACATGCTTGAGGTTGATTGTCCATGTGTGACGCCGGAGGTTGTTTTGAAGGCTTCCGGCCACGTGGATAAATTCACTGATCTCATGGTGAAGGACGAGAAAACCGGTACTTGTTACCGTGCTGATCACTTGCTCAAGGACTACTGTAATGAGAAGCTTCAAAAGGATCTCACTTTGTCACCAGACAAAGTTGCGGAGCTCAAGCACGTGCTTGCCATGCTGGATGATTTCTCATCTCAACAACTTGGTGATAAGATTAAGGAGTATGGTATCACAGCTCCTGATACAAAAAATCCACTGTCTGATCCTTACCCTTTCAATTTGATGTTTCAAACTTCAATTGGTCCCTCTGGTGTAGCTCCTGGGTTCGTCACTTCTAACCTCCTTTATCTTCTTTGTTGTTTATATTTATGCTTATTATGATATATGATTTATTATTATTATTATTATTATTATTATTTATTTTTTTAGTAACAAACCCAAAATAAAATGACTGATTCCGTAGAAACACAACACAACCAACCCCCATGGCATTCTCTAGCTGAAGGGAAGCTGGCATGCTGGGTGGTTGGTTATGTAAGACCGCTAATGAGTTGTCCTGATCCCATCTTAGCAAAGAAGTCCACTCACTAGTTACCCTCCAAAAAGATGCGATGCAGCTCAAAATGCTAATTCTTAGCCATGACATGAGATTCCTTATTAGCTCTATCTCATTGGTTTAAATATGATAGGTGTTCTTTCTTGCCCTCACCAAACTAACTGTGTGCAGGGAGTTTGAGTAGCAAGTCACGTCTTTTAAATCAGTCTCCGAATACTGCTTGATCCCTTTAAGCAAAGCCTTTTGTGTGCGTTTTACCAAAGACAAAATCTGTGTCCCTAGGGAGTGTTGACTGCGGGGAGACTAGAATTCTAAAATAAATTTAATTGTAGCACCCCAAAGAACCCACATGTCACAAGGAATTGACATTTAATGGGTTGCTATATCTGATGCGCCAATTGAAATAAGTTATTATCATCTGGAAGGACTAAAGTCTAACAATCATGCTTATGCCAAATAACTCTAGCTTAAGAATGTGTAAATAAGTAATGCCAAATAGCTATATTGTGGTATGCATTTAACTCCTTTTTCAACCGAAACAGGTTTATGCGTCCAGAAACAGCACAAGGCATATTTGTTAATTTTAAGGACTTGTACTATTACAATGGAAACAAGTTGCCCTTTGCTGCCGCACAAATTGGACAGGCTTTTAGAAATGAGGTTTGCTGGTTTTTTGTTCGAACTTGTTTTTAGTATTAGTATTTTGGTGTAATTGGGATTTAGTTTTGTTTCTGTAGATATCTCCCCGTCAAGGCCTTCTCAGAGTTCGGGAATTCACCTTGGCAGAAATTGAGCACTTTGTTGACCCCGAAGATAAGTCTCATCCTAAGTATGCCGAAGTTGCTGACTTAGAGTTTTTCATGTTCCCAAGGGAGGAACAGGTGTCTGGTCAGTCTGCAAAGAGAATTCGTCTTGGTGAAGCTGTTTCAAAGGTCACTTTCAATAATAGTGTAGTAGTCAATGCCCTTTTGCACCCCGAGATTTGTTGTCTAATCTTTACTAAACCACATTTTATGATTATTTTGATTTTTTAATAGGGTATTGTCAATAATGAGACTCTTGGTTATTTCATTGGGAGAGTCTATCTCTTCTTGACGCGTCTCGGTATAGACAAAGACCGTTTGAGATTCAGGCAACATCTTGCCAATGAAATGGCCCATTATGCTGCTGACTGTTGGGATGCTGAGATTGAGTGTTCCTATGGTTGGATTGAGTGTGTTGGCATCGCCGATAGATCTGCATATGATTTGCGTGCTCACTCGGTAATTGCTCTGTGGCTAATTGAATGCTTTGTGATAAACTTTAATAAACCAAGACAATATGATTCTAATGGTTAAATTTGTTGGCAATTATAATTAAGATTGGTGTCCTTACATCAGGATTGGTGAACCTTGATAATGTTAATACCATCCCTATGAAATCATCCTTGCATTCATTTGATACTTGATATTGTTTCTGTATATAAATTTAATAGTTTAAAATACACCTACATCTGTGATGTTTGCTGTTGATTAAAAATGTTATTTTTCAGCAAGTCAAACAACACCTGTCCTTAACTGCCTCTGTTTTTTTTTTACTTACCACTTAACCTGCCTGAAGTTTGTAAATGTCTATGCATTTGATTTAAATGAGAAAGTACAGTAATGCAATTATAAACCGATTTACGTTGCCGTTAAATATAATAATAAAAATACTTAAGGGAGTAAGTTGAGGAATGGTTATATTTAAAGGGGGTAAAATGTATGTTATATAATACATAAAATTTATATTAATATAAATCAACTAAGGAAGTTCTAGTCTTTTAATGTTTGGTGTTCAATATTCTCATAATTATGTTGTATTCAATTCTGCAGGAGAAAAGCGGTGTTCCGCTGGTGGCTCATGAAAAATTTTCAGAACCTAAGGAAGTGGAGGTACTGTTTAATGCTCATGGTGTTGATTTATTGGCAACTTCATAGACAACTATGAGAAGTCCTTGTTCATCATTAATTAATTGACTTGATATGTGAATTATTTCAGAAATTGGTTATAACTCCCATAAAGAAAGAATTGGGCCTGGCATTCAAGGGTAATCAGAAGAAGGTTGTTGAAGCACTTGAGGTAATTCATGGTGTACTGGTATTTAGTACTGTGACTCTGCAAATAGCTACTTGCATTTCATTTTGAGAGTTGGAATCTTCTCTTGCAGGCAATGAAAGAGAAAGAAGCATTGGATATGAAGGGTGCTCTGGAATCTAAAGGCGAGGTTGAGTTTGAAGTATGTACGCTTGGGAAAACTGTAACTATTAATAAGAATATGGTGACCATTCTCAAGGAGATAAAGAAAGAGCATCAGCGAGTTTTTACACCATCTGTGATTGAACCATCCTTTGGTATTGGACGGATAATATATTGCCTATTTGAGCACACTTTCTATACAAGGGCGAGTAAAGCTGGGGATGAACAGTTAAATGTATTTCGCTTTCCTTCACTTGTGGCTCCTATTAAGTGCACAGTTTTCCCTCTTGTTCAAAATCAGAAGTATGAAGATGTTGCCAAATTAATTTCCAAGTCGTTGACTGCTGCTGGAATTTCGCATAAGGTCGACATTACAGGTATGTTGTTAAAGTTGAAGTTCCCATTAACATGTAAAATATACCTGTAGATTGTTTGAAATAAACTTTTAGAGGTTTAGGCTTGGTGATCGCATGAATAAATGTTAAAAAAAACTATATTTAAGATGAAAAGAAGGAATGATTGTGGGATACTAAAACTAGAAGAATAAAACAACAAAGAAAAGGAGAAAACACCAACGGAGTAATTGTTGGCAAATTGCTTTCAAGTCTGTTAAGGACGCACCTTAAAAGGACAACTATATAGAAGTAAAATGCCTAAACTTATTGAAATCTATGGTGCCAAATAAACCTTTAAAAATATATTATACTCCGAGCATTTCCTCCAATGAAGTATGTGGCACACACCTAGCATTCAAAAAATTGTTACTTTGATTTTTCCAAATTACAAATGTACCCTATGGAAGTTGAGCAGGATACTATCTTAAAGGCAGTAGTACTACTAGTTGGGTAATTGTCAGTTGCTTTTACTGAGAATGATTTACTTGTAAGATCACTTTTTGGTTGGAAAGATGTTGTGATCGTGGAGTATTTTTCTATAAAGTAGGCTTTGTTTTTTGTGAAGTGTGAGTTTGATCTTTCAACCCTCGTATGAAATGTTCTGAAGTTTTCAATATTTGAGTGTTTATGTCGGTTTTTTACCGTATGAGAATAACCAACCTTACAATTTTGTTTGTCTTGTAAAAATGTTAACAGGTACATCAATAGGAAAACGGTATGCAAGAACAGATGAACTTGGTGTGCCATTTGCTGTAACTGTGGATTCAACGACATCAGTGACTATTCGGGAGAGAGACAGCAAAGATCAAGTGCGCGTTGATGTGGAAAAAGCTGCTTCTGTTATTAGAGAGGTATCTGAAGGCCAAAGGACATGGGAAGACGTGTGGTCTACTTTTCCTCACCACTCCTCTACAGCTGCAGATGAATGATTGAATGTAATGTAACCAATTCATCGATCTTTGTTGACGTTTCATGGTTTGCTGTTACAAATTTTTGTGGTGTTTGAGCAATGATTAGACATGGATATTTTACTAATTGTATCAACTACATACCCATTTTTGTTTTAATGAAGTTTATGCAACATAGGGGCTGAATCTCATCTTGGGATTGATTAGAATTTGACAAGCTTGTGGCTCAGTGTGTAGGAAATTACAAGTGCACTTCCTAGATGTGATATTTGGAAATGGATTTCCTGCGCACATCACACAGTTACAGCTCTCAACCGTCTATTCTAGATTCATAGCTGAAATTTGTTTTACTTGTAAACTGACTGTGTGATGTAGTTTGTTTGATTTTAAATCAACACTACAAATTTATTACTGTGTGAAAGTTGGACAGCAAGAAATCTTGATCCGTGGTATCTAGGGACTCAACCAATCTCAAGATTATGAAAGTTTTCTGTTTTTTCTAATTTGAAAACTCAGTATTTGGCCCAGGGAGGACCAACTAATCCAAGGGCCAATTCCGGCGTCCACTGTGATGAGCCAAAGCTTTTCTATTGAAGTTAATGATGTGGATGCTTTGCTTGGGTTGGGTTGTGTCATGAAGCTAAAGCCAAGACACTAATTTTCATTTGTGTTAATAGAATTAGAATTTAGGTAGTGATTTTCGTATCTTGGTTGCATGGTTGCATAATTTTGTCCAAACAGATTTTATAAACTTGAAGCTTGGGTGATAAATATTGTAGTGATGCCACAACCTTTCATATTGGTTTCAAATAAAAGTGATAATGCCAAAATATCTCATTAATGAAATTCGTTGTCTATGGTCCTTCTTCATAGACAACACATCACATGTCTAAATTAAAAAAATTTCGTTTCAATAAATGTATTATGTATGGAAGTGGAAAATCACCCTTTGGCATGATGAAGAAACGTTATTGTACAACATTTCTCTCTATCCTTTCATTAGGATTGGGATTTGGGAAGTATTGGCCAACCACTTAAAGTATTTTTGAACCATAAGAAAGCCCATAAGTATTTGTCAATTGCCACCCACTCAAAGCTCTTTTTGTCCACATGATGACCCATATTTATTTGATTCTCAATTCACAATAATATTGTAATGGATACCTTATCTTTTACGTTATCATTTTAAAAATTATAGTTGAAAGGGCTCCAATAAAATTAATAAAAAGGGATACAATAGCTTACTATATTTAGGAAATTTCACCCATTATAAGAAATAAGATTTATTAATTTAAATGTGCAATGGGGACGTCTAGAAAAGATGATGGATATATATATAGTAGTGTGTATTTGCTATTACTTTATCATGAACAATAATTGCATTTTTCTTATAGGCTCGGTTGGGGTTTAGGTAGTAATGGGCGGCGGTGGTGTAGGCGATTATTTGTTTGGAAAGAATAAATGTGTGGAGAATGTTGTATTGTTATGGCTAATGTTGTGTTGTAAGTTGATACTTCTAACAAGTAAGAGTGATTGTCTAATCTTGATACAGGTTACTCAATAGGTGGTGCTCATCATATTTTGATTCCCTATTATGTTCAGCCAAAAATGTAATGCTATTGCGGATATTCACCATTTATTCTTGAACTCCCTCATCTTTGGTGCAGTTTGGAGAGGTATTATATCTTGGTTAGAGATTACGTGTTCGGAATATAACTCAGATATTTTTGCGGGAGATAAATATGTTCTGATCCAACCTCAAATTCATATTTCCGAGAAATTATCTGTTTTGGAGTTAATCCTTCACAATTTTATCCTTTGTAGAAAATGTGTCTCGGTTGGATTGAGAAGTGTGGCCTGTTGTATATAAATTACATTTAACCTCAATTTTCAAGCGGTGTGAAACTTATAGATGAGACAGAACAACAGTTGTGTTAATTTTTGTATGAACTCTTTCAAGCACACCTTATATTTGACTTCTTAAAAAAAATTCGCTCTTCATCTTATAACGGATGATATATTGACTATGTTACACTAATTAAAAATATTAGTATAAATGAGATAAAAAAAAATAATGCATTCAAAACTATCATAAATACAAAGTGAAAAAAGGTCAATTAGTATACTAAATTAAGAGTGATACAAGTGATATTAATTATATGACAATTGAAAAAAGTTACTCACTTAATATATGAAACAAATTATTTGTAAGTTTATTGAATAACCGAAGAATTTGATTTATAAGTTCACTCCTTAATGTGAATAAGTGAAAATTCAGATTCAAGATCCAACTTCTACATATATTATACATTGTCCATATTAATTGAGTTATGCACATAGAGATCTTGAACTTTATATAGTGCATAAATTTTTTTTTTTTTATATGGTTGCCATTGTTAAGGAAATGAATATTTCTAAGCTAATAATAAATATATTAATAAATATATAAAACTAAAGTTGTACATTGATATCGTGTCAAATGCTTACTCATCTTGAAACCTAATATTTCAAGGATACAATGTACACATAAAATGGCAGTCATATACTATAAACAAAAGCTGCTCTCATATTTTTCTCTCTAATATCTCTATATATAAGTGAAAGGTTAATTCATGAAGAAATGTAGCTTCTCCAAAATATATCATGCATCATCCATTTAGGTGATTTTATCAATAGATTAGAGGAACATTATTCATGATCATGTCCTTGAACAAAATACCAAAGCTCCAAAATTTGTCTCCAAACTCCACCAACATTGCTTTGTTCTCCTCTTTAATTTAAGACATAGTTGAAACAAAAAATGTTCCCTTCATGATCCAACTCCAACTAACTTTAGCTGTGATATGAAATTGCAATCATATCACATAATTAGTGCATGAAAAATTTAGAATTGTCATAATAGAAAATCATGACTAAAAAAATAAATCATATAGTTATAGTAAAAAATCAATGTTTTTAAAAACCAAATCGGACAACAAACCTCACAAGACATATGGGTGATGGTTCAACTGCTTTAAACTACTCAAACAAAGGCGATACCATGATTAAACCATCATTATCCGATTCGATTTTTTAAACATTGGTAAAAAAAGTAAATTAATGCAAAGTGTAGGACATAGAAATTACGATGTTGTTACGCGGATTTCCCCAATAAAACCCTTGAAGGAAAATTGGGAAAATGTTGCAAGCTGCTAGAACATATATCATTAATGCATGCATGCCTATCCATTGCAAAATTGAAGTCATGCGACTATATCCACATACATCAACCTGCAATGAAGTAAAAAAAAAAATATTAATCACATGATGATTCAACCTATCTTGAATAAATTCAATAAAAAGCTTTTATCCAAATATTGTAAAAGTTAAATTAGATAGCAAAACTAGTTTGTTTGAATATAATCTACAACATGTTTTCATAAGCTATCATGCAGAGCATATAGAAATAAGCAGAAAATGGTTTATGGACATGTTATAAGTTTTTTTTCCATACTGTTTCTCCGATAACCTCAGAAGTGTTTATGCCAGTAGATAAGTTCAAATAAGTCAATTTAAACAAGTCGTAAAATACACTAAATCATTTTTCTTAATATATTTCTCGATTGAAAAAGGAGCTTATTATAAGAGTCAAATATAGTAGAAATCAAAAAATTTAATAACTAACCATCAAGTATATTCCAGCAAAGAGAATGCCAGCAGCACCAGCAGTGAGACAAGTATAACTCAATGAGTAGAAAACTTTATTTATATGCATTCCTACAACATAAAAACTTACGTTAATTAATACTACAAATAATTGAAATTAATCAAATGACACGTTAATTTTATTCATATTAGACAAGAAAGAGTTAAGAGAAAATGGTTACCAAATAAATCCAAGGTAAGACCAGCCACTACAAGACAAGAGGTTGGAATCATCCAGTATATGATTCTAATTCTATGGTCCTGCATTTAGCAATAAGGAAACAACTTTAATACTCATAATAAATAGAGGAATGTAGCACCGAAACTTCATATTGAAAATGTGTCTGGTGTCCAATACGTGTCCAAGTCGGACACCGACACATTATTACTAGTATTGTCGTGTCAGTGTCGTGTGTGATGTTTGTATCTGTGTTTTATAAAAGATAATGAAAAAGAAAAATGTTGGGAATTACCTTAAAATGTAGAATAATATGACCATAGTGCAAGCCAACCAAGCAGGTAACAATTGCCATCACTGAACTGTAATTCCAAAGTAGACACAAAAATTAGAGACAAAAAAAAGGAAAAGTTTAGCCATGTTTAATAATTTACTGATGAAAAAAGTAATTTGTTCATATCTCAGAAACTAGTCACTTTCTTCCACCTTAATGAAACAGATACATCAGTTTTTCAATGTATCAAAAAGTCAAATTTTCTTATAAATAGTGACCGGAGAAAGTATTGAGAATGGCATTCTTTTAAACAAACGATGTAAGAGTGAAATTCACCTTAAGAGTCCTTCAGGATCAAAAGGAGCTTGACACCAAGTTGGAGCATCAGGAGGTAATGGTCCATAGTCAGGAGAATTGATACTGCATTGCTATTGAAATTTGAAAATGTTATTAGTTAACATTTATAAAAAAATATTTCGATGCACGGTCAGTGTAATTTTTTTTAACAGTGTCAATCAATCATATGTGAATTTGAAAGTAGTTACATTTTTCATGATATGACGGATTATAATTTGTTGAAAATACAATAACAATGTACATGAATTAAATTCTTTTAAGAAAGAAAAACGACAAGAATTAACAAATATTGGTCAGAACGAGTTAGAATAGAGAGTCGTACAGGCATCCGTGCATATATCGGTCTCCGGTAGAGATGTTGTATACCCAATAAATTACGATCGATCATTCCAACTACATTGCAGGCTGGTCCGGTGTCACCCCTTACTCCACATTTAACCTAACACATGTTCAAATATTACATAAATCACTTTTTCAACCAATATCACAAGTTAGGTGAGAAAAAGTAAAAGACAATTAACACTCACAGAAAAAATCGTAGGTTCCAAAGAAGGTTCTGTTGGAACTTCATACTCCCAATCAGGAACGTACATCCCATACAGCAAGCAAAGATAAATGACAGATAGAAACAAAGCCAAAGCCCTGTTAAAGGGGAAAAATGTCCGCTTAAAAAACCATGACTAGAGACGCAAGTTAAAGGGAAAAGCGCTTATCATATGATTGTTTATTTATAAGCTATTTATACAGCAAATAGTAAATTAAAGTCCAACAGTTTTCATATAAGATATATGTTGTTTTCGTAAGTTATCCTAGAGAGCCTATGAAAATGAGCCGAAAATAGCTAATAGATTTGTCATATATTTTCTTAAACACTTTCACAAGTGCTTATGCCAGTAGATAAACTTTCAGAAGCCAATTCACGCAGTCTCTTCTAATCTTGATTCCATTGTAGCTTCATCAAACCTCAATTAAGAAACAAAAATTATACATGATAATTAAGCTTACCATTGATATCGATATTTCCTTATAAGCGATGATGCAGAATTAACAATATCTTCACGCTTGAGCCAAATTTCGCAAAGAGCGGTAATCAAATATGCCACCGCAATTCTCTGGCATCCAAATGAAGTAAACAATTAATGATCATTGTTATATAGAAATTTGTAATCATGTTCTACAACTTATTGATAACTGTAAAACCTAACAGCCACAAAAATCAAATTTCATAGGTCAAAGAAAACAAGCTAGAAAAAATTATACCTGCAATATTCCCATCCATCTTATCTGCTTTAAATCTACTCCGAATGACAGATCATTTACGCGATGAACGTAACCTCCTGCAAAAATTACAAAACGCAAGCTCACATTATCCGGCATAGACATTACATGCGTGTACATGATTCCAGTTTTGTCAATCGTAGATCACAAAAATCAGCCAATGATCAAAAAAATTGTGCTAAATAATGTACCACAGAACAATAGTTTGTTGAAATTTTGTTATGCTATCATGTTGTAGTGCTATTATAGCTTTTATTTGACAACATTCATAGTAATTACCAACACAAAGATTTGATCTTTAAAAACCTTCGCATTTATCATCAAAAATAATGCCAAAGAGTTCAGTTGGTACCTTGAAGAAAAATGCCTAACGCGAGAAGCTTAAGCGCTCGCAAAATCGCCTTTCTGGATGCATCAACTTTGCAAGAAGGTTTCTGTTGAAGAGACAGATTATCAAAAAAGTTTCAATACAAATTCTTGTTCTATAAAATGATAAATACATCTAGATTGCAGAATTGAAAGAAATTGCATTGTGACATACCTTGTATGTGAATGCTAGTGCAACGCCAACGATAAAAAGGAAAAATGGCATTACAAAATCTGCTATTGTTAATCCATTCCATGGAGAATGATTGAGTGCTGGAATAAGTCCACCAGCATCATCCACCAGTATCATAAGCTGCATTAAGTTTCATAAAATCAGTATACAATAATAGGAAAATGAATTTAAGATGATTTATGTATCTAAAATGTAAAGAAATATGAATCACCGACACAGACATAGCATACACGAGTAATAAGTTTAGAAATTGAAGTAACTGAATGTAACTACATGTGTCAATGACAAATATTGACATGTATCAAACACTAGACACACCTTCAATCAAAATTGTTAGTGCTACATAGGTATTGAATCTATCAAGAAGGCGCTTAAAACATGAGATCCAGAGTTTGACCTCTAAAAACTAAAATAACTACTAACTTACTAACATTTACCTATAAACACAAATATAAATTAAATCAACATTTTGGTCCTTGAAATTGGGAGGGTCGAGCACTTTAGTCTGTTAAATTTAAAAAATAATAATCTAAAAAAGAACTAAGTTGACTAACATTGTTCAAATTTAAGGGACTAAATTGCTATTTCACAAATTTGAATGACTAAAATGGTTATTTACTCAAAACTATTTGCTTAAAAGCAAAATATAAAAACTTTAGGGAGTTTAATATTGAGAGATTATTTAATCAACACAAGAATTAAACCTCAAGACAACAATTTCTTAACCAGATTTGTCCTTTTCAAACTATACAAAATATCAATTAACTTCAATTAGAAAATATATAACATGATTGGATTATGTATCATGTGAATAGTTGAAAAAATAGAGTGGCAAAATTGTACAATCCCAGGTGAGCAGAGTACCAAACATTCTATATGGCTAAAGGGACAGCTTATCTTATCAATTTCATTAGGCACACCAAACAAAGCTTATGCCTAAAAGAATTCCTCATACAAAATGATGATTACTTAAAGTGTAAAATTCATACACACTTTTTTTTTACATATCAATCGATCATAATCGTGAGAATATTAAAAACGATTAACTTCAATCATACGAACTCTATCTCTATATCTTAATGCTAGTGACATAAAAATGCCACCTTTTATCCTTCATATCAAGTTTCTTTAGAGAGAAATTGTTTCACCTCATGTAGCAAACCTTTATCATTTGTAGCAAGGAAAATATAATCCATGTACATAATGAGGAAAATATATATATATATATATATATATATATATATATATATATATATATAAAATTGGTTTTGATTAATTGACAGTGTAAAATTTTATACGCTGATAGTTAAGAGAGTGTTTTAGTTTTAAGTGATATTATTAATAAATAATTCTCTTACATAATATCTTGTTGAACAATGCATAATAGCCGACAAAAATATGATATGCATGTTAACTAATGACATGGTAAAATGATGCCATGAAAGGGTGCAATTTATTTACTTACTAAAGCAAATCACAAGCATTGCATTTCAATGTCATCAACCATTGATGATTGATAAAGCAACATAAAAGTATAGTGGTGACAAGTAGGTTAGGCACATTACATCTATCCAACTGCACGTTATGCCATCTTTTCATGAATATGATGTGTATTAGTAACTTAAAATATAAACTTTGAAATTGATTTATTTACCCATAAACTCTAACTCAACTGGTAATATCGCAATTGTTACGTTAGACTCAGAAGAGTCGGAACCTCACAATTGTGTGTGTATGAGTTTCAATATATATTTATATTTGTCGCTTTGTCTACAGGTAAATGACAAATTTCGAGAGAACCTGAGTTTGATTCTTAAGTGGAACAATTTTTTGGCCAAATTTGACTTACCTCACAGCCGAACTATGGACCACTAGGACCCTCTTCCTCTAGGAGTCAGAGAGTTAAAAACCAAAAAAAATTGATTTATTTAAGTTGGATAATTAATAAGTAATATTTAATTAACCTAATCCATTTACAATAGTTTTTAATTACCTAATCTTGTTATGGAAGTGGTGAAACTAAGATTGGGTCAGACATAAAAAATGCTTATTATTAACATTATGACTTTTGAATAATGATAATACATATAGTTCACCCCTTCCTATTATATACTTAATCTTTTCAATGATCTAATAATTTTTTTTCAAAGCATGCAACTCTTGATTTGTAATGTTCTTGTTCAAAACATGCACTCCAACCACCCAAATTAATAGGTCAACGCCACACGTGTGCTCAATTTTATTTTTTTAGAAAAAAACCTATGGCAACACTTACTTACAATGAATGGTAATTTATTTGGGAAGAAAAATAAAATTAAACAAGTAATAAAAATAAGATACGATTCACAATCAGAAGACATGCAAGTATGCAAGTACTTTATTTCTTAGGAGTTGGGATATATTCCCAACTTTTTTCATATAAAATATCAAGATATACATTATTTGTTCCTATATGAGTCATCATATCAATGATTAAAATACTATTAATTTTCTAAAAATTTACTTGGGGAGAAAAGATGAAATAGGTAATAGAATTAAATAAATTAAAAAATTGATTTAATAGAAAATAGAAGAATAATTTGATAGCTTTGATTAGAATGATAATAATAATAATTGATTGTAACAAAATAAGAACAATAATAATAATAATAATAATTGATAAAAATACAAAAAATAATGTGAACAAAAGTAAATAGACAGAGATATTATCGTTTATATTCTAAATTTAAAATTATAAAACAAAGAGAAGGAAAATATTATTTTATAACATAAAAACTACAAAATATTTTTATTATTATCAAAAGAAGAGATATATATGTTAAAAAATTCAGAGAATATTGATTCAAAAATAAAAATACAGAGAATATGGTGAAAATTTCATTGGACACGTAGCCATATATTCTACTTAAACGAACGGCTTTGAGGATGAGGGAAGAGATAATGTAATAAAGTAAGTAAACAACTTCTCAGAATATATAGGTTAACAAACCCTATATAAGTGGTAACACAAAAAATATCTTACTACAATTACTAGATATACATTAAAAAATATTATACTTATCATTTTTTAACCAAAAATAGAAATAGTTGAGTTTTATTCTAATAGGGAATTTGAATCAAACTAAATTTTCATTTTAGGATAGGAATCAAATTATATTGCGAGGGATTTCAGTAGTCTGCTAGTGGTCGTAGGTTCAATCCTCAGCTCCATTGTAAATCACAAAAAAAAAATCAAAAATATATTTAATCTTATCTTAATTCAAATTTAATATTATCCGGTCCTTAAAAAGTGAATTTTTGCTTATAATCACGATGAGAGTAAAAGTATATATTTATGCAATTTGATCAAAAAAGGGCAAGTAGCCGTAATGTTATTTAAATGGACGGCTCTCTAATTGAGTAACAAACCATCTTATTTAAAAATAAAATCACAAAAAACAAAATTGATTTTATTTTGCACCAAACGCAATTCTTCTTTACTTTAAAGTTAAGCAATATAACTTTAACACGTGCAAATGCAAGTGCAAGTGCAACTACAAACTCTCTTTGGATTCTCTCAAATTTGTGTATAGTTAGCAAAATCTATATCCCAAGAATCTCTCTTCTTTTTATCTCTACTCTCTCTAGTCAATCTTTTCCCCATTTAATTAATCATCACTAACCCATCAAATTTCAGCAATAATAATATTAACCCAATAATAACCCATTAACTAATCATGTATTTATTTTATAAATAAAAAAAAAGTTTAGGTGAGTCAAATTTTATAACTCATTAGTTTTTAACATACCACAAAACTCGGAGAAAAATATTTATAAAATTAGCCCTCATTAATTTTATTACACCGACGACAACCAAAATTAAATATTAGAAGACGAGTCAACTTATGCTGAACCCATTAACTTACTAAACCTTGTCCATTAACCAAAGTTATATTATTAATTTTTTATTATTATTATTATTAGGTGAATCATTTATTATTATTATTATTATTGTTCTAAAAAAAACACCAAAACACAACCAAATCCAAAATCCAAGGAAGGAAAGATGAGAACCAAACTAAACTAGATAAACATATATACGACGTCGTTTGGTTTAATCTAAAAAAAGATTATAATTATGAATGAATGAATGAAAAAATCATAAAAATAAATAATTAGCACATTAATTAAGAAATTAACTAAAAAAGAAAAAAAATAAGGAAGGTAGAGAGAGAATACCGCAACGGTGAAACCACGAAAAACATCAAGTGAAAGCAAACGCTGAGATTGTTGTTGTTGTTTTGTTGAAGAACATTCTTCAATATTATTCTTTTTTGTTGAATCAGAGATCTGGTTTCCCATTTCTAAATCTTCATCAAAACTTTTTATTGCTTCATAATTCTTCATCTTCTCAAATCAATAATGTCTCTTCAACCATCTACTACTATATATAAACATTAACATTATTTTATTTATTTATTTTTCTCATCAAATTAACAATAATAATATTGAAGATAAAAATATTGATAACAATGTTAAAAGATTTAAATAGAGAAAATAAAAAAGAAAATCTTACTTGAAGAAACAAATGCAATGAATGAATGTTGAAGAAGGAAGAGAGAGTGAAAAGAAAGAAGTACACAGAAACCCAAGACCCTTTTTCTTTCTTTTCTTTGTTATTTTGGATTACTGTTTCTTGAGCTTTGTTATTTGGATTCTTTCTTTACTTTTGTTTTCACACATTTATAGCCGATTTATAGATGCACACAATTAGATGAATAATCATCATAATATTATAGCTAAATAAATAAATAAAAAGGATTTTTTATTTTGTGGAGGTTTTTTATTGGGTGAAGATTTTTTATATTTTTTTATGTGTACTTGGTATTTACATTTGTCCCCGCAAAAAAAGACTCATTAATCGGATGGATATAGATGGATAGCAGCATTATATAACAAACTTTTATGATGTGTTAAAAACAAACAAAAATAAAAAACTTTTTGAAAGGTGAAGAAAAATAAAATAAAAAGAGTTAAGTGATATCACGATAATTGTTTTAAAAAAATGAAGAGTGTCGTTGAGCGGTTGGAGTTCATTCTCTTTTAACTGGGTTCGATCTTCACTTTGTATATGGAGCAGCTTTATCACATCCATCGAAGTACCTCCAATCTGCGTTCGACAATGAATACTCCGGTTTCGATAAAAAAAAAACAAAGAGAATTGTTTTGAAATAAAGAAAATCCTAGCTCATTACATATACACACTCCATTGTTTTTAAATCAAATTTTATTTTAATATGAAATTCTTTTTTTTTTCATAAGTTTTTAATTGCTTAATTATGATATTAAATAGTTCTAGTCCATTCTAAATATAGTTGTGAAGATTAAACCATAATTTTTTCTACTAAATTCAACATCAATCAATCAAATTGAACCAACTAACATTTGATAAATAAAAAATATTTTTGCATAAAAAAAAAATGGGAATTTTTTTCACAATATTTATTGGGAATTAATATTACGTTACCACACCCTTTGTACCGCTCACATTCAAATCGCCAAGCTACTACTATTATTTTGAAGAGGGCATTTATTATTATTTAATTAACGTTACTAAACATAGAAAGATTATATTATTTTAAGAGATTATTATAAGTTATAATTATAACTGAGAATGAGTCGCTTGCAATTTGATTTTCAGATGAGAGATTTTATTAGTTTAGAGTTTGGAATAAATTCTTAAATCAAATGATTTTAATCTTTTTTCAAATATAGTTGCGGAATTGAATTGTGATCTTTCATATTAAGTCTAACATTGATCACTATTAGATCAATTTTGGTAGATCCTTTTTGTTTTCGCTGAAACAATTTTTTAGTTTTGATTTTATTGCCATGTTAAATAATATTTTAGTGTCACGTTAGTGTTTTTAGTGAATGTAAATATAAATATATTTATAAATCGTTTTTGAGTCTTAAAATTTTAGTTTTTTTAGTTTTTTTAATTTTTTTACATCCCTTTATTTAGTGAATGTTGATCAGGCTCATCAATATTCGTGTCGAGCAAGCCCAACTAACAGTAGTCTAATTTCGCTTTGCCTTCGTACCGTTACATGACCTTTCATTCTATAACGGTCAACCATAGAATGATGAATATTTAATGTTGATCATGATTTTTCAGTCAAATTTCGACAATCATTGATGAGCGAGATATATCTTCCTCTCCCCATCAATGGGTTTGGCCAAACACTAGAGACTATATATATTTTACTCATCATAATGACATAGCTATCTTATTTCTTACCTTTGTGTCTACTTCTCACACAAATACTAACTTGAGCGTCGGAATATCTTGCTGGTACACCACCCCCCCCCCCCCCCCCCACCAATGGTTTTGGCCAAACACTAGAGACTATATATATTTCACTCATCATAATGACATAGCTATCTTATTTCTTAAGTCTACTTCTCAAACACTGACTTGAGCGTCGGAATGTCTTGCTGGTACAACCCCCCCCCCCCCCCCCCCGCTTCAACAACCTTACATGGCAGTGCATACGACCGACCAACTCTCATGATCGTACGAGATCGGAGAAGCAATGTTCATCACCTCACACAAGCCATTTAATAATACTTTCATGAATAAAACAATTATAAATGAAATAAAGTTATAGGACCCAATATAAATTATTCAAAGTTTATTATTAAAGTAAAAAAAAAAATATATAAAATTAATTCATAGGATGTGACGTCGTAGAACCCACTCAAAATGAATTACTCCATCAGTTCCATTATATTAACCTCTCTGATCAATTTCAGGTTTATTAAGAAATGTTAATAATGTAATTATTGTTTTAATTTGTATGTGAGATTTACTAAATTGTCTTTTGTTTGTATGTGTATTTAATTTGACTTTTTTTATTTTAATACAAGTTACTATAATAATTAGAAATATGAGTAAGAAAAAGTAATAAATACAGATAATAATTTATAGAGGAACTTATATTTAAGAACTAAACTTTTTTTGAAAGAGTGTTTATAATTTGGAAAGAGTATACCATTAGAGATGTTTTTAGAGAATTATTTCAAGTACTCATCAAATATGACAATTGAGTGTGGGTGTAATGAACTAAGAGAGGGAGTACGATCGTAGACTATATTATGTCAACCCATGTCATTGTACATATTCAACTTCATTTGGAGTAAGTCAACCTAATTTTAACCATAGGCAAACCACTTTGTTTTTTTTTAGGTTCATTAGTCAATTTAGATTTTTGGTAGTCGCATATATATGTCATGTTTTGGTACAATAATTTGATGGTTGCCTTCAATAATTTAAATTTTTGTTAGTTGAATTTTAACTCTACATATAAAATGTGATATTTCTATTAACTGAATTTATTTTAAAAAATTATTTTATTAAATATAATTAGACACTAGAAATTGTACAAGTGCAACAAGTAAAAGATCCCACAATTAAGAAATGATATACCAATTGACATACTTGATCATTAAAATGCTTTCTATGTTTTTCTTCCATATGTCTTGCTTTAGCGCTAATAGATTATTGAACCGGCCATAATATGGCTACTATATCTAAAATTAGTTAATGCATGCATAAGGCGACATTAGACGGCATTTTTCCTCATCTAGTATGTAACACTAGATGATCAAATATTAATTGATTTAGTAGTCACTGATGTTGGGTTTAATTAGCAGAGAAAATTTCAGTTTGATCATTCTCAACTACATTTATAAAGGATTGAAATTTTTTTTTTGGTGAAATAAAAATCTATATATATATATATATATATGTGTGTGTGTGTGTGTGTGTGTGTGTCGAAGGTAAATAAGCAAACAAGTTGTGACGTCACTCCTTTTCGAATTGCAAAACCAATTCGTTTAAAGATCATATTTATAGATTTGAAAGACACGACATTGCAATGCATGACATTTTGAACTCTATTTAGAAGATTAACAACATCTGGTGTCAAAAAGTCAAAAGTGTCAAAAGCAAATGACATAAAAGTACGTATGTTGATTGTCATAACACATTTTTTCATCCTTTGTCACTTTGCTTGATGAGACTTTGAGGGTCGTCTGTCCAACAGTAAAACTCGCAGTCCCTAATCCTACAAGTAGAAAAACTTCATTCAAGTCAATACATGCATATTTTTCCTCCTACCTATCCATATATCAAAACATCAGCTAGCCTAAGTATCGATATCCTATCATGTGGGTCAGTTAAGAAACTTACGGGTGCCTATTTCTTCATTGATATACTCCTGCACGTCGAAGAACATCTCTCACGAGATCATGTCTGTATTTGAAGTCCGAGAGCTTTCTGCAATGCAACACGTGCTCTCCAAATGTATCCAAGCATGTCTTACGACAAATCGGACAAACCTCGTTATAAGGAATAATGTATAATTATATCATTTTAATGATATTTGAGGGACCAAAACTTGCTGAAAAATTTTATAAAAATTAAAAATTAAATTTTGTATATTTATAGTGACTAAAAACATATTTAACCAAAAAAAAATGAGATCAATTTTTTTATGAACATTTTGCTCTTTTGCTTACACACTTCTACGATGCTCTAAAATTTAATTCAATTGGTTGATTATCAAATAGAGTAGATGACATATATACTATATAGTATGTGAGTTTTATTTTATGATTACTTTACCCTCAAGTGTTTACTTGATAAATAAATAAACTATCCAAAGTCAGTGTTATGAAAAACCCGAAAGTGAGAGTAGTTTATAATACTAAATGAACAGCTACAACAACCACCTTAACGATAATCATTGGTTTAGGTTAATTTGTGTTGTTTATTATACTAAGGCTATATTAGTGGACACAGTCAAAAAAAAATAAAAAAGGCTATTAGTGGACATCATTAAGCATGAATTTTATTATGAGATGGAATTGCACTTGTATAGACTCTAGACTATAGAGTATAGAGTATACATACCATTTAGTGCGTTATTCATTTTTTCTTTTAAGCATATATAGTACGTTACGTTAATCATGCCGTTTATTTATTCAGCTAACCCATTTTAAGTAGGTTTTTTCCTGTAAAATGACAAATCAATGAAATCATTAGTTAGAAACTCACAAATACATAAAATAGAGAATTAAGATTTAAACTTCAGTCTGGAAATTCTGGAATTTAGTACTATCATTTCTCATATTAAGACTAATTTATTGTTTCACTAAGTTTTGAGGTAAAGTATGTAAAGCGGCAAGCGAATATGGTGGCTCATACATTAGCAAGGGCGGTCATTTCAATGTCTCGCTGCTAAATTTCTGAGACTATCCCTCGTTGTATTGAATCTTATTTGAATAATGAAATGAATTAAGTTTGTTGTTGTAAAAAAAAAAGATTTAAACTTCAGTCATGAACATCCGACCTAAGAATTTTAACCTAAATGGTTTAAATCTCTTAATGATTTTAACCCAAACTCACAACAATTTTTGGTTACGTCATTTGGGTTAAAAAACAAATTTTTGGTTACGTCATTTGGGTTAAAATCATTAATTTAAAATCACAAATGTTTAAGTTATTAATTGTAGAAAGAATAATACAACAGTCTCATAAGTATAGCTCAATTGGTAGTTATTAGGGACATTATTGGAGTGGTCTGAGTTCGAACTCAATAATTTAAATCACTTAAATGGTTTTAAAAATTGATTTAACCATTAAGTTATTGGTTACGTTGTATTATTCTTTTTACAGTTAATAACTTAAACATTTATAACTATTGTACCAAAAAAAAAAACATAAACATTTATAACAAATATCTTAAAAATTCTAATGAACCAAAAATTTGAGGGCTTGTATTTTTTGAGACCCTAAGTGAAGGGTCATCTTACTCTTGCCAGGGTTGGCCATGTTTAATTTATTTATGTGATTGTTCATGATTTAATGTGGATGATATATCAGATTTTCCTCATTGCCCAACAATAATATTATACTACTTCCGATCTTTTTTACTATAAACAATTCATTTTTTAAATTTATTGAATAATTAATATATTTGATCTATATTATATGGAATAACATCAATTCTTCAATGAATCTAAAAAAATCTAATATTTATTATAAAAAAGATCAAATGAAGTTGTTGATAGTTTGACGAAAGACTCAATCGAAGCTTTATGTCAAAGATCTTTTCAATAATGGCGATGCAATGTGGATGTGGATGAAAGAAACTTCTTCTTTCTATTTGAGGGGAAGCATAATTAAGTGAATAGAATGAGCTTAAATTTTTTATATGATTATTTGAATTTCTTTTAACATAATCGACAACTTTTTAGTAAACAGATTGATAATCAAATCTTAATATTTTTTAATCCAAAAATGAGTTATGTTATCGACTCTTTCAATATTCTATCATTTTATTTAGTTAAATAATTTAATGATTAAAAATTTCATCCTTAAACTAAATAAATAAAACTAAAGTTCAAATACTAATTAACTTCTACATAATTAATATGCTGTCTCTACCAAATAAATTAAACTCTATATTTATATTCATGCCATTTCTAACTCTATTATTATGTTATGTGAGACAATGGGCGGTGCAACCTTTGTCGTGAGTATCATCTATCACAAATTTTATAGAGAATATGCCGAATCATATAACATGCGGCTTTTATCACCAAAACAATTATCTTATTATCTAAGGCATGTGGACCTTAAATTTTATTATTTTTCTTTTTCTTCTTTATTTAAAAGTTCTGCAAAAAATATCCATAAAATGTTCTACGAAATTTCACATCAAATATATATGTTTAAATATCAAATGGCACTAAGTTTTGCCTTTTCAATATTATTGATTTTTTCTTGTCTACCTCTCAAGATTTTGGGGTATTTATCCCAACTACTCAAAATAATTTAATCGATATAAATTTTTATAAAATGCATTATTAGATTTTTTTTTTGACAAAAAATGCACTATTAGATTAAAAGGTTATATCATATAGATTATTTGTATCAAATTTCTAACAAATCTAATTAAATCATTTGATGTGTCTCAATAACATATCAAATGATTTTGGATTTGTCTAAAATTTTATATAAATAATATATATGATATAAATTTTCAATGTGTATTTTATAAAAAATTATATCATTTAAAATATTTTTTAGTAGTTGGGAATAAATACTCCTAAATCTTGAGAGGTAATACGAATGATGAAGCAAAACAAGAACTATATACACCAAAAAATTTGTGAACAATTAAGTACATGCAATTTGTGAACAATTTGTTAGTACAATGATCATAATCTAGTGTTATAATTTCAATAAATGTGTTCAAATTATAACACTAGATTATGATCATTGTACTAACAAATTGTTCACAAATTGCATGTACTTAATTGTTCACAAATTTTTTGGTGTATATAGTTCTTGTAGGAGTGAAAATGAAGATGGCTCTGCTAGGGTTTCATGGCGACCGCTTCTCTTACCGGGAAACACCGTCCAGACGGAAGCCCTATCATGGTCATGGTGAGGTAAACACTGGGGGGGATATGGATAATCAAGGGGAGCGAAACACATATGAGCGATCAGAGGTTCAGGGTGAATGAACTGAGGTGAGAAATAGGAAGAGGAAAGCATTTCAACCGGGTTTCAACAGACAAAGCGGCGGCGATGGATTCAGGCAAGGCTTCATCAATGTCAGGTTTCGCAAGGGTAATTATTGGCAGGGTACCGAAGGAGTGTCATCGTTCTATTTCACTAATTATCCATCAGAATTGCACCAGGAAGATTTGAGGGATGAGTTTAGGAATATTGGCAGAGTGGTTGATCTCTTTATTGCACCGAAAGTTAATGCAAGAGGCAAGCGGTTTGGTTTTGTGCGGTTTGGCAGCGTGAAGAATATTCCCAAACTGGTTGCGGCGTTGAATAATATCTGGTTTGGATCGTATAAGCTGTGGGCGAATGTCGCTCGTTTTGATAGGGCGAAACCTAAACAAGGTGATCCAGTGGTGCAGTCTACGCAAGCTGGTATGACAATGAAGGATGTTCCACCGGTGGGAGTGCATCAATTTGTTACATCTTTTGCTGGTGCACTTAAGGATGGTGGAGTCGCGAAGGTAGAGCCTGTTTCTGTCGTGGCCAACGACCTGATGTTACGCCAGCCAGAACGGGTGGTGCGACGGGAACATGTAGTGTTTAATTCACTACCAGAGGACAGGGAGTGGGTTCATCGAGGTTTGGTGGCAACTGTGTTAGCGGTGAATGAGATATGTACGCTTCAGCAAAAAATAGATGACGCAGGATTCGTATCCATTCGTGTTGTCCCATTGGGAGGCGACAAGGTTTTTCTGTGTTCCACTGTTATAGAGGCAGACATTAAACTTGTGCTTGCTAGTGCTTTGCCTTTTTTTGAACAGCTTTTCAAGAATGTGTCAGCATGGAATAACTTTATGTCAACAAACATCCGGCATGCATGGTTTAGAATTGTCGGGGTTCCATTGCATGTTTGGAATATTAATTTCTTTCGCAAAGTGGCAGAATTTGTTGGGACTTTTGTTTGTGTGGATTTTGATACAGAAGTTAAGTCACGAATGAATTTTGCTCGCATACTAGTTTCCAATCCGTCTTTGCAAGGGTCTGAGTTAATGCTGGATGTGGTGGTTGATGGCGTAAATTACTCTTTGAAATTGGTGGAGGACTGGCTTTATGATCCGAAGGCTGTGTTTTTGAAGTACCGTGCTTTGCAAGGCAACGGGGATACTCCGTCTCCAGGGACAAGTTTTTTCCCAAATTCAAACTTGTCTTTGGACTGTAGAGATGTCAGTAGCAACGCCAACATTAATGAAATTGCCAAAGACTTAAATGACGAGTGGGAGAATTTTCAAGTGTGGGAGGAGGCTGCCAACTTGGTGAGTAGTGCATCAGTTGTGAAGGGAGCAGGAGCTTCTGGTAATTCATTATGTGGGCATGGGAGTGGTACCAATGGGAGTGTGTCTCTGAATAATGTAGACGAGGGGGGTGTTCCTTCAAAGGGTGTTGTGGTTGGGGAAGTGGAGGTGGGTGTGGGTGATTCGTCTAAGCCCACGACATGTTCTGTTTTGAGTCCAGTTTTTAAAGGGCATGTCCTACAGGTGGGGGGTTCGCAGAGCAATAAGGGAGTGCCAGGCTTGAAGTGTGTGAATGGGCCTGATGGGGCAATTGAGCCCAATGTAGGGAAACATGTGAATATCATTTCTTCTCCTTTACATGTGTCCGCTGGCGTTGAAAACAACAATAGTTTTATGCCTCTTGCTGATTTGTGCCAATCTATTGAAGTGGTTGCATCTACTCCTTGCAAATCAGCACCAAGGAGAGGAGTTTGTGATGCGGTGGAGGCTGATGGTGTTATCCCGGCGGTAATTCCTTCGCCGAGACCGATTCCGTTAGCAAAGAGTAGAAGAGGGCGGACATGTGTAACTTTGAAGAAGTTGGCAAGAATGCCAGCGGAGGATCGTGGTAAGGTGTGGAGACGGATGGAGAAAAACAAACAGAAAGTCTTACAACGTGCTTCAACTATCAATTCCTCTCATACATATTCAATTTCTTCGTTTTCAGCAACTTCTTCAAAATGTCGTGATTGGAAATCTTTGATGGTGCTAAAGGGGGATGGCGGTCAGTTTGCTCAGGATGTGTTAGCATTTGGAGAAAAAATCAATCTGAATTATAGAGGTACCCGTACAGTTGTGGCGAAACAGGTTGCAATGCTAGCTAGCCAAACGCGTACGGTGGGGTTGCCAGCGGGTTCAGTAGCCCGGTAACTCTGTTTTGGTCGTGGTTTTGTTGTTGGAGTTGATTTGTTGTCATGAAGATTATTTCTTATAATGTCCGGGGTTTGGGAGGAGCTTTAAAGCGGAGGGAGGTGACAAAACTTATTCGTGCGGTGTGTCCGGATATTGTGTGTTTGCAAGAAACAAAAATGGAGTGGATAGACTCTTTTGTGGGGGAGGCATTATGGGGTGACCGTGGGATTGGTTTTTCCTATCGGCCTTCGGTGGGGGCTTCGGGAGGTATTCTTACAATGTGGAATGTGAGCAAGGTTTCTATGGTTTCTACTTTATCTCTTAATCAACTTTTATATGTTACTGGGTTATGTTCTTTATCTGGCCAGACTGTTAATGTGGTGAATGTATATGCTCCTTGAGACTCGCGGGGTAAGGCGGATTTGTGGATTTCTTTGTCTGGTTTACTTCAGGCCGTTAGGGAGGGCTGTTGGTGTGTTTGTGGTGATTTTAATTCTATTAGGGAGGTGGGGAGAGGAGGGGACGAGGAGTGGGAGTGGTAGCGGCTGATGTTAGTCGATTTAATGGTTTTATTTCTGATTCTGACCTTATAGATCTTCCGTTGTCGGGTCGACAATTCACATGGTATCGCTCTGATGGTATAGCTATGAGTAGGCTAGATCGATTCCTTTTATCTGAGAAGTGGGTTGAGATATGGCCTGCTTGTATTCAAGTTGCTTTGACATGGGGGGTTTCTGACCATTGCCCCATTGTTTTACGTGAAGAGGTACTAGACTGGGGCCCTCGCCCTCTTCGTATGCTGAAGTGCTGGTCATCTTTTTCGGGTTATCATATTTTTGTTCGAGACAAATTGAATACGTGTTTGCTTGGAGGTTGGGCTGGTTATGTTCTCAAGGAAAAGTTGAAATTTATTAAAGGTGAATTAAAGATATGGCATTCTCGACACGTCAGAAATATTCCAGGCCGACTTTTACAAGCTAAAGAGAGACTTGCTGCCCTTGATCAGCAGGGTGAGAATTTCGTTTTGTCTGAGCAGGAAATTATGGAACACCGAAATTTGACTTCTACATTATTCTCTTTGACTAAGGCGGATTGTAGTATTGGGTGGCAACAGTCACGTTTCCGGTGGCTTCGCGAAGGTGATGCTAATTCTCGTTTTTTTCATGGACTGGTAAAGAATCAGAAACGTAAGAATTTAATTGTTATACTTAATGTGGGTGATGTTCAAGTGGAAGGGGTACAACCTATAAGAGATTCTATTTATCAACATTTCTCTTCTCATTTTCAATCTTCCCGGCAGGCTAGACCCGATATTGGTGGTTTGCAGTATCTTTCTCTTAGTGATGTTGATGCTGGTTTATTGCTGACTCCATTTGGGGGGGACGAAATCAAACAGGTGGTATGGGATTGTGATAGTTTTAAGAGCCCAGGGCCAGATGGGGTACCTATTGGTTTCCTAAAAGACTTTTGGAATGAATTGAAGGGTGATATTTTGCGAAATTTCATCAAAATAGTAGGCTGGTCAAAGATATTAATTGTACTTTCATTGTGCTCATTCCAAAGGTGGACAATCCTATGCGTATTTCGGACTATAGACCTATCTCCCTGATTAGCAGTGTATATAAGGTTTTGTCGAGGGTGTTGGCTAACCGTTTGAGCAGAGTTATTGGGACTGTGATTTCTAAATTCCAATCAGCCTTTGTGAAGGATAGGCAGATTTTGGATGGGATACTGATTGCTAACGAGGTGACTGATGCAGCTAAAAAACAAAAAAAGGAATTGATCATGTTTAAGGTGGATTTTGAAAAGGCATATGACTCAGTTGATTGGGTTTACTTACTCTCTGTCATGGCTAAAATGAATTTTCCTGCTCAATGGTGTCGTTGGATTTCAGAATGTATAACTTCCGCTTCGGCTTTCGTCCTTGTTAATGGATGCCCGACTGAGGAATTTGTGTTTCAACGGGGACTTCGTCAGGGAGATCCTTTTTCTCCATTTCTTTTCCTTATAGCCGCTGAGGGACTTAGTGCCATGATGTCAGCGGCGGTTCAGTCTAATCTTTTTTCCGGTTTTCCTTTGGGCGTGGATGGATATCTATGTGTCTCTCATCTACAATTTGCGGATGATACTTTATTGTTTGCCTGTAAGACGTGGGATAATTTGCGAATTATCAAGTCGATTTTGATTCTCTTTGAGCTGATGTTTGGTCTCAAAATGAATTTTCATAAGAGTATGCTGGTTGGTGTGAATGTAGCGAAGTCTTGGTTGACAGAGGCAGCTAGTATTTTGAATTGTCGAATTGGATCTATTCCTTTTATTTACCTTGGTATTTCCGATTGGCGGTAATCCTAGACATCTTTCTTTTTGGAAACCTGTGATTGACAAAATCAAAGCCCGGTTGTCTGTATGGAAATGTCGGAATCTGTCTATGGGGGGTCGTCTGGTTTTTCTCAAAGCCGCTTTGTCTTCGCTCCCGGTTTACTTTCTTTCCTTTTTCAAAGCTCCCTCAGGTATTGTTTCCCTTATTGAATCTCTTTTTAAATCGTTTTTTTGGGGTGGGGATGGGGAAGCACGTAAGATTTGTTGGATAAAATGGGACAAAATTTGCTTACCTAGAGGGGAGGGAGGTCTGGGGGTGAGAAAGGTGAGGGAATTTTATTTTGCTTTACTTGGTAAATGGTGTTGGCGAATGAAAATAGAAAGGGACAGTTTTTGGTGGCGAGTTCTAGCAAGTAAATATGGTATTGTTAATGGGGAGTTGAGGGATGGGGGCACTAGGGCGTCAGCCTGGTGGAAGGATATTGTGGGAGTTCGTCGGGGTACATTTGGTGGTGTAGAGGGCTGGTTTGAGAAATCTATGATTCGAGTCGTGGGTGACGGTGAGACCACCTCTTTTTGGAATGATTCTTGGTTGGGTGATGGTGGTCCGTTGAGGGAGCGTTTTCCACGGTTGGCCAGTCTTTGCTTGGCGCCGGAGGTGACGGTTGGGGAGATGTGTCGACGTGGTTGGGGGGTTGGTGGTGGGGGGTGGGAGTGGAGGCGTCCATTGTTTGTCTGGGAGGAAGGGTTACTAGGTGCATGTTGTACTCTTTTACTTGATGTTGGTTTGCAGAATCATGTGCTTGACAGGTGGCGCTGGACAGGTGGTCCTTCAGACTCTTATACAGTTAGGGAGGCTTATGGCTCCCTGACCAGACAGGTTGTTCTACCAGAAGTTCCGGCAACCGTTGTTGTTCTACCATGGCATAAAGTTGTACCGCTGAAGGTCTCTGTTTTTGCCTGGCGACTCTTGCATAATCGTCTTCCGACTAGAGACAATCTTTTATCTAGGGGAGTTATTCCAGTCGGCTCCACTGGGTGCAGCTTTGGTTGTTCTTCTGAAGAATCTGTAGCACATCTTTTCTTTGTTTGTGAATTCTCTCAACAGGTGTGGCATGGGTTACTTCAGTGGCTTGGTATTCAAGGAGTCTTACATTCTGATGCTATTTTGCATGCCATTCAATTCCTTGGGTTGCAGTTACATCCCGTCAAGCCTAAGGGCTTTCTTCAAATTTTGTGGCTGGCGGCGATATGGTGGATATGGAAGTCTAGGAATGAGCATATTTTCCAAAACAAACCTTTGGATGTTGGTCATTTGTTGGATTGTATTCGACTGCATGTTTGGTGGTGGTTGAAGGCGAAGTGTAAAACATTCTTAGTTGATTATTCATTCTGGTATTCCAATCCTTGGTTATGTTTAGGCTGACATGGCGGTTGATTGAGTTTTTGTCTTATTTTCCTTGTATTGTCGCTTTGTGGAATGGTTTTTGAACCACTTTGTTTATGGCATTTATTTTGTAATTGACATTTTCCGCCTTAGGTAAGCACGCCTTGTGCTGACCTTTTGTGCTAATATATAAAACTTTCTTTGGCCTCTTCAAAAAAAAAATAAATGTGTTCAAATCACATCAAGACAATATAGTAAGACATATATTATTCTAACTAAGTTATCGGGTTCAACTGACTAATAAATTTTATCAAAAGATGAATTTTAAAAAAATTCGAACTCTAGACTTTACATTTTGGTTAGGTACGATTTTACTTATTTCGTGATCGAAATCTAGATTATTAAGACTTTTTTCCCTTAAGAATCAGAGAGTGAAAAAAAACATATATTACTCTTTGAAAAATTAAAAATAATTTATCCTACCATTAAATAATATTTACATATAAGTAATTTGCAAATTAAATGGTCCCCAAAAATTAACTTCTACTCCACTTACAAATTGTTTTTACGTGGCCAATACTTATTGGTTGTTCGGTGAACTTTTTAAAACTTATGAGTTCGTCTTTCTTCTCTTAAAATATATATTCATGAGGGCATCTAAGTGAGTTTCATAATATTGTTCCCTGTTATTTTCTTTTTCTTTCTTCCTCCCATTGGAGGATTTTGACTTGGTAAAATATGTAATTTTTTCTAAAGTAGCATAATTAAAAGTTGTTTTCTAAAATACATAATTTTTTCATTAATGTTTTGGTGCATAATAAAGCATCGCATCATCCCTGATACTACCTCCAATCCTAATTCGGATTGGTGGAGAGTGTGGGTGAATCTTGATATATCTGATTAACTATATATAAGATGTGAGAACTCACATTTGAAGAAAGATTATTGTATTTTAAGTATGAATGAGAATATAAAAAATGTGAGCCATATACCTAATGTTTTGAATGGAGACATGATGTCTACCTTTTATGGTCCTAAAGTATTGTCAGTTGTTTCTTCCAACATTGCAGACTCCTCAACAAATACTAGTTATCTCTATTCTTTTTAGGCTTAAACATCATTTTAGTCCCTGTATGTACACCCAGTTTTCGTTTTAGTCCCTATATTGAATTTTTTGACAAAATAGTCCCTGTATCGCGCTTTTTTTTTGACGTTAGTCCCTACGTTTATATTCCGTCCAAATTGGTCCAGGTGGCAAACGGTTTGCCACTTGGACCCTGCCATGTGTATAAAAAAGTTGGATGACTGGATAAATGAAATATAGGGACCTAAAACAAAATTTTAGGCTGATTGCAAAATCAAACCCAATTTTAACCCTAATTCCCAAAAAATTTCACAAAGTCATTTTCTTCTTCTTCTCAACCGAACAAACCGAACAAGAATCACATGAAAGTAGTTTTGAGATGGATGAGGGAGAGGCAGAAGCTTCGTCTTGTTTGCAACCATGTAGGAGCTCATAAGCAGTTCCTCTATACCACTTGGTTTACCATTCCAGGTACTGCTCAGACTACAACAACAGGAAGCATTCCTTCAAAGAAAAAGCCAGTACAATCTTGAAACTTCTGTCATAAATAGCCAAGAATCGAGAGGATGGGCCATGTGTTTTATGCCGTGGGAAGAATAATGGAAGACTATAATATAATTTTAGGGTCACTAATGAGGAATCTGAATATTAGGTCATATAGTTGGTTCAGTTAAATTTGATATTCCCGATTTTAGTGCATCTGTTTCTATGTTCTTCATTAATGCAAACTGGATGATTACTACTAGCACTAAGTATTGGTGCTTTGGCAATTGTTTTCTTTCATTGTTAGCATTAGGTATTGGCTTATTCTCTGCCTAGTTATTTGAAAAGTAGGAATGGCATGTTTGGAACCTTTAGTTTCAAATTGGTTCAAATATTTTCTTCAGGACTTAACACATGTTTCAGAATTAGACAGGTTTAAGTAATAATGGCCCTCCCAAATTTTAGGCTTTGGAGATTTAAGAGAAGAAGAGAAGAGAGGGTTGAGCAGAGAAAATGGAAACACGGTTGAGAAGAAGAAGAAAATGACTTTGTGAAAAAATTTAGGAATTAGGGTTAAAATTGGGTTTGATTTTGCAATCAGCCTAAAATTTTGTTTTAGGTCCCTATATTTCATTTATCCAATCACCCAACTTTTTTACACACGTGGCAAGGTCTAAGTGGCAAACTGTTTGCCACCTGGACCAATTTGGACGGAATATGAACGCAGGGACTAACGCCAAAAAAAAAAGCGCGATACAGGGACTATTTTGTCAAAAAATCCAATACAGGGACTAAAACGAAAATTGTGTGTCATACAGGGACTAAAACGACGTTTAAGCCTTCTTTTTATCTTTTTTATTCAAAGCCTATCAAAAAAAGTATAGTTCAATTAGTACCTATCAAAAATGTAATTAAAGAAGTTAATTCTCGAATTCTAAATTTTCCAATGATTTATACTTAACGAGTTTAACTGCTTCTCTTACATAAAAAAACACCTTTTCAATTGTGTGACATATAGTGCCAATAAGATAAAAAAAGAGCCAATTTTAAAAACACCGGAACTGGCCATATAATTTGTTAATATATCTAATTCTATTTTTTCTCAAAAGTTATTAGTTATTCAATGGATTCAGACAAGTTGTTAGTGATTGTGGGCTTATTGATCTACCGTTACAAGGGCATGCTTACACTTGGTCAAAGAGAATGGGAAGGAACTATGTGGTAGAAGAAAGGCTTGACAGAGCACTTGTAACTCAACCGTGGATGAACTTATTTCCTCATTGCATCTTGAAGAACTTAATATGTGGGGCGTCTGATCACTCTCCTCTGCTCTTATGTACTGAACCACAAACTTTTGTGTATAAGAAGAGGCAATTTCGATTTGAGAACACTTGGCTTCTGGAACCAGAGCTCCCTAGTATTGTTGATGTTGGCTGGAAGCGCAACCTTGTTGATCCGTTGCTTGACAGACTTGCTGCATGCACGGAGGAGCTGGATAATTGGGGCCGAGCTCTTAGACGGCGGTACAAGGAAGGCATTAATGATTGTAAGAAGAGAATAGAAGAGTTACAGGGGCTGAATAACCATGGAATTGATGCCGATGTGATTACTTTAAAAGAAAAGCTTAATTCCTTGTTGATTCAAGAAGAGGTCTTTTGGAAACAACGTGCTAAGACATTTTGGATGAGAGACGGAGACATGAATTCAAAGTTCTTTCACGCCGCAGCAACTTCAAGAAAGCAAAGAAATAAAATCACAAAGTTGATTAGCGATGATAACATCGAAGTGAATACTCAAGAAGGTCTTTGCAATCTTGGTGTAAATTACTTTTCAGCTCTTTTCAAGGCCACCACATGTGAGGTAGACCCTGTTCTTCAAGCTGTCTATTCACGCATAACTGAAGAAGACAATCAGTTACTTATTGCTCCCTTTGATGCTGAAGAATTCAAGGATGCAATGTTCCAAATGCATTCTGACAAAGCACCTGGACCAGATGGTTTGAATCCGGCATTTTATAAACGGTTTTGGTCTTTATGTGGCAGTGAGATTGTGAGTACTTGCAAGAAATGGCTTCATGATGGTTACTTTCCAGATGCTCTAGGGGACACTAATATTCTGCTCATCCCTAAATGTGATCAACCTAGAAGTATAAAGGATCTCCGACCGATCTCTTTGTATAATGTTGTGTACAACATTTTGTCAAAAGCCTTAGCTAACCGGCTGCAGCAAGTCCTTGACAAATGCATATCGATTGAACAATCAGGCTTCACCTCAGGAAGATCCATTACAAATAATGTACTTGTGGCTTCAGAAATCATTCATTACTTGAAGAGTAAAAATAGAGGCAAAAAAAGAGAAGCAACACTAAAAATAGACATCAGCAAGGCATATGATCATGTTGATTGGCATTATCTTTTTAGTATTATGAGGAGAATGGGTTTCCATAAAAAATGGATTGATTGGATGAAGATGTGTGTTACTAATGTCAAATATCATATTTTGATGAATGAAGATCGAGTTGGACCAGTGATCCCGGAGCGAGGCCTAAGGCAAGGTGACCCTTTATCACCTTATCTTTTCCTTTTGTGTGCTGAAGGTATGACGGCATTGATAAAACAGGTCGAGCAGAATAACTTATTGCATGGAGTCAAGGTATGTCGTAGAGCTCCGGCGGTTAGTCATCTCCTTTTTGCAGATGATAGCTTTCTTTTTTTCAGAGCAAATGATACTGAAACCAATGCCTTGAAAAATATTCTAGATGTTTATGCCAATGCTTCAGGGCAGATGATTAATATGCAGAAGTCTGAAATATTTTTTAGTAAAAATGTGCCACATGACCTTTGAACTGCTTTGTCCAATATTCTTCAAGTTATAGAGTGTTTAGGTACCGGAAAATATCTTGGTCTTCCGTCTATGATAGGGAGGAGTAAAAAATCAATTTTCAACTACATCAAAGATAGAATTTGGCATCGTATTTCTTCATGGAGTAGCAAGATGTTGTCCCAAGCAGGAAAAGAGGTTTTAATTAAATCAGTGGCTCAAGCAAGTCCCTCTTATTGCATGAGTGTATTTCTTCTACCATCATCCATCAGTGATGATATTGAGAAGATGTTGAATTCTTTCTGGTGGGGTTCGAAGGGAGATAGGAAGCATGGGATTCGTGGGATGAGTTGGGACAAACTGACTATGAGAAAGGAATGGGGAGGCATGGGATTTCGAAGTATCCACGGCTTCAATTTGGCAAGGTTGGAAATTATTAACCAACCCTGATGCTATGGTTTCAAGAATTTTCAAAGCTAAATATTATCCTAATGGGGATTTTTTGGGTGCGTCCTTGGGGCACAATCCTAGTTATGTTTGGCGTAGCATTTTGTCATCCCGACCTTTGTTAAAGGAAGGTTACCGTTGGAGAATAGGTGATGGCTCTTTGATTCCAATTTGGCATACACCTTGGTTGCGAAATGAAGATAATCCAACCATCATTACTCCCATTTTCAACAATGAAAACTTATCAAAGGTTAGTGATTTAATTGACATGAATCAAGGTTGTTGGAATAGAAACCGAGTTGGTGAGTTTTTTTGTGATAGAGATGCTCATGAAATTTTGAAGATCCCACTTGTTAACCTTGGAAAAAGAGATGAGATGATTTGGCGCTTTGACAAAAAAGGTCTTTATTCTGTTAAAAGTGCATATAGAGTATGTGTGGATGTGATGATCAACAGAGATTGTTGGAAAGTAGAGGGAGATTGGCAACAATTATGGGCTTTACCTATTCCTCCCAAGGTCAAACATTTTATGTGGAGACTTGGAAGAGATTGTCTACCTAATAGGCAAAGACTAATGAGCAAATGAGTTAATGGTGATTCTAATTGTGTTGTGTGTCACAAATACACAGAATACAATTGACATTTATTTCTTGATTGTGCAGATAGTATAGCTTGTTGGCGACAACTTAACTTATGGAATGAATTACAGAATTTAATGGAAAATGCTGAAGGGTTTATTGATGTTTTCAAGCGTATTTTGCACAATTTTACCACTCAACAGTTGATTTCTTTTGCTATGACATCTTGGAGTTTATGGCGTAAAAGAAACTTGAAATTATGGGAGCAAAAAATTGAGAGCATTCCACAGGTAATTGGTCGCGCCAATGGCACCCTCATGGCTTGGCAACATGCACGTCAAAAAGTTGATATAGCCCAACCACAACATGTTCAGGTTACATGGCAACCTCCACCGCTAGATTTCGTCAAATGCAACATTGATGCCGCCATATTTGTTCATGAACAACGTATAGGCATGGGAGCTTGTCTTCGTGATGACAAAGGAAGTTTTATCTCGGCCATGACAGCACATGAAGATGTTGTAATGACAGCGCCGGAAGCAGAAGCGTGGAGCTTACATAAAGGTATCCAATGGGTTGCTAGCTTGGGTTATAATAAAGTTGTCTTTGAGTTAGATTGCAAGATTGTTGTGGATGATGTAAACAGGGTAAGTATCAACCACTCAGAGTATGGTTCAATTATACAAAATTGTCGAACTTTACTCCACCACTATAACGACTTCATAGTTGTTTTTGCTAGGCGGCAAGCAAACGGTAGCGCTCATGCACTCGCACGAGCAGCTTTATCCCATGCTTCTCGCAGTATTTTTGATGTAATTCCTCATTGTATTGCTACTATTGTTATGAATGAAATGCCATAAATTTATTTGCGTCAAAAAAAAAAATAATTCCTCTACCTCTAGGTTGTCATTATGTAATTGGTAACATAAGAATTCCATCGTGTATAATTGGTTTTTAACGTTTTTGTTTTGATTATATTTTCAATTATATATATGTGATGTGATAGTGTTGTTTCCGCAAAAATATTATCCTTTACGTAACACATGTGGATATAAACTTTTTTCGTAGCATGCTTGCTTTTGATGTTGTCACGAAGTATATAAACTAATGAGTTATCTAAATTAGGTAAAGATATAGTACAAAATTAGGTATTTATCAAATAGTTAACAATTTACAAATTGTTAAGTAGGATGATACATTATATTGCACTAGTCTTGCAGAGACAACCATGCATGCCAAAATATACGACTCAAAAGACGTATCAAATTGTGGTTATATATAATTTCACTAACAAATTGAATAATGTGAAAATTGTTATTAATTATATTTCAAGTGAACAATGTACCTTCACTATATAAACCCACATATATACATTTTTTTTAACAAATGGACAATATAGCTAGTGTACCTTGATCACTAAATAACCTCCCTCTTCAATCCAAGATAAAAAATAACTCGATTGTTAATAGCTCATTTGAGGATTTTTTTTTATAGTTTATATAGCTCATTTGATGATTTGACCAAATGATAAATAAAATGGATTTGATCAACTTTCGGTTCTTAATTATAATGCAAAATTTTAATTCTATAGTTTTCTTTTGGAGTATATCATATGCCTATGATTGAGAGCGCACGAGAAAAGAAAAATAACTTGAAAAGAGATATTGTGATTGTTGTATTTATAGTTTTTTAATTAGGTTTAATTAGTACATTTGTTTACACCTAAAAGTAAATAACTTGTTAGCCAAAATAAGTACTGCAAACAATTTAGAATTATGAGAATTTTTCTTAGTTGATTTTTTTGAGAATTATGAGAATTTTGGGGTTATTGGATTGAGATTTTGAGGGATTTTAAAATAATTTTTTATGTTATTCAATCAAGATTTTTATAAAATGTAAGCAAATATTGTTAAAAACATTCAAGACTTTTATAAAAAAAGTCTCTCAAAATCTCACAAAATCAATATAATCCCACGAAGTCTTTTAAAATCTTCAAGACTTTTTTTAATCAAAATAATCCCTCAAAATATCAATCCAATAACCCCCTTGGTTGATAGAAAGGCATAAGAGTGCAAATTTGGGAGTTAGTCGAATCTTTTTCAAACAATTATTATATTTAAAATAAGGGAAATTCTACGGTACATTTGAATACCGATATATTAAGTTAACAAATTCATAAATTAACAAAAAAAATTATTAATTGAAGAACTATTTACCGATTATTGTGTTTTAGAGATAATGTATTTCATAAGAAAACCATAATTTTATTGTTTATAAGCATTACAATAAGTTTTTACAGCTTTTCATAAGAAAAATTAATATTCACCATCATTAAGAACAAAAATTAAAAACAAAATCAATTTTATGTTTTCGATAGTTTTGATAAAAAATACTTAAATATTATATTATTTTTAATGATAAATAAAAGAAATTCAAAAATATCCAACCAATTCAAGCTCTAGTCCTTGCACTTCCGTGCAATATATCCAACCAATTGAGTTAAGCTCATGTGACACAATTTAATTTCTTTATTTCAACCAAAGAAAAGGCACTTTTTTAAAAAAAAAAATAACAAGTCACATTTATCAAACTATAGAGACATTAAAAAACATTTTATATAATTGTATTTTACTTTTTTTGGGTACAAAGATTATAGTCAACGAAAATAATTAACAAAGTCAATAACTCATAAGATCAGCATTCAATTCAAAACTCGATGCTGCTAGTACTAAATTAAATATTATTTTTATTTATTATTATTTTATTATAAAAATAAAAATGAATAATATTTGGTGGGAGAATATGTTGTAGTTTTTTTGGGCGTGAAAGTAAGAATGGGGCGGTGGTGGTGGAAATCAGCGGTGGTAGTAGCAATAACCGCCTTATTACTTCGATCATACGGCGGAGAAGTAATCGGAATTGGATTCGATAAAGAATCATTCATGAAATGGATGAGAGATTTATCTGATAAATTAGGGTTTTGGGCGATTCCTCTTTACATATCAATTCATACAATTTCCATAGCTCTTTGTTTACCTTCTGCTATTTTCCTTGAAACTGCTTCTTCTCTTCTCTTCGGTTTTTTGCCTTCTGTTCTCTGTGTTTTCTCCGCTAAGATCCTCGCTGCTTCTCTCTCATTCTCCATTGGAAGGTAACACTTCATCGTTTTCTAGATCTAATTTTACTTTAGAGATAATTTCAGATTTGTTAGAATTATTAGTATTAAGATAGTTAGTTATAAGTTAGTTATGATTCGTTTCTAGTTGATTATTAAGAGACTCTGTTATGCAGAAAATAGCGGATAGTTGATAAGTTGACTTATGGCGGATGAGTTTTTAGCGGATAAACTATAAACTACCTGATTGAATTTGTAGTGTTTTCCGTTTGGTATAATTAGTTGTTGAACCGGCTTTTAAATATGAAATGACGTAAAATGATTGAATTTTTAGTTATAATTTAGTTGTGATTAGTTGCTAGTTAGTTATAACTGTTATATCGTTAAGACTCTGTTTGGCATAAAATAGTAGATAGTTAATGATAAGCTAGATTATAGCGGATGAGTTTTAAATGAATAAGTTAGATGCTAGCTTATAGAGGATAAACTAATTGACTGAATTTGTAGTTAGAAGTTAGTTGTGATTAATTGCTTGTTGGTTATATTGTTAAGGCTTTGTTTGGCAAAAATAGCGAATAGCTGATAAGCTTGCTTATAGTTGATGAAATTATAGCGAATAATTTATAGGCTAAGTTATAGTGGATGAACTTATAACAAATAGATTGTAGCTAGCTTATAACGGACTAGTTAGCTGATTGAATTTGAGATTAAATCCTTGAAAACTTTGTGGTTTCTTTGTTGGAATAAAAATTGGAGCTTATATATCTTATCAGGATTTTTAATAGTTTTACTGCAGTTTTCCACTTTGTTATTTTTTATGTTTTGATTTTTCGAAGTTATTCACCTCAATTTCTGGAATCAAATGATTGGTTGTTGTTGGAACAATTTTGAGACTGAATTTCTGCTGTATTAGAGGAAGATGTAGAGGGAATAAGAAATTCTCTTCTGTTGTGAGTCACCAATCTTGTTTATCATGATAACTCAGACAAACAGAAATGGAATTTTGATTTCCTAATATTGTCTCTAGGAAAGGACTGCTGGAACATTAGGATCTTAGTATATTTGCTTTTTTCGTCGATGTTAGACTTTGGTCCCTTTTTTAGGGCATCTTTTGTGCAAACATTCTAAGTTATTGGAGGGTGCTGTGGTGCTAACTGTTTTACTAATTTTTGTCTTTTATACAGAAGTTATATTCTTGTCTTTGATCTTTCTGATTACTTTTTCACTTTCCATTTCAATAAAACTTTTTCTTTTCTATAATTTTTAAATGAGTCAAACTATGATGGGCATTTGTAAACGTTTGCACCATCATGTTAAGGAGTAATTAATGCTTTTATTGCATGCATTTGATTTCATACGCAAACATATTTAAATTTAGGAAATGGTTTATCAAATATCTAATGTTGAGTTGTTGACTGTTTGTGTTTAGTTGATTAGTTCAATATTGATTTTTGTAATCACATTCAATTTGCTTTAAAATTTTGTTGAAAAATTTGATTAATTGGTAGAAGGCCTATGTTCATAATCAAAGTACCTTTGCTGCTATTACACTTAAACAATTGTGTGTTCTTTTTGGATTTGACTCTTGTGAACTTTGCAAAAAAATTAATCTCAGTTATTGCTGAAAAAAAACCTGATTTATATTTCATGCGCATATGCATTGCAAATCTATTTATAAAAATTTACTCCCTTGGTATCTCATTAATAGTGGAATTTTATTATATAAATTACTCACTTCAGAAGAACTAAACGAGTTTCCTTAACTTATTTAGTTATGCCGAGTCATATCCTTTGGAATGAGAAGAATAATATATTGTCCGATTTAGGTTTGCCTTAAAACATGTTGTGTCCAAACCCTTTAGCTTCGTCAGAATTGAAATTCAAGAAAGCTGTTGCCGTGTTTAGTCGTTGCATCTTTGATTTTAGTACAGACAGCTGAAATGAACTGCCAATGTTTAGGCTAATAGTAATAATATCTTGCACTGACGCTTCACATTTAAGGTGTGTCCGGTGTCTGACACGACACCCACATGTAGTTTCATTCAATTATTTCATTTTCTCAAATTATTATCGGCGTCGAAGTTTCAGTGTCGTGTATGGTGTTTGTGTTTGTGTTTTATAAGTAACAACTAACAAGGATGTCCATATGTTAATGATGTGTTGTCCATTAGATTTTCTACGTTTTCTTCATCCTCTTTTAATTTTTCCTTATTTGTTCTAAATTTGTATTATTTTTTATTCATCAGGTTAATATTCAAGAATTCAAGCTCAGCAATGGATTGGGCACGAAGGAACAAATATTTTAAAATCCTTTCCAACGGAGTTGAGCGAGATGGTTGGAAGTTTGTTCTTCTTGCCCGCTTCTCACCCGTACCTTCCTATATCATTAATTATACCTTAGCTGCTACCGAAGTTAGGTTCTTTTTGGATTTTCTTCTTCCCACCATTATCGGATGCATCCCAATGATCTTGCAGAATACATCTATCGGAAGCCTTGCCGGTGCAGCCGTTGCTACAGCATCCGGCTCTAAGAAATCTCAATTTTGGTCTTACTTTTTCCCCATAGTTGGTATTTTATCTAGTGTACTTATTTCTTTGAGAATTAAGAAGTATTCATCCCAAATTTCAGTACCGGAAATCTCTTCCGACAAACATAACACTGACAAAGATAATAGTGTCGAATCAAAACAGCAAAAATAAAATTGTCTAGTAGTGAAGAGACTGTATCTTTTACGAGCAAATGTTAGTAAACTAGTCGGTGGTTAGTACTCGTTAACCGTCCTTCAGTTTACCAATCGAACCGTCTGTTTGTGACAATAGTGAAGTGACTGTAATTTCGTATAATTGTCAATTTTGTTGCTAGTATTAACATTTATATGATTTTATTCCTTTGAATGTTTTGTTATGACTTGATCTTCATTTAATCTGGTTAATGTGGACTTTGGTTGAGATTTCTTTTGTTGAAGCCTTTCTTTAGTCTTTACATAAGGTGTTGAATGGTCCTATTTGAAAACTGCACTTAAATGGAGCTAGAGTGTTTGATTATTCTTGGTGGTTGGTGTGTAGGCACCAACCTTATTCGACTAAAAATTCAGATCTAAGGTCTAGCAGTAGAGTACACAGCATTTTGTGAGTGGAAGGAACTTGTTATCATTACACTGTTTAGCATTATGAAATGTTAGATTATAATTTTTTGCACTAGAATCTTAGCCGAGTAAGCCACCAATTTGAACATTATTTTTGTCAATTATTTTCTCTTTAATTTGGTCCATCTGAAGGATTAAATTGAGAAACAAAGGACAAAATAGAGACTAATTTAAGATATTGGTCGAGTCGGGGACCTCTTTGAGAGTGATTTACATAGACCGGCGGTTTACTCAATCTTAGCCCTTAATTCAATACTACTCCTAGTTGATCATACATAATTGAAGGTGGGGATCATCACCGGACACTCTTCATTGTAAAATCTCTGGATACCAGAGATGATTGGTTCTTGAGTTTAGATTAGAATTCTAGGGGATAAAATCTCTGGATACCGGAGATGATCGGTTCTTGGTTTTATTTCTAGGGGATATGATCCTTTGCCGTGTAAATTTTTGCAGTGGAATTTTAAGCCCTAAATTCAATACTACTCCTAGGTGAGTGAGGATCATGTCTAAACTCTCCTCTTGTAGTAGTGAAACTATTGACAGTTTTCACCACTTGATGTTCTACTGCCCACTGTTTTCAAAATTGACCCCTCTATTATGCTTGCATGTTTTGTCTGTTTGGAAAAATTGTAAATCACGTTAACAATACACGTTCCATCAAACAATCTACTTTCTAGCTTCTTAAATTCACTGTCTCAAATTGGCATTGGAAATGTAAATGTGATACCAAACACATTATAAGGAAAAATTGGTCCTAAAAAAAGAAGTAGAAATTGCTCATTTTGTCGGTGGATTCAATTCTATATGAATCATAGTGACATAGTCTGGTCCCATCATATTGAACTGGACTGAAGTTAAATTTATTAAAAAAAAAAAGGGTGCATCCAACATCATGTTGGGCTTATTTTGATACACTACTATTTTGCCACATCATTCTTTTTTTTGTTGCTACTAGAGAGCTTGAATTCTTAATTTTCATCAAGTTATATATAATTATCATTTGAAAAAAAAGTGGGTATACTTGAAGAGCTTTATAGTCATGTGAGTTTAACTCAATTGGTTGGACATATTGCACGAAAGTGCAGATACTGAGTTTGAACTTTGGTACTGGTATGCCCACTTATTTCATCTTTAGGGGTGAATTTTTAACCACTAGGCTATCTTACCAAAAAAAAAAAGAGGTTTATATGTAACCAAAAATGATTTTTAACCACTAGGCTATCTTGTTTTTTTTTTTTTTTTGGTACACTTTATATTGTTTTGTTATTAATGTGAGAAAATTTAAACTAGTGACCCATCCAACAATGTCTTAAAGTGAGTGAATTACGTACACTGTCACCCTGCATCATATTAATGCAGGCAATAAAGATATCTCTACAAGACTAGTACAACAACCACTACGGCTTAATGGAACACAACAAGTGGGCACCATTTCCATATGAGCAACTCTTCCAAAGAGGAGCTTTCTTCTTGTCACATTTGGTTTTTTTAGATGAAATGAAAATAACTACTAATAAAAATTTTCACACACAAGAAGAGAAATTGAAGTTTAAGCTCATAACGCTGGATCTAATAATTTTAATATTTTTTGTCAGGTTAAATTAAAATACGTGAACATGTCACATTTGACTATAATTTTTTTTTTTGAAAGAAACACATTTGATTTTAATTAAGTGTGAAAGAGTAGTGAAAAAGTTCTTAGAGTTGAGAGTTGAATTTAACACATCTTTATAAATGAAGACCGTTTTTACTTTCAAACACATATGTAGACAATTTCACAATTGATATGAGATTATTTAACATAAATGGAACTTATATATATATATATATATATATATATATACACTCACTATCATATCCAACATACAAAAAAGAAAGAGAGAGACACTAGTTTACTTCATCTTATTCGTATCCTAGTGGGAAAAAAAGCTACTTAGTCCATTATTGAGATAAAGTGCAGATGTGGGTTTAGATGAATTTGAGTTTTGGTTTAATTAATCCACCGCCACACTAGTTGTTGGTGGAATGCGTGTGCATTACAAATATGCATTAAGTTAAGCAGGTGGAACACACACGCACGGTAGTAAGAGATATAAAGATGAATTTAAGAGATGTTTGCATTTGTTGAAGTTTGACTTACTCCGTGTACTTGATTCGTAAAGTTGAAAACATAAATGATATTGGTTGATTTGGTTTTCAATTTGGACTCGTTTAATCTGCAAAATTAAAACATTGGACTGAACATACAGACAAGATAAAAATAATATAGAACAAATGTTTAATGTATTGAATAAATTTTATTTTGTACGATGTTCGGTGGAGAAAATGTTAATTTTGTGATTTAGATAATTTGTATTGAGGATATAAATTTTTCTCGTGGTTCAGTGGAGGACAATAACATTCTCTTTTGTCCAATCCATGACCCCTAGTTTGTCCGGTTTCAGTGAGTGACAATTTTAAAATCAAATACAGTACAATTGAAGTTGTCATATCCATTCACTTATTTTTTAACAAATCAAATGCACCCAAGTGATGTAGCATGAAATCGAGTTATATTGAGTTTTTTTTATGCAAACGACTTAAATATACGATATGTTATTGCAAGTAGCAGGATGATTTTACCTTCATAATCGACTGTGATTTAACCATTGTCTCTCAAAAAAGAAAATAAGGTTGACGTAATTCGTGGTTGGAGTTAACGCTAACAGAAGTAAGGTTAATTGAGAGATCAAAAACATGGCGAAAAATAGCATAGAAACACTGATCACGGTCGTTTCGTGGTCAAAATAAGTTTTAATTAAAGAATAGTACAAGGTAATTGACCTTGGCCGTTTCCCAAAGACTCGCAATTCGTTTAACTATAGTAGAACAATTTAAAAACTGTAAATTGGGGGTTTTGATTTGCAAACAGTATGTTAAAAGTATAAATTCGATTGATTGAAACGATCAACTCATTCGGTTCAGGTAATTCGCTTTCAATTTCTATCATGGGTTTACAAAATCGTTCATTAACTGTTTATGCTTCCGGTTAACTTATAAAACCAATTAACAAGCGTAACAAGTTTTACAATGAGAATTCATTCGATTAAGCATCGAATGTGTTCAACCAACCGTATAAAGTGAACAAGCGTCACAGAACACGATCAATATCCTCACAGATTCATACAACCTTTTTTACTAAGCGCAAAATCCTTGTCAACATACTATTCGGATTAATTTAAACAAGCGGTAAACTAAAACGAATGATTTAAACTGTATAAATTCGGAACCCTAATAAGCATCAAGAATACGAATTCAAGTAAACAACCGAATTGACAAGAGAAAGCATAAACAAGTGAATGAAATCGCTATTAAAACATACCTCAAGAAACTATGAGCGAATTCCTTACACCGAATGAATTGAAAGATGAAATTAGTTCTCCATTCAAAGTATGGCTGCTCTAGGGTTTGATAAAATTCGTGAATTGCAGAAGAAGTCTGACCTAGGTTACAAATTAGCTTTTAGTGCAAATAAACTGTTTTTGTTCCTAAGTCAGTAACTTGAAGTGCAGTTTAGACTCCCTTGCGCTTAGAATTAGCTTTTGACTTCAACATAAAAGTTGTAGCTCTGTGTCTTAGCTTTCCAATGCAACTGGCCTCGCCTCAATCCGATATTCCTAGCTCCAGTTATGGTCTGCGCAATGAGAAGGTGTCAAATTAATGTTTATTACGAAAATTAATAGCAAAACTAAATTATTAGCAAAACTTGACTCTAGACACAAAACATGGTAAAAACACTAAAATAATGGGAGAAGTCATACAATTGCCATAGCACAGAGTGATTAAAAAGTGCACCAAAAATGAACTGATCAAACACCATAAAGTTATTAGGGGTATATTAATTCTACATCTTTTTTTTGTTTACCACTATATGAGTATAAAATATTAACCGTCGTTAACGATAACTAATGTTCATCAAAAAATTTAGGAGACGCGCAAGATGAATTTTTTTCTTTCAACTAAATCTTTTTATAGATAAAAGTCAAAAATCAAACTCTTAATCAGATACTTAAATAGCCAAAAACTTTTTACATCTTCTTCTATCTTTAACCCTAAAAACACCACTTTTGATCTTATTCTTCATATCACTTTCAACTTAAATCCCGTCTTAATTAAATCATATGTCAATAAGGTTTGTTTAGAGTTAGGACCGAGGGACCTACGGAGATTAAACTTTAAACTAATATTTTAATTGTTAAACATGACAATGTAAAATATTTTTACACATGGGTGTAAATGATTCAATTTGGATCAGTTTCGAGTGAATTCGATGTCCGAACCAATGAACTTTTAATTGATTCAATTTAGGTAAGTTTGAATCAGTTTTCAAAATTGAATTCGATTGCAACATTTATTATTCCGGTATAATATCTGCTATTTTTTTTTCAAACAATTTACAATAATAACACAAACCAAATAAATAATAACATAATTTTAAAATACAAAATACAAGTTTGCCTTGCCGTGTTGTGTTTCAGTGCTTGAAATTTGGCTTGTGAATGTACAATATTGGGCTGGTTCAAATTGAGCCCAATGGGCTGTTGTTAGTGGTCGATTCGATTCACCAGTCCTGTGGATTGCAAAACTGAAAACCGAGAACCGTTCTAAACCACTTCGGTTTAGGTCGGTTCAATTTTAGATCCGAAGCAAAAAAATCAATTTTTTTCGTTTGGATTGGATTAGATTATCAGTTTGATTGGTTTTAGCCGATCCGCTTACACCTTACATGCATACAATTAAAACACAATAAATTGTCACTTTTATAGGTTAGTTTCTAAAATATCCTCCATAAATGCTTACATGACACAATTTGATTGAATGCTCATGAAAAATAAATTTACACCGTCAGTACTTATAAATTAAATTCATATTTTTATTCGTAAGAGAAATTATGGAGGTTATGAGAAAATTTTGGGAGGGTGAAAATAGCAACCCTGAATTATATTTATAGTCTATACTATGGGCTATGGCCTTGTCTCTCTAAACCCCGAATTATGATGAGAGGTGAAGTCCTTATTTTATGACTTGAAAGTGGATCAAAGACAAATAGTGATTAACCTTAGAAGCTAAAAAAATAATAGTATTATTAACCTTTGAGACACCCAATTTGTTCCATTGTTGGATTTTCATTTTATAATTATTTGAAATTTTCATTTCTATGAAAACGTACTCTTCTATAAAGAATATGTTTTATGTCTAAATTGATACTTCTATAAATATTGATAATGTTGAAGAGCTGAATGATGGTAGCATTTGTATGTGGCACCACACCCATTGTCCCAGATTTCATAGTAAAAAATGAATAAATGATAGAGTATTAAAAGGATACATATCCCTTTTGTAATTGTTTCACACAATTACACGCAGTTGAGTAGACAAAATTCAACCATTCAAAAATGAACAATTAATTTAGTTTCTAAAAGTTTTAATTATAAGTCTCCTTTTAATGCGGTAACCGCGGCAAATCTATTTTCATCTCAAACCGTACTTTTCCTTCTATCATTTGAGTGATCCCATTAACTCATGTTTACATTAAGGTATATAAACTATAATATATAGTTGTCAATTAATAATGACTCATCTGTAATATACTAGTGGTAAGTGGTGATAAAATCAGCAATCTATATGATAAATCTTTCAAAGTGAGATTAAGGATGTTAAATGACTTGGAAATGGTTGAAACCACTTGATGTCACAACTAACATCTAAATTGAATTAGTTAGTTTAGTGAGCCAAATATTAGTGATGAATACCAAAAAAAGATATCTTTTGGGAGAATCAAATATGCTACCTCTTAATTTTTCTATAATTCCTTAATATAACTTATGGAAACAACTTTTTTGACACACTTATGTAAACAACTTAGTAACATATATAAAAACAATTTATCTTATTTTTTTTCTTCTATAAAAATAACTTATATAAGCTTAAATATAAAGAGGAGGGATCCGTCGACTCCAAGAGTAAATCTTTAAAGTTACTCAAAATCTTGGCCGTTAATCTTAAAATCAAATAATGGTTAAGATCAATTACTACTAATCCCTATTGTAAGGCTTTCTCTACTCCTTCTTCTTAAACAACCCTAACCCTTAAACTGATAAGACAACAATCTCAAATAATCAAACATCCATACCTTAATCCCTATTGTAAGGCTTTCTCTACTCCTTCTTCTTAAGTGGTCCATGAGTTTACACGACAATCTAAAATGAATAGGGTTATATTATTGTTATAATGTCATGTACTTTTAACAAAATTATTTCACCGGCAATATTATTTTATTGAATCGCATCGAGATAGAAAATGTTATGTTAATTGGATCGTATTTTTTTCATGGATAATCTAAATCAATTGTAAATTTTTTAATATGCAAGAATGATATTGCACAAATGATAAATGTATCATCGATTGAGTGACATGATTTGTCAATTTAAGTGGCCAACTCTTTGAGGTTGATGGTATATTGCAGAGAGCACAGGTATGGTTCGATTGATTCTTTAGGGTTCATAGATGTTAGATGCTTCAGACTAATAAGCTTTCATATGATTTATTTCAATGCCTTTTCTTGTTAATTGTGATCATGAATAAAAAAATTTCTTGTGAAAATAACGTTAAAGGCATACGGTCGCATGGATGTTTGATTATTTGAGATTGTTGTCTCATCAGTTTAAGGGTTAGGGTTGTTTAAGAAGAAGGAGTAGAGAAAGCCTTACAATAAAAATTAGTAGTAATTGATCTTAACCATTAATTGATTTTAAGATTAACAGCCAAGATTTGGAGTAACTTTAAAGACTTATTCTTGGAGTCAACGGATCTCTCCTCAAATATAAATGCTTATCATTGATAATCACTTGTGCTATAAACTACAAAAAAAAAACTCTTTATCCAAACTAATTTTAACAAGGCCCACTCAGGCCCAAGCCCACATTCAACAACTCAAACCAAAACGACACTGAAATTCACCGTTTCAAATACAAATTATCACCTTCTTCTTCTTCTCTACTCTCTGTGAGTCAAAACCTCACACACAGAACCAAAAATGCTTCAACCCCGTTCCCTTCGTCCTTACATTTCAATTTCATCTTCTTCTCCAAACCCTAACCCTAACCCTAGAGACTCCATTTCTCGATTCCAATCAAATCTCACCACCAACAACAATGAATTCCCTTCACCTTCTTCATCTTTCTCATCTTCATCTTCTAGATCTCTCAAAAACCCTACCATTTTCACTCACAATTACCTCATCGCTATTTCCCTCATTCCTTCCGCCTTATTCCTCCTCGATCTCGGTGGCTCCGCCGTCTCCGCCGTACTCATCGTCGGTCTCATGATCTCTTACATTCTCGATTCTCTCAATTTCAAACCAGCTTCATTCTTCTCCGTTTGGCTCTCTCTCATCTTCGCTCAATTCTCATTCTTCTTCACCGCTTCGTTTTCTCTATACTCCACTTTCAACAATTCCATTACCCTAACTATCCTCGCTTCGTTTCTTTGTGGTCATACCACTTTCCTTATTGGAATTTGGTCTTCTCTTCAATTCAAGTTTCTGTTGCTCGAAAACCCTACCGTTGTCGCCGCGCTCGAACGCCTTTTATTCGCTTGTTTACCGATCACTGCTTCGTCGATTTTTACATGGGCTGCTGTTTCTGCTGTTGGGATTAATAACTCTGCTTATTATCTAATGGTGTTTAATTGTTTTTTTTATTGGCTTTACTCTGTTCCGAGGCTTTCGTCTTTTAAGACTAGTCATCATGCTAGGTTTCATGGTGGTGAAGCTCCTAAAGATAGTTTTGTTCTTGGTCAACTTGAGAGTTGTGTTCATACTTTGTATTTGCTTTTTGTACCTCTTTGTTTTCATTTAGCTTCGCATTATTCACTTGTTTTGTCTTCGTATGCAAATTTCTGTGATCTTGTTTTGCTTTTCTTTATACCCTTTTTGTTTCAGCTTTATGCTTCTACTAGAGGTGCACTATGGTGGGTTTCTGATAATGCTGCACATCTTCATAGTATTAGGGTTGTTAATGGTTTTGTTGCTTTGGTTTTCGTTGTGATCGCGTTGGAGGTCAGGGTTATTTTTCATTCGTTTGGGAGGTATATTCAGGTTCCACCGCCGCTTAATTATGTTCTTGTTACTGTTACTATGCTTGGTGGAGCTGCTGCTGGTGGTGCTTATGCTATGGGTATGGTTTCTGATGCCCTTAGCTCTGTTGCTTTCACTACTTCTGCCATTGTGGTCAGTGCTGCTGGAGCTGTTGTTGTGGGATACCCCGTACTGGTGAGTGGTTACCGAATTTTGCTTAGTCTTTGCATGCTTGAATTGAATTGAATGTGGGTTCTTTAGGGTAGAGTTATTTGATTCTATAGATGATTCTACATTTGAATTGTGGTGGGCTTTTGTTTCTAGGATAGAAAGAGATTCATTAAGAAAGGATATAAATTTATGAAATGATCATCAATCATCTAAAAGATTAAAAGAAGTGTTGAAGAAAGGAGCAATGTGGTTAGTTTGCTAGTCCTTCCTAGAAGTGCTCGTAAGACCGGTAGCCCTGAGTACAAGCTGATATTGATAACATGCTAGGCAGTTAAGCTGATCTTTGAATGATAATTAAACTGTGGTGTAGGTTTAGTTAAGACTGAGCTTAGTGGTACATGGTAGTCAAACTATAGATGATAATTGAGTTGCATGATTTGGACGCGTTGGTTTGTGACATAAAATCTGTTTTGTATTTGTCCAACCAAAAATTAACCTGTTTTAAATGATTAAATTAAACTACTCTTAGTGGTACATGTTAAGTGCCTGATTGGATTTTTATGTGTTGTAAATATGTGGCATCTTTCTCTGTCAGTGACTAAAAGTACCGAAATACCCTGAGCCACATGGAACCTTTTACCTTCTTCATCAGTAGTTTTAAGTACTCACCTTTTTCCGATCCCTCCAATCTTCAAACTTCAAAATGCACCAACCTAATGGCACTAGTATTTAGGGCTTTAGTCTAGAGCAATCTGTTTAGCATCACTCCAGAATTTTTTTTGTAAAGGGTGTGAAGTTTTAAATAGAATTTTTAGGAAGTTAAGCCCTTTAGCTTTATGATCTTCAACTTTTTTTAATGGTGAATGATTATGGGTGAAATTATGGACGGTTAGAGAAAATGGAAAGAAGATGCATGACGAAAAAGCTTATAAATATGGAATGTGAAAGAAGGGGTCTATAATTGTAGGGTGCTCTTTAAAATCAATGTAAAGAAAGAAACAAATAGAGAGAATAAGAAATGGATAGTCTTGTGTCCATGTTTTCAAAGTGTATGAGGGAGAGAGAAGAAAATAAACCTGACCTGTATGAGAGGAACATCTTTTGATTTTGAAAAGTTTTGGGTGACGGTTTTCCTTTTCTCCGCTTGGTTAGGTGTTGTGATTGCCTTTTTCTGGTTTTGGGTGTTGCTTCTGGTAGTTGAGCGTTTGATGTATAGAATGATAGTAAATCAGAAATTGAACAACATACTCATGTATAAGTTCCCAAGAATGTTTAAAGTCCAAGAGCATATTGGTTGTCACTTATTGAAAAGGGGGGTAAGTACTCAGATCTAGTAGAGAAACTAAATCAGAAGCTTTTTGCTCACTACATAAGGTTTCAGGAGTAAATGGAATTCTCATGAAATAAACATGTTAAAAGAGGAGGAATCATGCGGGTTAGAATTGTGAAAAAGTAAAGGTGGGGGTAGACCTTTTGAAATGACACAGATGGCTGTGCTGCTATAATTGTTTCACTCTTTGTCTGATCTGCAGTTAACTATTCTGGTCATCACATTAAATGGGGGGAGGGAACTGTAAAATGCCCTATTTGGCCTAGTGAAATGAAAATAACCGGTTTGGCTGACTTCTTGGTGTCTTTCCTAAAATGTTCAATTCTTTGTTTGTTGGCTTCTTTGGTACAGAATGATAACATTGCTCATTTTGATGATTAAATATTTAACTCCATTTACCCATGTAAACTCTCTCCCTGTCTCTTTCTCTATTATTGAATTATTATCCACCTTTGATTTGCAGTTCCTGCCTCTGCCTGCAGCTGCTGGCTTTTATTTGGCTCGATTTTTTGAAAAGAAAAGTCTAGCTTCATACTTTGCTTTTGTTGTTCTTGGGAGCTTGATGGTTACATGGTTTGTGCTGCACAACTTCTGGGATTTAAATATTTGGTTGGCAGGCATGTCCCTTAAATCTTTTTGTAAGCTAATTGTTGCAAATGCTGTCCTGGCTATGGCTATTCCTGGTTTAACCCTTCTGCCATCAAAGATAAACTTTTTATCTGAGATCAGTCTGATAAGCCATGCATTGCTCTTATGCTACATTGAAAGCCGATTTTTCAGTTACTCTAGCATTTACTATTATGGATTTGAGGATGAGGTGATGTATCCTAGCTACATGGTTGTGATGACAACTTTATTGGGTTTGGCTTTGGTGAGAAGGCTATCTGTGGATCATCGAATTGGAGGAAAAGCAGTTTGGATTTTGACTTGTCTATTTTCTTCAAAGCTTAGCATGCTGTTTATTGCATCTAAGTCTGTTGTATGGGTTTCAGCTATACTCTTGTTGGCTGTTTCCCCTCCACTACTTCTTTACAGGTAATTATTGTGAAAATATCTCGATTTTGTCAGTCTGTAGGGATTCTGACCTGTATTATCCCTTTACACTTTATTGTCAGCCTCATTATACTTCATTGTTGTATTTTGTAGGGATAAATCAAAAACAGGTTCTAAGATGAAACCATGGCAAGGTTATGCACATGCATGTGTAGTTGCCTTATCTGTATGGTTTTTCCGTGAAACAATTTTTGAAGCCCTCCAGTGGTGGAACGGAAGGTCTCCTTCAGATGGTTTAATTTTAGGTTTCTGTATACTGTTGATTGGAGCGGCCTGTATTCCAATTGTTGCTATTCATTTCTCTCATGTTTTGGTATGTATAATTATCCAATATATTGTTTTCGTTGTTTGATTTTGGATTTCAAAGGCCTTTCTCCTTTCTAAAATGTGTGGACTTTGGACTATCCATTATTACCTGCAAACCTTTGTGCTGTCACATTCTAAACAATTAGACAATTATGGTTGGCAGAGTAATCCATAACGCCTTCCCAATTCATACAAAATATTGAAAGACTGATCATAAGCTCTTTGTTTACTCTGCAGTCTGCCAAGAGAAGTCTGGTGCTGATAGCGGCAACTGGTCTACTTTTAATTTTGATGCAGCCACCTCTTCCTTTGTCATTGAGTTACCAGTCGGACCTTATCAGAACTGCCCGTCATTCTGCTGATGATATCTCAATTTATGGCTTTATAGCTGGGAAGCCTACCTGGCCGTCTTGGTTACTTATTATTGCTATTTTGCTGACTCTAGCATCCATTACATCTATCATACCAATTAAATACATTGTTGAACTAAGGACAGTTTACTCCATTGTTATCGGTGTTGCCCTTGGTATCTACATTTCTGCGGAATACTTTGTCTGGGCAGTAGTTTTGGATGTTCTCATTGTTGTCACTATGGTTTGTGCTTCTGTTTTTGTTGTCTTCACTCATATGCCCTCTGCTTCAAGCACAAAACTTTTACCTTGGGTATTTGCTTTACTTGTAGCTCTCTTTCCAGTCACTTATCTTTTGGAGGGCCAACTTAGAATTAAAAATATTCTTGAAGATAGTGAGATCGGAAATTTGGGCGAGGAGGAGAAGAAGCTTACAACATTGCTGGCTATCGAGGGTGCCAGGACATCTCTTCTTGGTTTGTATGCAGCAATCTTCATGCTTATAGCCTTGGAAATAAAATATAAACTTACTTCAATTATGCGGGAAAAAGCCATTGATTCAACTGGAATCAGACATAGTCATTCTGGTCAAAGTGTATCTGCAAGTTCCCTGCCAAGAGCAAGATTCATGCAGCACCGTCGGTCTTCTACTGTACCCTCCTTTACAGTTAAAAGAATGTCTGCTGATGGAGCCTGGATGCCTTCTGTTGGCAATGTCGCCACAATATTGTGCTTTGCTATATGCTTGGTCCTGAATGTTTTCCTTACCGGTGGCTCAAACCGTTCTATATTTTTCTTGGCTCCTATCCTTCTGTTACTCAACCAGGATTCAGATTTTATTGCTGGTTTTGGAGACAAACACAGATATTTTCCTGTGACTGTTGTTATCTCAGTCTACTTTGTTATAACCGCCTTGCATAGCATATGGGAAGATGTTTGGCAAGGTAATGGCGGATGGGGTCTTCAAATTGGTGGGCCAGACTGGATTTTTATGGTGAAGAATTTGGCACTCCTTGTTCTTACTTTCCCCAGTCACATAATTTTCAACAGGTATGTATGGAGCCATACGAAACACAGTGATTCGCCACCATGGGTAACATTGCCCCTTAATCTGCTTCCCATTGCATGTACAGATGTTCTCAAGATTAAGATCTTGGGTATCTTAGGAGTTATATATTCACTGGCCCAGTATTTAATTACTAGGCAACAATACATTTCTGGTCTCAAGTACATCTAAAACCACCATGTACTACTCTGTACTATATGTTTTGTCAATTTAGATATATTGATGCTTGTGCTGTTGAAATTTGTATGAGGAATATGGCAAATGCATTTTTGTTGTTGCTAGCTAATAGTTATTTAATCCATCTTGAAAAATATGAATCAAGTCATTTTAAATGGATTAGTGGTTTGGTTGTCTGTGGCTGAATGTAGTTTGATGCATGTGTCTGAGTTTTATGGATGTCATCAAGACAACTAATAGCCAATAACCAGCACATTTCATCATCATGAGTTCTTGCTTTCACGTTTGATATGTTCATAAATTGCACAATAATCAGCAAGCAAAGGAAAAGTTCTCCAAATCTAATCCGTGTCAAACGATATGAATGTATTGACCAATGCACTCTCCCAAGTTACTCTTTTTCGGTTTTTAGTAGTTTGAAAGCGGCTGGGGTTACATGGATCACGACTTTGCATTCTGAACAGTAATATCAACAATCTACTTCTAGACAAAATTGTAATCACCACACTTTAAAGAAATGGTTGCCTTTAAAGTTGTTTACTTTACTTGGAACTACAATTTTTTTTTTTGTCTTGTACCTGTATATAGAATGAATTATACTTTTACCATATGTCTAATTGTTTATAGTGAAAATGTTATTGAAAATCGGCACTTAAGAAAATTTTTGCACAAATAATCAGAGGGATGCTTCATAAATGAATGATTATTTACTAAGGAGAATATGGAAAAGTTTGTATATGTGAGAGTTGTTGAGGATTAAGAATAATGAATATTATGGACCAAAGAACAGGGACATAAGTCAACAAAGGATCCAACTCAAACAAAGGTAGATCCGATTAGTAAGGATTTTACTCATATCTCTCAAGAACTTGAGTTCGGATTTCATTGTTGGTATGAGGACCCTCGTGACTTTCTTTGACTCTGGTGAGTTTATCACATTTGACTCATTTAAATTCTTTTAAAGGTTTAAATGTTGTTTTGATCATCTTTTTGACCTTGAATTTCCAATTTTGGTCTCTCTTTTTTTAAATCCATGATTTGGCTCATCATTTCTTAAAATGGTTGACATTGTACTTGATAATGTGACAAGTGAGATACTTATGTGGCAACTAAATTGATGGCATGAAAATGAGCTTTAAGTGAGAACTAATCTCATTGTAAAATAAATGTGAGAATTCACCTAGACTATGTTTTGCATCGAATTTTGTTCCTTTTGTGATAAAGATTAATACGGAGTAATACATCAATCCCAAAATATAAAACTCTGTTGATCACTGCATGTTTGTCAATGCATGATTTTGATTGCGAATATCTTTAATTATTTATTAGTAAAAATTATAAAATTTGATATTTTGAAAATATGTATCAAAACAAATCAAACAAGATCTTATATGATAATATTTACATTTATATATTCTTAAAAAAATACGGTCAAAACAAAACATATGAATAGTGCATTTAGTCAAACTAAGTCTTATAAAATGGGACGGAGGTAATATGTTTTAACGAAAGTGAACACTTAGGTACTCATAGTTTAATTAGATATCGGTATTCCGTAGTTTAGTTGGATACTAATAGTACCCTATAGGTAAATTCAATGTTATGTTATATTTCACTATGGAATATCTAAAAGTTTACCTTAATAAAATGAAAATTAATTGCTGCATGAAAATCTACTTTGTTTTCTTACTGAAGAAAATCTACCTTTTATTTACATAAGAAAATATACATAAACAATGTCTTGTCACCAACCGAGTTGCCTTACAAGTATCTCACTTGCCACATAAAAATTCAATCTTAACATGCATAGATGAAAAAGAAAATGTAACATTTTAAAAAGAAATCAAAATTGTGGATCTAAAATTAGGAGGAATACAATCACTAATATAATAAAATGGAAGAACAAAAGTATATTTATAATATACATGTGTAGGTGGGTGGGGGGATGTGGTGGGGAGGTGTGAGAATAATCAAAATTTACTCCTGTTTTTCTTTAGTATCACATGTTCAACTTGTTTTCATATGTATTTCTCTTCCTTTTCCATCTCTCTCTTACATCTCTTAAATTCTAAAATGAAGTGTAATATTTGAGCCAATCATTATATCCTATCAAAATCTATGGTGGAAGATCAAATCAAAAACTACATTTGTACACAGCCAAGTGTAAATAGTGAGTGGTGAGGGAATCCAAAAGTGAGCCCTTTATTATATGAAAAATATATTTTAAGAAAAAATATTTCAAAAAATAAATAAAATTAAAATTAATTAACTATTTAAAATCGATCGATTCAACTTTTCTCTTTTACAAAAATCGAATCAAAAACCGACTTACTACACATTTATCTATATAAATCATCTGTCTTTTTCTGTCACATGTTAGACTTATTCTCAGTCTTTTCTACCGTTTTCCTTCTCTCTTTTACACCTCCCAAATTTTAAAATGAAATATAAGAGGTGAGACTATCATTATCAACTATATGTCCTATCAAATTCTATGGTTGAAGAGCAAATCAAAAACTAAATTTGTAGATAGCCAAGTGTAAATAGTGAGTGGCGAGGGAATCCAAGTGCACCCTTTATTCTAAGGAGTAAAATGTACTATACTTCATATTCCATATACATGCTGACCATTAAAAAAATTTCATCTTATAGTGCCTACAAAAGAGTAAAAGATTGAGGGAGTATATCTTTTTTGTGGTCAAGGATCAAACATTTTTTTGCTGACTCATGTATCTTTTATGTGGCCATGGATCAAACATCAATCCACATTTGTTTGTGCTCTAATCCATTTGGCATACAAAGGAAAATGCAACCACATATAGATTGCATTTGTTTAAGTTTTTTTTTTTCAAAAAAATCTATTTTTTTCATAAAAAAAAATTATTTTTTCTATTTTACTTGTGTTTGTTTTAGATTTTTTTTTAAATCATTTTTTCCTTCAAAATGAAAAAGTATTTTGAATAGCTTTTTTCAAATTTATTTTTTTAAACAACATGAACCATATGTTTGTTCTAAAAAATAAACACAAAACAACTTTAGATTTTTTTCAAAATCTCTACAAAATAAGGGTGCGTTTGTTTGAGATTAAAATAAAATAGATTTTTAAAAAAAAAATATATTTTTAAAAAATAGATTTATTTTGTAGAGATTTTTAAAAAAATCTAAAGTTGTTTTGTGTTTGTTTACAATTATAAAAATCATTTTTGAGAACAAACATATGGTTCATGTTGTTTAAAAAAATAGATTTTAAAAAAAGCTATTCAAAATAGTTTTTCATTTTGAAAGAAAAAATGATTTTTAAAAAATCTGAAACAAACACAAGTAAAATAGAAAAAATAATTTTTTTATGAAAAAAATAGATTTTTTTGAAAAAAAAAGCTTAAACAAACGCACCATAAATCTATATTTTAAAAATAGATTTTTTTAAAAAAATCTATTTTATTTTAATCTCAAACAAACGCACCCATAGTCATGTATCTAGCAACCGTAAAATTGATGACAAGTGATCACCTCATGATGAAAGGCAAGTCCAAAGCATACACTATAAAAGCATGGCATGTTGTAGAGCCATTGAGCAAATTATTATATACCAAAGCATATAATAAATAAATAAATAAATAAATAAATAAATACATTATGCGTTTTAAATCATCAAATCCTCTTGTTGTTAGTGGTGTAATTGGTGATGTTTTGGATCCATTTAGAAGTTCTGTTTCTTTGAGGGTTGCTTATGAAAGTAACAAAGAAGTGATCAACAGTGGTGAGCTCAAACCCTCTCAAATAGTCAATCCACCAAGAGTTCAAGTTGGTGGAAATGACCTCAGAACTCTATACACTCTGGTTGGTATATATACATATTCTTTAATTAACTATATATATATATATATATATATATATATATATATATATATCTTTTCTAGCTTGGTTACATTATTTAATTTTTATAAATGGATCCCCAAAGAGAGAAGAAAGCTATTCTTTATGAGACAGTTCATAGGGCCAACACACCATACTTATAAAATAAAACAGTGCAGTGCGCGCCAAGTTTAATTTGTCCAAGTCAAAAACCATTTATACGACTGTTTTTTAATAGGCTCAACTATATATGAAATCTTCTGTCTCAAGCTCAAAAATAACTTCATGTTATTTTTTGGTACAAATAACTTCCAATTTTTAGTAGTCCTGATTGACCAAATCACCGTGTGCCAAAGTAATGGCAAACTTTCCATATGCACTCTTTATGAGGCAAAATTTTGTGGAAGGGACATAATATAATAATCATCATTTCCAAACCTCCACTTGTTCTAGTCAAAAACCATTTTCAAGATTGTATTTTTTTTTTGAACAACGATGAATTTTATTTATCAACAAGGAAGAGAAAGTACAAGAGATATTATACGCACATATCAGATAGGTACATGTAGAACTCTACCAACCTAAACATTGCACAATATCAATAGCCACACCAATGAATTATCTAAGAATACAATCCAAAGGTTCTACATACCAATTTTCAAGATTGTATTTAATAATTAATACGATCAACTGTATTTGAAATCTACCACCCAACCTCCAAAAATTCTTTCTATTTCTAGTAGTCCAAATGTTCAAATCACATAGCACTAAATTAAATATCATCCCTCCTACCCTTTTCCAAGCACCCCTAGAGAGACAACAACCATAAAGAGATTAACATATATATATATATAAGTTGTACCACAAAGGCCGCTCAAACCCAAGAGCAAGATGATTTAAAAATATGCATACAACAATATAAATAAATTCCTAAGATACAAGAAATTGTGCTATTCATAAGGTTGATGCATACTCATATATAGAATAAACGGCGCAACATCCTGTTTCCTAGTAAAAAATTAATTTTTAATACAACACTTTAATATGATCAACTATATATCTTAAATCTACATACTGAATCAAGCTCGTAAAATCTTCCATTTTCTAAATTCCTAAATAGAGAACACAATGACTATCATTTGTATCACCAAATAACTTTAATTCAATACAAGTTAATAAACTTAATTGGGATCATTTTTAATAACAATTGCCATATACAAGAATTCTATCACCTTAGAAGGGGCCAAAATCTTCAATTGATTTAAGCTTTTCTTTCTAGCTAGGGTTTTTGAGTTTGTGGCATTTTTCAGGTGATGGTGAACCCTGATGCACCAAGCCCTAGTGATCCTAATATGAAGGAATATCTGTATTGGTAAGTAGAAATATGGACTTAATTCATAATCACTCCTTACTACTTAATCGTTATATGTATGTTTAATTTGATCTTCTAAATTTACCACAATCATATAGGTATTTGTTTTGTTAAAAGGCATGGACTAATTACGGTGCTTATGAAATTGTATTCATATTGATTCATTAATTTCTTTTGTATCTTTTAGGATCACATTATGTTAAAAATTGATTAAGCACTTATCTCTTTAGAATATGTTTGGATTGACTTATTTGAAATTATTTGTCAATATAAATTTTGTGATATTGTTTTGGAGAACACTTATGAAACCAAATTTATGACATTTTTCATAAGGTTTTCTACCTTATTTAATTTTTATAAGTGATCCAAGATATATAGCTTATAAAAGCAACTTGTAGCATATATAAAAATAATTTAACTTTATCTTTTGTTATTAATAACTTATGTAAACTTATGTATATGCGTTTATTATGGTAAACATTTGTAATATATGTTGCAATTATATTGTTTATTGATATTCAATTTTTCTTAGTAATAATTTATATATATATATAAAAGATAGTTACACTTGAATGAAAGACAAACGGGTAACGAATTACACCGCGATGCCTTCTTAGATGGCAAAACCAATCCAAGTTAAACCTTCATTAATTAAGTGCTTACCTACAATATATAGTTGTAATATAAGTTGCAAACAAAAGGCCTTTATTAAGTAAGTGTTAACATGCAATATATTTTTATAATTAAAAAGTATTTTGATATAAGTTATATAATCTGATTTATAGTAGTATAACTTAACAAGAGAAGTAGTTTATTGATAAATAAACAAGGGACCCAAGCACAAGTTGATGTGACTAGTATTTTGAGTTGAATTAGTGTTTAAATACATATTTAACCTTTGTGCGAAGTTAAGAAAAGAAAAAGTTCAACTTTTTCCTTTTCAAAAAGTTCTAAAAAGAAGTTCAGCAGAGAAAGTTTAAGAAATTAACAATAGACCCAAATAAAGTAGTGTTAAATCTGGGTCTTGTGGAGTCGCTATCAAAGAAAACAACAAACTTTGCAAATTAACTTTATTTTTGTGGTGATCACAATCACATAGTGAGAATAAGTTGAACTATATATATTACCTTGTAGTGACTCACATTTCACGTACAGTTACAATTTACTAATTTTTATATTTTATTATAATTGCATTTTATTACCAAAAAATAAATAATAACAATTTAGAAAAAGTTAAAATTTATTTTGCGGGAACTTTAGATAAATAATATTTAATTATAATAATGGGATCTGTTCAAAAGAATTATTATAATGGGAAATAGTTTTTTTTCTTTTCAAAAATATAAGTTTGTCCATACCATGCATATACATAAAATTAGTTCCATTCTAACATCTTAATATCTTATTTTCATTGAATGGGTCCTTAGGATGGTAACCAACATTCCAGCTACTACAGGGGCAACGCTCGGTACATGCACAAAACTTTAGTTAATTACTTTTTAGTGTTTATTTTACTGCAAAATTATGATTAATAGGAGATAAAACATTGTTCCCGTAAATATAGAGACATCGTATTTTATATGTAGGGTTGAAATTCAAACCCTGGATAATCACTAGATTATTTGACCAAAATAAATAAATTAGTGTTTTAAGAATGAATTAAATATATTTTTTATCTCTATAAACATTTGAACCTTCTACTTTTAGTTATTTTTTAAAAAAATTCGCACTTTTAGGTCCTCAAATTCCTTTCTCGTTAAAATTTTTGGTCTCTGCTTTTCAATCAATTATGTGTACTATTCAAATTTTTTAATGTGATTTTGTTTTTATGTTTATAATACTATAAAAATTACTTCCAAAAAAATTCATATTTTTTAACAAATGATGAATTAAATATGAAATTTTAAGTGCAAATACTTCAAAAATTCATATTTAATTCATTCTTAATTAAAAAAAATTAAAATTTTGCAAATCTTCAATTATTAATATAATGAACATGACTGCGATATATAATTCAAAATTTTAAGTAATACACACATGAGTTGACTTAAAAGTATGACAAAAATCATGTTAGAGAATTTTTTAGAAATTAAAAAAAAGTGTGAAGTTTTTTAAAGGGATTAAAAGTAGAAGATTCAAATGTTTATAGAGATCGAAAACATATTTAACCATCTCCGTAGGATAACTCAAGTAGTAAGAGCTGAGGGATATGAGTTAGAGGAGGTCTATAATTTAAAAAAAAACATATTTTATCCTTTATGAATTGAATAGATATTGTCTTTACAAGTAAAGAAATAATTATTCAATTGGATAAATTAGGAAAGAAATCCTATAAATAGTGACAATTTTTAAAGAAAGTCTTATAGTATTTGATTACATTTTTTATTTGGTACATAAACGAAATTACAAAGTCATTATATATTAAGACACATAAATGAGGGATGTATTATAATATTTTTTTGTTGTTGACAAAGATGTATTATAATATTTGAATCAATTAATGTAGGACATGAGATAGTGAGCTATGAAAGTCCAAGGCCAATATCAGGAATTCATCGTGTGATATTTGTGTTGTTTAGGCAACCTTGTAGACACACAATATTACCTCCTGGATGGAGACAAAATTTCATTACAAGAGATTTTGCTGAAGTTTATGATCTTGGATTACCTGTTGCTGCTCTCTATTTCAATTGTCAGCGAGAAAATGGTTGTGGTGGAAGAAGATTGATCATTTAATTAATAATAAGCAATAATAGTAATAATTTAAACATATCCATGTCCTTCATTGTAGATAATAAATAATGGTGGATATATATAATTAATAAGTTATGAATTCTGGGTTCAATTCTCTGCTATGAAAATAATTTTAAGTCTAAAATTATTTAGTAAAAAAAAAACTGAAATTTCAGTCAAGATTACTTAACCAAAAAAAAGAAGAAAAAAATTAAAAATATTATTATTGGAAAGGAATTAATGATTCATATGAGTATTGAAATCTACACTACTCATTCTAAAATTTTCCCTTCCATCCCTACATTTAACGCTTTACCCCTACAAACAATTTAATATTCTCTAATTACTCTTTTTATTGTTTCACTCCACCCCTTCTTAAATGAGAAATTTTTTTGGAATAATTTAGAGTTTTCCGGTAACAATTACGGAACAATTCAATAGTTTTCCGGCAGTAATTTGTTTTGCTACTTCAACCCTTCAACGGATAGAGAATCTTCATTCTCAACAAATTTGTTTACTTTTATTGTTCAGTGAAGCAATGCTGTTAATGTTACCAGAAAACTCTAAAATTGGTTCTGAAATTTAAAAGTTAAGAAAGGGTGGAGTCAAACAATAAAAGAGGTAATTAGGGAATATTATATTGTTTGTAGGGGTGAAGGATTAAATGTAGGAGTGGGAGGAAGAAGGCTGTTCATTCTAGTGAACTAGTACTTCTACCCGTGCGATGCACGGGACAAATTATGGATAGATTTTGCATTTTTTATATTAAAAGTATTAAAATTATGAATGGATGAAAATAACAAAAATATATGTTGTCCATAATATTTTTCCAAAAAAAATATATCATCCATAATATCAAACAAAATATTACATTTTCATTGGTACAATAGAAATATATAAAATAAAATAAAAACAAATTGTCCCCAATAACTTTCGCATCAATGTAACACTTCTTTTAACAATATGTCATTGTTCATCAAAACTTTTCGAAATGATAATTGTCACAGCCCACCTGCAGTAAACATGACAAAAAATAAAGAATTTTCAACTATTATTATAATTTTAGGGTATAAAATTATTGGAGTAATCAAGAACAACAACAGTAGAAGCCTGTTGTGCAAATACACATGTCATATAACAGATGATTTGTTTTATGCATCTAAACTCACAGAAAAAGAAAGAGATGACATTGATGAAGGGAGACTCTCGATTGTCTCTGATATATAGTGAATAGGTTATGAATTTTCATTTATTAATAATTGGAGTTGCAAATCCTTGAAAAGGGAAGAACTTTGTGTTTTACGATAAGAAATTGATGGGAATTGCAGGGTCAGGAAGTGGAAACGGAAGGGTTTAGCGTATAGTTTATTTTTTTGTTGGTATAAAATTGTTTAGTGATTAGTGAGAATAATTAGGTGGCAATAAATGAGGAATACAAATAGCCATATATTTAGGCGGCACTTTAGGAATAGTTTTTATTTTTTATTTTTTTATGAATGAATACAGATAGGAATAGATTTAGGCGGTATAATTGAACATTTGGAAGGAATATGTATTGTGTCTTATAATATTAAGAATAGGTTTTCCACAAACGAATTACACGAACTTTAATTTGCCAATTCAATTTTGGAGGTACAATGTCAGAAATCATATTCATAGGTAGTGTCATTCTGCATACAAAAAATACTGATAAGAAAAAGTAAAAACTACAACTTGCAAGTTACTGATAAGGAACAAAAAATCAATTTTGGAGGCACAATTCAAAAATCATTCTGATATGAACAAATACAAATACAAATATGAAGAATCACATCAAATATATCAAAGAAGAGGAGAATAATCCATTACAAAAACATAATTACTCGCATACCTGTTTGTGAGTGTGAAAAAATTTGAAGAGGCACCCAGTTAAACTCAGTAAAGTCGCAAAGAAAAAGAAAGAGATGGAGTGGTTGAAGATAGACGGTCGAGCTTCTCTGATATATGGTGAATAAGTTCTGAATTTTCATTTATTAATAATAGGTTCTGCAAATGGGAAGAGATTTGTGTTTTACGATAAAAGTATTGATGAGAATGCAAATTCACGAAGAGGAAACGGAAGAGTTTAGTGGACAATCGTTTTTTTTATTTATAAAATTGTTTAGTGATTAGTGAGAATAATAGGTGGCAATAAATTAGGAATAAATTTATTTATTTAGAAGAATACAAATAGACATATATTTAGGCAATTAGGCGGCACTTTAGAATTAATATTTTTTTTTTAATGAATACAAAAGGGAATAGACTTAGGCGGACTAATGGAACATTTGGAGAGAAAATATATTATACCTATAATATTAAGGATAAGTGAATCTCCGAGACCAAACAAAACTTTTCATAACGAAAAAAAATGAGTCCATTAAGGAGAATTCGTTGGATTCTTAAGATGGATTAATTTTTTTTTTGTGCTTGAGATGGATTAATAAGTAAATATGCAACATTCTTATTGTGAGACAGACTATGGATGCTTTTAGTGAATATGAGTTATAATTAATTTCAATTAACGATTCATGAGTTGTGTCTAATTCAGCTAGTTGATTTATGTAGGGTTCTACATTGATTTTATTGTATAGTTTCTTTATTTTAGGCTTCAACCGTCTTATTTATCAAAATAAAATAAATGCCTAACTAGAGATTAAAGTATGTATCACAAGATATTTAAGAAGTGGATGATGTAATTGTCTTTGAAGAATAACACGAGCAGATCTATGCCATTCTACAATTTATGCACGGATATAATCATATAAGAAAATGTTTAAATATCCACGGATTTACTACCCACGAATCTGAACCGTGAGTATTACCCACAATATTTGTTGAAGTGTAATTGCAAACATGTTATCAGAAACTGTAACTTTATCTAAAGCTTTATGAAACAGTTATGATAGTTTAGTTGCTTAGCTGTCAAGTAATAAAGTTAGTTTGTTTAAATTTCAGTTCGCATAAGTCAATAGCACTATATATGTGCATTGCATTGTAATCAATATTTTCAATATCTTCTTCTTCTTCTTCTTCTTCTTCTTCAATATTTTCATAAGTTCTAACAACTGGTGTCTAGAGCCTTCAACGATTCAAGGTGCAAGATTCACAAAGAAAGCTTCAAGATTCATAAATTTTCAGTAGATTGTGAAGATTACTCATCCATTAAAGATGGCAAGTTCAATGGATAATTTGGGTAATGCATTTGGAGGGAAACTTCCTCTTCTTGATGCGAAGAATCATTGGGATCGATGGAATAAACAGATGAAGGTAATCTTTGGCTTCCAAGAGGTGCAAGATGTGGTTGAAACAACCATTGCAGCACTACTTGCAAACGCCAATGATGCACAACAAGCTGCGCACAGAGCATTGAAGAAGAAAGATTTCAAAGCCATGTTCTTTATCCATCAGTGTGTGGATCTTGCAAACTTTCAGAAGATTGAGAATGCAACCTCAGCAAAGGAATGCTGGGACAACTTGCAGAGATGTCATGTTGGGAATGACAAACTGAAGCAAGTTAGGTTACAAACCATGAGAAGACAGTTTGAGCTTTTACAAATGAAAACGAATGAATCAGTGTCAGAATACTTCCAGAGAATTCAGCAAGTCTCAAATGCAATGAAGGGGTGTGGAGAGGCGATCACAGATCAAACCATTGTAAGTAAGATCATGAGAACTCTTTCTTACAAATTTGATACAATTATTGCTGTAGCAATTGAAGAATCTAAGGATCTTTCAACTATGAATGTTGAAGAATTACAATGTACACTTGAAGCTCATGAGTAGAGAGTGAATGAAAGATCCAAAGAAAAAGGAATGGAACAAGCACTGTAGGCTCAACCATTCAAGAAAAATGGAGGAAATAAGGGAAAAGGCAAGATGAAGTATCAACATGATAATTCACAAACTGAAAGCTCTAAGAAAAACTTTGAAAAAGGTGAATCTTCAAAGAATAACATTGGCAAGGGTAAGAAGCACATAGATAAGAAACACATGCATAACTGTTAGAAGTATGGACATTATGCAAATGAATGTAAGGGAAAGAAAGTTCCAAGACAATACAATAATGAAGAATCAAAGGCAAATGTTGCAGAGAATGATAATGTATCTGATCAAGATTCATCATTAGTACATATGATGGCTACTAATGATGGTGATTTACCAAAAGATGATGGGTGGTATCTTGATACAGGTTGCTCATCAACTCACATGACAGGCAACATCAATTGGCTAATCAATTATGATTCTTCAAAGAGATCAATAATCAGGTTTGCTGATAATAGAACAGTTGAAGCTATTGGCAATGGTGATGTGTTGATCAAAGGCAAGAATGGTAATCAAGCATTGATTACTGGAGTGCTTTATGAGCCATGCATGAGGTCCAATTTGTTAAGCATGAGACAGTTGGTTGAAAAGGGATTTAGCATGTCACTGGGATAGTATGGAATGAAGGTTTTCTGTGCAGACAAGAAGCTAATCATGTGTGCTCCACTGTCAAAGAGCAGAACATTTCAAGTCAAGTTTAATCTTTCAGATTGACATTGTCTTGCAAGTGAAGTAATCCATGATGCAGCATGGTTATGGCATCTCAAGTATGGTCACCTCAATTTCAAAAGCCTTAGCAATTTGCAGAGCAATAGCATGGTTAGTGGACTACCAGAAATTAGGACACCAAAGGATATGTGCAGAAATTGCTTGGTTGACAAGCAAGCCAGAAAATCCTTTGTTAATCACATACCAATGAGAGCTAAAGACAAGTTAGATGTGGTGTATACAGACGTGTGTGGTCCTTTTGACACTGTGTCATTAGGTGGCAATATATACTTTGTTTCATTTGTTGATGAATATAGTAGAATGATGTGGCTATATCTCATTTCAACAAAAGATGAACTGCTGAACGTTTTTCAAAAATTCAAAGTTATGGTTGAAAAACAAGCAGAAAGACAGATCAAAGTATTAAGAAGTGATGGATGTGGTGAATATACATCTACTACATTTAAGAATTTTTGCACAAGTGAAGGTATAGTGCATGAAATTACAGCTCCATACACACCTCAACACAATGGACTATGTGAAAGGAGGAATAGAACCATTATGGATATGACAAGGTGTATGCTGAAAGAGAAGAACTTCCCTAAGTCATTTTGGGGAGAAGCAGTCACAACTGCTTGCTATGTGTTGAACATAAGTCCAACTAAGAAATTACAACAAGTAACAGAAGCAATATGGAGTGGTTCAACTCCATCAGTGAAACACTTGAGAGTGTTTGGTTCACTATGCTATATGCACATTCCAGATCAGAAGAGAAAGAAATTGGATGATAAAAGTGAAGTATTCATACTTGTAGGACATCACACTGCAGGTTCCTACGAACTCTACAATCCAATTACAAAGAAACTAGTTACCAGCAGAGATATGATAGTAAATGAAAAGGAACATTGGAACTGGAATAAAAATGATAGTACTCCACATTCAGTACTACCATTCACCTTCAATGATGAAGATGAAGTTCCAGCAATACCTGCAGCTATTCCAACTGAAACTCTGAATGAAGATAATGTAGAGAATGCATTAAGAAGATCAGATAGGCCAAGAGTTCCTAACAGAGGTCTGCAAGGATTTGATTCTATACCAGACAATCTAATCACTGATGATGGTGATTTGGTTCATTTGGCCATGTTTGTTGATATAGAACCTGTGAGTTACACTAGTGCAGCTAAGTCACAAGTATGGAGGAAGGCAATGGAGGAAGAAATTCACTCTATTGAAATGAATAACACATGGGAACTAGTCCCATTACCTGCTAATAAGAAGCCAATTGCAGTCAAATGGGTTTATAAACTGAAACAAAATGCAGATGGATCTATTGCTAAGCACAAAGCAAGGTTAGTGGCAAAGGGGTTTTTGCAAAAGGAAGGTGTTGACTACAATGAAATCTTTGCAACAGTTGCAAGATTAGAGACTGTAAGAACAGTAGTTGCTATTTCCTATCATCTGCAGTGGCTCATTGTTCAACTAGATGTCAAATCTGCATTTCTCAATGACAGACTTGAGGAGGAAGTTTATGTTGAACAACCACAAAGTTTCAGAGTTAAAGGTGAAGAACACTAAGTATTGAGGGTCAACAAAGCATTGTATGGCTTGAAGCAAGCCCCAAGGGCATGGAATAAGAGAATGGATGATTTCCTTCAGCAAATTGGCTATGTGAAGTGCACTGTTGAACATGGAATATATGTGAAAGGTCAGAATCAAAGTAATTTGAGTATTGTTTGCTTATATGTAGATGATTTTTTAATCACTAGAAGTAAGAAAAGTGAAGTTGATAGGATCAAATATCAAATGAGTAAAGAATTTGATATGACTGACCTTGGCAGACTAAATTACTTCCTAGGCCTTGAATTCACTAAAACTAGTAGAGGTTTAGTGATCCATCAGAAGAAATATATCACAGATATGTTCCAGAGATTTAATATGCTAAATTGCAATCCTGCAAATTCACCAATGGAAACAAACTTGAAACTGAATAATGATGAAGAGGGTGAATCTGTGGATAACACTCTATAGAAGCAAATGGTTGGTTGCTTGAGATATGCATGTAACTCAAGACCTGATATATGTCAGAGTGTGGGAGTAGTGAGCAGATTTATGCAAAATCCAAAACAGGTTCATATGCGAGTAGTGAAGAGAATTCTGAGGTACTTGCAGGGTAGTGCAAATTATGGCATTTTGTATCCTAAGCTACTGAATCACAAGAACAATTTAATTGGGTATTGTGACTCAGATTGGTGTGGTGATCAGACAGAAAGGAGAAGCACTATGGGTTATTTGTTTAGGCTATTTGATTCTCCAATCTCTTGGAGTTCAAAGAAGCAATCAGTGGTTGCACTATCCACTTGTGAAGCTGAGTATATTTCAGCTTGCAATGCTGCATGTCAAGCCATCTAGCTACTATCACTGCTAAAAGAAATGAAAATATGCTGTAATGAAGAAGTAGAGCTTATGGTTGATAACAAATCAGCTATAAACTTGGCTAAGAATCCCATAGCACATGGGAGAAGCAAACACATAGAAACAAAGTTTCACTATTTGAGAGATCAAGTTTCAAAAGGAAAGATTAAAATGGTTTACTGCAAAACAGAAGATCAACTTGCAGACGTGTTTACAAAACCATAGAAAGTTGAGAAGTTCAAATAATTAAGAGGAAAACTGAAGCTAACAAGTTTGGATGTTTGCAATTAAGAGGGTGTGTTGAAGTGTAATTGCAAACATGTTATCAGAAGCTGTAACTTTATCTGAAGCTTTATGAAACAGTTATGATAGTTTAGTTGCTTAGCTGTCAAGTAATAAAGTTAGTTAAGCAATTAGTTAGTTTGTTTAGATTTCAGTTAGCATAAGTCAATAACACTATATATGTGCATTGCATTGTAATCAATATATGTGTGATTGTGATTTTCATGAATAAGATTTTCCCTAATTCTCTCAATCTCTTCTCTTCTTCTTCTTCTTCTTCAATATTTTCATAAGTTCTAACAGTATTGTCATGAGTAAAGTCAAAATATGATTCTAGATGAATAATTTACCATTAAGGCAAGTAATTTAATGTGACTTCATCCTATACCAACTACTTTACGTTTTATCTTTTACTAACTTTTCTTTAGTAAAATATACTAAATGTTAGTTATTAGTTTAGTGGTAATTGACGTTGAACTTAGTAAAGATGATCATAGTTCAATTCACATAATTGTGTTTGGAAGGATACTGAAACTGTTTGATATTAGAATTTATCCCCAAATCAAATTAAATTTGGTGGTGAAAAGAATACACCAAAGTTATATAAGTATTGAAATTACAGTTGGATTTCCTCTTAGATATAAATTGGTAATAGTATTAAATTTGACATAACAAGATGTTTTCTTTTTTTATCAAAAAAAAAAGATGTTTTCTTTTGCCTAATAAGATTTCATTGACTATTTCACAAGTATTAAGAAAATTGGCAATAATATTAAACATTTTATGAGTTGTATTTTAGGTGTTTTATCTATATACAACACATTTAATTTGTACTTTCTATCATGTTTATGTTCATCTTGAACATGAACTTGAATATTATTAATAAAATTTTACTGTTAAAAAAAACACACACATACATAACTGCGGTATTTTTATATCCTAAAATAAATTTGGAGAGGTAAAAAATTCCTACGAAAAATTAGCTGTGAAATATCAAAAAATTAAAATTTAGTGATATTCTATATAAAAAAACTGATAAAAAAAATATGAAAATTCTACAAATAACCAAAAAGAAACCCGTTGTTCTTCACCTCAATATTACATCCATAAAAATATATTTGGTAGTGACTTAGTGATTTAGTGAGTTGAATTGGGTGATTTTATTTTATGTGATTTTTCTAGTTGCGTATAGTTGGGTATTTTGCGCATGGTCCTTCATTCGTTTGTGGGTTTTTAGTTTATTGTGATACTTTATTTTATTATGTTGTGTGCATATATTTTGTGTCAAAATAAAAGTATTTTGTTTTTGTCGAGACCGGAGTATCCACCGCCGAACACAGTGACTAATTCCTCGCTAGATTGGAGGCACCTCGAAGGGTGGGATAGCTGACCCAAAGATTTAAAGCTGCTCCATACTCAAGGTGAGGATCGAACCCTCGACCCTTGGTTAAGGAAGGATAAGCCCCATACCGCTCAACCACACCCCTTGACTTAAAATAAAAGTATTTTAATACATGTTCTTTGGTTGGTTAAGTAATTAAATTCACCCGTCAAAATAAATAAATAAATAATTAAATTCATAAAAAAAAAAACGGGAGAACATATATACTAGCCAATCCAAAATGTAGATGAGAACATATTATAAGCCAATAGAAACATAGAATTAGATACTTGTTGAGTATATATTCACTATAAATCAGATACTCGACATGCAGTGTCAAATATTCTTTTGCTAATAAAGTAATAAGTGATCAAAATTTAATGAGTTCAATTTCTTCTTCCAACAAAAATATTAATATATAAAAATTCTCATAAAAAAACAATTTAATTATCATAAAAATTAATATTAATTAACTTAGTACATATTTATATGTCCTCGTAAGATAGCTCAAGTGGTAAGAGGTGGGGGACATATATGAGTTGGGTAGGAGGAGGTATAGGGTTCAATCACTGGCGGGAGCAATTTATATTTTCAATGTATAAAAAAAAGTACATATTTACATGAAATGCGATTAAATGTACAATTCGGTACATATATTTCGAGAATGTAATTTTTTTTATGAAAAGAATAAAATTTCATTTTATACATATTTAGGTATATATTATTTCTTATGACGGTGTTGGAGCTAATTTGCATATCTAGGTTAGGCTTAGTTCTTTCTTTTAATAATTAAAATAATACAATATATAGATTTTAAGGTGATATATTTTAATTTTAATACAAGGACTAATCAATAAAATTGATATTTGCATGTTAATTTTTTGTGTGGAATTAATCCTTTGATTTTTAGGAGAAGAAAGTCTTATTAGTAGTTTAGAGTTCAATCACTAATTAAAGTAAAGGTAATTGGTTAAGAACTTGTTTCACTCAAAATGAAATTAAGATTCTTTTCGAAATCTGTTGACTTTGTTACACTATAGCGTGTGATTTGATCATATGCAATTATAAAAAATTTATACGGTTACATATGAATATTAATGCGTGTGTATAACTTCATTTTTTGTTATAAAGGTATAGGTACAAAGGTTTTATTATTGTTACTAATGACTAGTCTCCGACAAAAAATCTGTAAGACACAATTCTTCTATCTTAATTAAAATTTTCTTATACACAAGATCAGAAATAATTGAATTCCTAATAACTATCTATTTAAGTAGCTCAGAATTCGAACCATAATTCATTGTTGATGTAAAACTTTATTTGTTAAAACCATCAATATATTAAAATAAACTCTTTTTCACATGTGAAATAAAAATGTAAAAGAGCAGCACTTTTATCACCCAATAGAAAAAGTGCATGTTGTACCCAAAATAAATAAATAAATAAATAAAAAGCTCGTGCACGTTTTTTATGGTAAACTTTTATATACACTAGTTGTAATTATAGTTTATATATTATACCATAAATTAACGATCAAGGTGAATATTGCTCTAAAGAATATAACTCAATCTATTTGTGAAATCTAAAACTCTTGTGGTAGTGACCAGGATATTCTTGTGACATATACACCTCCACATATTAAGCATCATTAGCAAGACCACAAAATTTGAGGATGAAAAACTATATTCTCATTCCTCGTGATCAATTTCCATCAACTCATTGGTGATAGAGCTAGAGTATCAAAGATCCAAAAAAATGAAGAAGAAAAAAAACAAGAATAATTATATTAATTTAGGTGTAGTGAAACGAGTTGAGACTAGTGGACCAATTCCGTTTAATTCGCTATTTCAGATGGTTGAGCCTATGAGGAGTCCATAGGTTATTTATAAAAAAGAAAATTATATAATAGACTTTTACCCTATATAATGTGGGTGAATTTTATTTACCTCTGCAAATTTTTGTTTTTGATTACTCCTTGTAATGTGTGCAAATTTTGATTTATCTCTCTATGTTAACTTTTTTGCTTATGTAGTAGGTAAAAAATCAACTTTTAACAGACGTGGTAGTGAGATTTTGCGGACGTGACAATTGACTTTTGTTTGCCATATCAACAAAAAAGTCAACAAATGAGGTAAATCAAAATTTAAATTACAGAAAGGTAATATATATTTTTTGCAGGAGTAAATCAAAATTCACACATCAGAGTAAAAGTTTACTAACCATTGTTTTTTATATGTCCCTTCTGCTAAACATAATTCTATTTTTTTTGGTAAAGAAACATAATTCTATTTAGAGGGTGATAGATATTTTTTTTTATAAATAATTTTACATTTTAACTCATATAACCCTTAACTTAAACAAATTGAACTACTCAATGTGGCCTTCAAGATAAAACTTTTCTTCATTGTATTCAGGACTGCGAGTTCTCTCATGCCTTTGGAACGTTGGTTTTAACAATCCTGATTTCTTCTCAAACTTAGATGCGTACGACTGGCTCAAGCAGCATACCACAGGTGCACACGCTTTCACTTTCTCGGCCGCTGCCTGGTGGTCTTGGAGATACGGAAATTTGATGTGTTTAAAGTTTAAACAATGAGACTTGGTCCTTAAATCGACTCTCTTTCAGCATTCGAGCTATGGTCGAAACTTTAAGAAATTGTTTTTCTCCCGTCTCTAACGACGAGTTAGTAGATAGACATGTCAGATGGAACAATAATAACTCTTCTTGTACCATTCTAAATGTGGACGGAAGTTGTCTTGGTACTCCTATTCGAGCTGAATTTGGTGGCATTATTAGAAACACCTTCGGTCACTATCTTGCAGGTTTCTCAGGCTTCATTCAAGGATCATCTGATATTTTGCTTGCGGAGCTGACTGCTATCTTTAGGAGCCTCCTGCTGACCAAAGAGATGAATATTAATGAACTTGTCTGCTACTCTGACTCTTTACTCTATGTAAACCTCATTAAAGGTCCACAAATTAAGTATCATATTTATGCTGTGTTGATCCAAGATATCAAGGAGTTGCTCTCTCAAACCTATGATGCTCTCCATCACACACTAAGAGAAGAGAATCCATGTGCCGACTTTTTCGCTAAACTTGGAGCATCATCAGATGCTGACCTCTTGACTCATACATCTTCTCTAGAAGGCCTTCGTGAACTTCTTAGGAATGACGCAATGAGAACTTTCTTTCCTCGTATTTAATTTTTCTTTTTAGTTTTCTTTTTTTCTTTTTATTAGCTTCTATACCAACAATAAATTAAACTACCAAATATTTTAAATATTAAATATAAACATTATTTTCTTACCAAAATTCAAACTTTAATTGAACATTATATAATCTATTAGTAGGAACTATCAAAATTATTTACTCTTTTGTTCCTATAGAATAGTTCATGCATGTAGTAAAAATTGAGGGACATCTAAATTGGTAGAAAATGTCCATAAATTAATTTCTATCAAGAATAATTTATCTTCGGACGTAAACAAAATTATTTACTCCTTTCATTATGTGTGCTATGTATGTCTTACTTTTCCTTAGACTTGTTTGTCTCATGTCTCTGTCTTCCTTTTCCATCTCTCTCTCAAATTCTAAAAAGAAAAGTAAGATGTGAGGCAATCATTATCTACTATATATTTTATTAAATTATATTATATGGTCGAAGATCAAATCAAAAACTAAATTTGTCGATAGCCAAGTGTCAATAGTGAGTGGTGAGGGAATCCAAGTGCTTCCCTTTATTCTAAGGTGTATACTATATATTCCTTGTTGACCATCAATTTTTTTTTTTTTTCAACTTATAGTGCCTATGAAAGAGTAAAAGATTGACCAAGTATCTTTTTTGTGGCCAAGGACCAAACATCAACCTAGACCTATTAGTGTTCCAATCCATTTAAATGTAAATGAAAGTTAAAAATTGGAATTTTGGCAACTATATATATATATATATATATATCGTTTTGAAAAAAAACTTTTATATTATAATATATGTCATTTTACATTATCAACGAAGTATTTAATGCTTCTTTTCTTCTTATACATTTAATTAATTATTATTTTTTTTCTTCAATTCTATAATTTATCTCTCACATATTATTAATAAAAGATAATTTTGTAAATTAATCCATAATTTATCTTCTTCATACAATAATAATTACATTTTTTAATTTGTTTAATATAGTTAAAACGAGATACATTTTTTTATGGAGGTAATAGTAACATATAGATTCCATACATGCTAACCATATAATATATATTTTTAGCTTGAAGTGCCTAGGAAAGAGTAAAAGATTGAGAGAGAGAGAGAGTATCTTTTTTGTGGCCAAGGATCATACTTGATTAATTTGTTGGTGTTTTTCTATCCATTTGACATATAAAGGTAATACGGAAGTTTAAAATTGTACTTCCTCCGTCTCAAAATAAGTGTCTTGTCAAAATTGTTTGTCTCAAAATAAGTGTCATATACTATTTACAGTATAACATTAATTTTTACTATTTTATCGCTTAAAGCAATCATTAGGTAAGAGAAAAAGTACACTTAAAAATCTACTTTTTAGTATTCCAATATCTACTACCAATAAAAATAAAAGGTATTTTAATAAAAGTCATATTCTCTCTCTTTCTTACACTTTTCGTAAAGTGTGTGGTTTGGTCAACTGCGACACTTAAAATGGGATTGAGGGAGCAGCAGACTTCAACTACATAATGTAGTAACCTTATTGATTTTTTTTTTTGAGGAACTTTTTTTTTTTGGTAAATTTTTTGACGAACCTTAATAGTACTCCACTAGTATTTAAGAATTTTGGCAGTTTTCATGCAAAAGCATTTTAGATAATTAAATCATGCACTATTTTTTTTAAACACCAAAATTTATTTATATAACCACAATCATATATTATACATGTACTTTGTGTTCATCAAATATCATTTCTAATTGTGTATCTATATATGTGTGTGTGTTTTTAGCTGACAACAAAGAATATAGATTGAGATGAAAATCCTAGAGTTCATACTCTAACTCATTATATATACTCCTTTAGTTTATTTTCAATTGTCCCTTTATTGTAAATAAAATGTTTCCTATTTATTTTTGTTTTTCAAAATTCCATTAAATATTATTCTAGGAGAGAGATATATATATAATGAGATAGTTATATGAGTATTATAGAAAGAAAAAAAAAGGAAAATATATTTCCATAAAAATAACTTATTTCATTGATTTATTGATATGTGTATATTCCCATAAAAAGGAGTATATTATATATATTGAATATTTTCCCCCAATCATCAAGCACATAAAATTTCATTGTAAATTTGTTACTATGTAATCTTTGGGCATGCCTAATATGAATCTCGTAAAAATGGTTTAAGCGTGAATCCTTATAATTTTTTAATAAAAAAATGAATTTTGTAATACTAAAAAGAGTGATTGATTATTTATTTTTTTTGAAAGTTTTATTAAAATTTGTTAAAAATAGTAAAATTTATTTTTCTTAATTCAATTTTACTTGTACTTTTTCCATTCTAATATATATAATCATATACTTTTGCCGTTAAAAAAATAATAAAATTTATCTTTTGACCAGTCCTTATCTAGACGTCTCTTATATATATATTACGGCCGTTTTAATTATAAATTGCATGATAAATACTTAAATAGTAATGGAATTTTACAACAAATTGTTGAATTAATCTATTCAATAAAAACAATAATTTTAACTGTTTAATTTGATTGGTAATATTTACTATTTTATTTTCATTTTGTTGTGTGAATGTATAATTTATTAAACGTAAACTACTACTTTATTTTAATAAATATTAAACATTTGTTTCTATTTAATTTTTTTAATTATAAATTCTACTATTCAATTTTTTTTGACAAAAAATTCTACTATTCTATTGAAAAGAGTTAGATTCAAATTTGAACCTTTTTAGAACGAAGGTCCATAATATTAGACAAACTTTTTTAACATATTATTTTTTTCTAGAAGAGATGCTTCTGTTCACACAAACATCCTTTTCCTTTATTTTTTTTGTTTCAATTTTCCCTTTGAGATATAACTTTTAGAAAATTATTAATTGGAACAAGGTATACAAAGAAAAGATAGAATATTGATGACATGAAAGTGTGATCACCTCATATTGAAAGGATAGTCCAAAACATGTACTATAAAAGCATAGCCATGTTGTAGAGCCATTGAGCAAATTATTATATATATCAAAGCATATAATAATAAATAAATAAATACATTATGCGTATTAAATCAACAAACCCTCTTGTTGTTGGTGGTGTAATTGGAGATGTTTTGGATCCATTTGCAAATTCAGTGTCTCTAAGAGTTGTTTATGAAAATAACAAAGAAGTGATCAACAGTGGTGAGCTCAAACCCTCTCAAATAGTCAATCCACCAAGAGTTCAAGTTGGTGGAAATGATTTCAGGACTCTATACACTCTGGTTGGTATACATATTCTTTAATTAATTATTAATTAAGTGTATGTATATATCGATCTTATTAGTTTTTTTTTTGATAAGCAAAGTTGTATTATAAGGAGTACAAGGGATACTCAACCCTTACGATACAATACAAAAGCATCCTCTAAAAACATTCTAAACTAACTAGAGGATTTGCACACCAATTGTCAAAATTTACAAAATTATTGTCTCTCGATCGACCCACACACCAGAACCAAGACATATATTTAATTTGTTCAACAATAGAAGCTATATGAACCTGTGCTCCACGCCATAATATATTGTTACGCCAATTCCATAAACACCACGCCGTAGCCAACCACCAAATATTTTTGCAGCCCTTAGAAACACATATAGAAGATGATACTGTGCAATGGAGAAACACATGATTAATTGTTTCATCATGGTTATTACAAAACACACAGGTTGTTACCATAGTAGTATCAAGCACTCCTCTATGTGCTAAAGCTATCCTAGTAGGCAACTTTCCAATCAACAAACGCCAACCAAAAATATTAACCTTAGACGGTGCATTATTCTTCCATAACATCCTTAGAGATGCCATAACATTATCATCTAAATGGGACATAACAGAATTACTTTGCAACTCAATATACGCAGATTTTACCGAAAATAAACCATCCGGACTAGGTGCCCATTTGCGTTTATCCGCCCTGTCATAGTTCGGCTGAATAGGACGCAGCATAACACTCACATCTGATGTTGCAGCAGCCTCAGATTCGATTAATTTTGGAACCAAACCATCGATCTTATTAGTTAATTACATCTTCAATTTTTTTTATACAACAAAGTGATGACTATATATATAAATTAGAGCACAAAGGGTGCTTAAACCAATTAAATAGTTTTTTAAAGAATATAAATTTAATAAGTAATCTTGGAAGATAAATTTAATTTTTTTTTTAACTAAAAAGATAATTTTAATTAACTCTACAAAGATAGAAGAAAATCTACCTTAAAGAGTTTTTAAATAAATTTAATATAATTTGTTTCTTTAAATCTCAACTGAACATAATGGATGTCATTTGCATCACAATTAACCTTTCTTCAGAACAAATTAATAAATGAGCATTCTTAATAAACATTAATTTTCACAAAAATGCTATATCAACTTAGAAGGGGCCAAAAATCTTCAATTTGATCGAAGCTAGCTTTTCTTTCTAGGTTTTTTGAGTTTGTGGTACTTTTGCAGGTGATGGTGAACCCTGATGCACCAAGCCCTAGTGATCCTAATATGAGGGAATACTTGTATTGGTAAGTGGAAAATTATCAATATGGATTTTTTTACAAAGGCTAAGTTACCCTATGCCCTAAATTTTATTCATTATATATATGCATGAATTCTGTTGTATCTTTTGAGATTACGTAAATAATTTAATTCAACACTTAATGAATAAATTTTAATTGTGTGTGAATGAACAAATTGTTTCCATATATAATTTTAAAAATGGTTAAATTAGTTTCATATGAATTTTTTTTATAAACAAATAATGAATTATAAGGAGTACAAAGGGTATTCAATTTTAGAGGACGAAGACTTAGGATGCTCGAATACAAACAACGAGATTGTTACACCAGTCAGAAAAAACAACACTAACTGATCCCCTTCCAATAAATCAAAAGCAAGATATAAAAACAATCTGATCAATGAGAGAAGAAACATTAACAGAACCACCTCGAAACAGAACATTTTTACGTAACCTCCAAATACAGCATGTTGTGGCCAACCAAATAAAATGACGGAAATGCTTGCAACGTTGCCCCGTAACTAAACTTCCGAAAGAAAGGAAATGGTGAGTTATGGAACTAACAGATAAAGGAGCAACATTTGTAAGGATGCCTCTGCGAAATAATGCTTTTTTTAACAGTAATTTAGCCAGTAATAATCGCCAACAAAAAATGCTAACCTTTGAGGGTATATTTTTCGCTTAGAAATAATGCTTCTTTGTATTCTGCTTAGAAATAGATAAAGGAGTTTCCCATACAAAGTTCCAAGACCATCACGTATCGGCCATATATATCCGAAATAAAGGCTCTTTGATGGGATGATTTACCGTAATAACATATACAAATTAGTACATAAAATAAGGCTCCATACCCGGCCACCTTTCCTTCCAAAAAACCACATATAAAATAAGGCTCTTTGATGGGATCATTTAAAACATTAATTAATCTTGACATTTTTTAATGGACTTGTCAAATTATTAGATTGGATCTCGAACTATAAAATAATTTTGTGTACCATGCATAGAAATCCTATATATGTGTGTGTGTGTTTGAGTTTGTGTTTTTTTTATAAAACTTTTATTTGGCTGAATTTAATTAGTTGCATTCTAACGTGTTGCTGTTTTTTCTGTTTCTTTTTTTGTTACCCTTAATTAGGATGGTAACCAATATTCCAGCGACTACAGGGACAACATTTGGTAAGTAAACAATTTTCTTGGACCTGCAACTGCAAACAAAATATAATCTTTATTATTATAGTTTTTTTTCACATTTGAATCCTTTTTCTAAAAATTAGACCAAATTATTAGTATAAAATGTTTACCATAAAATCAATAGTTTGTCGATAGGTTTGATTCTATCTTTTTTTTTTTTTTTGGTCAGGTAGCCTAGCGGCTTGAAAATCACCTTTTAAAGGTGAATAAGTGGGCATACCGGGTTCGAACCCCGGTCCCTGCACAATTGTGCACAATGTCCAACCAATTGAGCTAAGCTCATGGGACTAGGTTTGATTCTATCTATAATGTAGTTTTTTTTTTTAAACTGCATAAATTTATTACTCCCTCCGTTCCTTTTTACTTATCGTTTTAGAAAAAGAAAAAAAAATAAGAGGGTGTATTTTTGCACTTTATTTTTCTATTATGTCCTTTTTAAAAATATATATCATATTTTTAATTTCTACTTTTTCATAAACATTATCCATTTCTAAAAAAAATTGTAACAAACTTTATTTAAAAACAAACAAAATTTTTATACAATAGAAAGATTATATTGTTTCAACAAAAAAAAAATACAAAATTTTGTCAAAAAAAGATATATAAAATTTAGTCAATAAAATAAAATAGGAAGAAGGTAAAATATTAGGCAAAATAAAACTTAAATTGTGAAAACGACAAGTAAAAAAGAACAAATATTTTTTTCTAAAACGATAAGTAAAATGAATGGAGAGAGTAATAGATATGGAGAAGTACAAAATAAATCAAAAGAGAAACCACGTAACAAAGATTACAGACCAACACACACAATAATTTAGGGTCTGTTTGGCAAAAATAGCTTATAGCTGATGGCTGGTAGCTTATAGCTTATAGCTTATAGCTTATGGCTAATAGCTGATGGCTTATGGCTGGTAGCTGATAAGCTAATTGAAGTGTTTGGTAAAAATAGCGGTTGAACTAGCTGATAAATGTAAAATAACATAAAAGGACATTTTTAATTCATAGTAAATCTCTTGTAAAAATTTGTAATAAAATATATATGAAAATAATATTTAAAATATTTGGAAATAATTTAAATTTATTAATTTAATATAACTTTTACATATATTTTAAACATAATTTTATTGTTTGAAAATTTATTTTAATTTTTTTCATTATAATTTTTATATTTATATAAGAAAATTTAAACATAACAATTTTTATATCAAATACATAAATCAAAAGATGAACTTGTAGAAAAAAAATAATCAAAAAGATAACTCATAAAAGAAAATAACAATAGGATGAGGGAACATTATGTACAGTGAACCAAAAAAAAATAAAGGTACGGTAATATTGAGAAAAAAAAACATATGTACAAATTATAAAAAAAAAAGTATGTACAGCAAAAAAAATGATAGGTACAAATATTTAAAATGACGTAAACAAAAAATTAAAGAAAGGTTTGTCAAAAAAAAAAAATAAATAAATAAAAAAGGAGTGATCTTTGATAGCATTTAAAACATTAAGGGTAAAACTGAACTTTAAATAAAATTAAAAGGGTAAAATTGAAATAAAATATGATAAGCTATAAGCTATAAACTCATAAGCTACTTGAAATAGCGTTTGAAAAATAAGCTATAAGCTAATAAAATAAATTATAAGCTATAAGCTCATAATATGGACTTGCCAAACAGACCCTTAATCTAAGCCACTATTTATAATGTAGTTTGGTTCCTTTTGCCTTATGCCTTCTTAGAGGTATTAATAAGGATTGCTTTGTACTTCTTGTGCTACCAATTCATCAATATAAATATTATTTGCAGTTCAAAAAAATGTAGTTTGGTTGAACTATGAACAAGATGTGATGATTTAATCTAGTTGGTTCAATTAATTTTTATTTTGTACAATTTTTTAATTTATTGTGTAACTTTTAAAATACTTCATTGTTATCTCATTCAACTGTAATTGAAACACTGATTTAATTGAATTGTAGGGCAAGAGATAGTGAGCTATGAAAGTCCAAGGCCAACCTTAGGAATTCATCGTGTGATATTTGTGTTGTTTAAGCAACCTTGTAGGCACACTATTTTAGCTCCTGGATGGAGACAAAATTTCATCACAAGAGATTTTGCTGAAGTTTATAATCTTGGATTACCTGTTGCTGCTCTCTACAATTGCCAACGAGAAAATGGTTCCGGTGGAAGGAGGATGATCATTTAATACTAATAAGCAATGATAATAATAAGAATATAAACATATCCATTATAGATAATAAATAATAGCAATTTTTGTGAAAATATAATATGCAGTGATCATCAGGTTCAAACCTTAGTACACTCATTTATTCATCATAAAAGGTAAAACTTTAGTCACTAGACTAACTATGTACCTAGAAAAAATGAAAAAAGAATAGTGGATATGTATACTTAAGAAAAAAATGCCATCAGCATGTCATAAATATTTTAATAATCACGAATGTTAGTTAGCATTCAAGTCTATGAGTTGTCATCATAAGAGTTTAACTTTTAAGAGACAAAGTTTAAATACCATGTTGTAAAATGATTATTAATTAATATTACACTTGTTAATAATAGTTTCTCATTGTCAATTTTTAATACTTTTTTGAAGAAGAAGATCAATTTTTAGCAGTTAGCAATTCTTACGTTTTTTTACTATGAATCTTAATATAACAAACTATCATTTCTTCAAACTCATTATTTTTTCAAAGTTTGTTATAATAATAAAAAGTAAATTTTATGTTAAAAATCATTCCAAAAATATCTTAAAAAATGCACATAAATTTTGTCCTATACAATAGGAGCTACCTCATAGTCTCAAAAATTTGTAACCTCCAAATTTTCATATATGCTCACTCAATTTCATATATGTAAAAAAAATTTACTTTTTAAGAATTAATAATTAAATTTAATATTCAAATTCTTAATTTAAAAATTTTATTTTTAGTCTCTATAAAAAAAATTAAAGTGGCATGCATGTTTTGGTCCCTATAAATTTTTTATTCAAGAAATTTAGTCTATGTTTTCAAATTGTTAGAATAGGGGCTCAAATATGTTTAATTATATAAATTCCTCAAATTTAGTTTATATTGTTATAATATTCTCAAAAATTATAAATAAATCACAAACATTTCTTTTTCTTTCCTTAAAAAAAATGCGCTCTCAAAAAAATATAAAAAATTTCTCTACTTTAATTTCCTCCCTTCAAATTCTTTTCCTCCAACCTCGCAAACTAATGCCTAAAGTTTTCTCTTGCAATATGCTCAAACTCAAGTTCGACTTTGGAGTTTTAGTTAAAATTAAATGGCCCGTAATCCCTAATACGAGTTTTGTTTTTGTCTAACCTAATGTGATTTTTATTTGAAACAAATTATTAAAAAGTGCATGCACTTTTGTGACTCAAAAGAAAAGGCACATACACTTTATACTTCACATTATTACTCTAAAGAATATAACTCGATCTGTTTATGAAATATATATATATATATATAACTCTTCTCTTATGATATCTTTATCTTCATATATACACCTCCACAAATTAAGTATCTTTGTAAGACCACAAAATTTGAGGATGAAAGACTATATTCTCATTCGTGGTGCATGTGATCAATTTCCATTAACTCATTGGTGATATTAGTATGAAAGATCACACTCTCCATGTAACCATTCACAAAATATAAATTTTGGCCACCATCCTTTATGTACTCCTATAGTAATTAAGCATTTGATTTTTTATTTATTTTCCAAGCACAATCCTCCACCATTCACAAAACGTAACAAAATTAAATTCGACTCTACCTTTTTTTTCTTCTTCTTTATGTACTTCTATTATAAATAAGCATTTGGTTTTTTTGCTTTTAATTCATAATATCCATAACTCGAATAAATTGTTTAAAGGTGGTGTTGTTTTTCTTGAGAGAGCACATTAATTGCAAACATCCTTCTAGCTACTTTTTCATGGAATAAGGGGTGATGTAATATTAACTTACAAAATAATTTAAAGGCGGATCTTTAATATTTTTAATAAAAAGTAAATTTTACAATAATATAAAATAGAGAATAAATATAAATATTTTATAAAATCTATCTTTGGATTGAATCTATATAAGAGGCCTCAAATTTAAGGGTGTTTAATTTCGGCACATTTTTATAATGGTTTTTTTCTAATCTACCCCTTCAAGATTTGGGGGTATTTATCCTCTCAACCTACTCAATAACTTCAATAATATTTTAACCGATATATATATATATATATATATATATATATATATATATATATATATATATATATATATACTCTTAACAAAATTACCTCAATTTTTTGACACTTATTTTCTTTCTCCTCTAAAATACTATTTTTTTTTTGTTTTGAAAAATTACTTAACAACTTTTCATTTGAAGTTATTTTACTATTTTTTTGTAGATTTTAATTTTTTTTAAATAACTATAAAAAGCAAATGCAATATTCCTAAAACTAATTTTTATTTAATAAATTTTTTAAATAAGAAAATATATAACAAACAATTAGGAGTGTTTAAGGGGTGGATTGGGCAACACAACATTTCAACAAAAACATATTGCGCCGTCTCAACACACTCCATATTAACTCTCATTGCCGTTTCAATCCACCTCAATCCTTAACTTGTACGAACAAAAATTTATATATGTTAAATATATAAACGAAATGACACAATTTAAAATTCAAACATGCATTTATGAGGTTTCAAATTTGTATTTGGACAAATATATATTATCTAAACTAATCCATATTTATCCTCGTCACAGACTAGATTCAATATAATATTTTTTGTTTCTGAGGTAAATTCCATATTTCATTTAATACTCCTACGAACTGAGGTAAATTCACCAGAAAAATATCATCTATCCTATTCGATGTGTAGAAAATGATATAGAGTTGTTTGTGCCTTAGCTGAACTTATTTATGATTTAGAAGCACAAAGCGGATCAAAAGTGTGGCAAGGCACCCTCTAAGTTATTAGCGTATAGAGGCTCTAACCATAAATGGCCAAAATTCAACATGAATGCATGAAGAGGCCCACGCTTTGTTTAACAACAATTTCTTTTTGTGAATTTCTTTTCCCTCCCATAATAAGCCTTTCGCACCCCTCGTGAAATCTTTAAAATATCCTGCTTAAATTTTAGAATTTCATTTACACTATTTTCAGTTTAATGCAAATGTAACGTGACTCTAAAATCATTCTCATTCAATTTATTAGATTGGTGGTGTTTGCTGACCATTTCTGTTTTCTTACGTTGTTTACATTGTTTCGGTTGTGGTTGTGGATGCTCACTTTTGTTAATAATAATAATAATAATACTACTACGTAGTAATGTAAAAATAAAAAATTTGTTATAGGACAAAAAATTTATTTAATCCTTCTATTTTTTATATTTTTTTGTTGTCATCCCTCTGTATTTTATACTTAGTGTGTGTTAAGAATAGTAATAACCACCTAAATAATCAATTAGTTTTTTTAATTTAGATGATCAATTAGTTAGTTAGTTGTTATTGGATGATTAGCTTGTTTGCTATTAGATAGTTAGTTGTTATTGGGTTAATCAAATATGAATCCTTCTATCAAATATGAGTCCTTTTGATTTCTTCTATCTTGAAATTTTTTTAAACTTTTCTCTATTTTCTCCGAACCGTGGAAATCTTAACCCTTAATGTTCATGTTCTTTACAAGTTTATTTTTATAATTTCTATTCTTTTTCATACGTTTCACAACTTGAACCAATAAACCTATCAACTAAAAACGCTTTAAAGATCTAGCTTAAGTTCTAGACTAATCATTAAACTTATTTGTTTGAAGTGATAAAATTTACCGTCAACACAAGAAAATATAAAATAACTTAGAAGTAACATTTGTATATATATAATACCCATGGCACATTGGCAAAAAGTACATGATAATCTCTTGAAGCTACAAATGATACATTCAAAAGAGCACACTCATTAATACACGAATATGATAATGACTTTGAAATCTATATATCCATGGTACCATTACATATCGCGAAATTATGATTATTCATCGTGATTTTGACAAAAACTTGTATCCTGACCAGCTTCAATAAAATCACAATGACGCCGTGCCATAATTTCATCATATTTACTTTAATTAATTCCAAACATGCACATATAATCTACTCATGATCAAAAGAAAATAAATTAAAACGAGGAATAGGAACACACATCAAAGGACAAGCTCTTCTAAGGATTGTGGAAGGTTTCTCTTCCATGTTAACTTTTCCATTACCAACAACCTTCCATTCAAAACATTGAATCATGGCAGCAAGATTTGTGGGAACAATTTGAAGTGCTAATGAAGTGCCCGTGCACATTCTTATTCCAGTTCCAAATGGAATATATTGAAAATTTTGTCCCCTCACATCAAACTTATTTTCTTCACTCATAAACCTTTCTGGCTTAAACTCAAGTGGATTCTCCCATAGTTTAGGGTTTCTACCCATTGACCAAAAATTAACATATAAAATAGACTTTGGTGGTATCTCAAAGCCACTAATATTACAACTTTTAGATGATTCTCTAACCAATAATGGTATTGTAGGGTGTAACCTTAGTGTTTCTTTGAGTATAGCTCGAAGATATGGAAGATTCGGAAGATCAGATTCTTGTATTAATCTATTTTTTCTTGTTAATGAATCAATCTCTTGCCTTGCTGTCTCCATCACATGCGGATTGTTTATTAACTCGGCTAGAGCCCAATCCATTGTTGTAGAAGATGTGTCTGTTCCTGCTAAAAACATGTCCTGCAAGGATAAATAATCAAAGTCTAAAATTATAAGCCATATATATAGTCATTTTCAATTGGAAACCATGATTCTATTTGTAAAACTTCAAATTAAAAGGGTTAAACACTTAAACATTATTTGCGCCAATAAAGTAGTGACATAGTACCTAAATCAATGGTTGAGATCTACCGTGAAACTGCGTAGAATTCCTACAACAGGGAGTCTAGGTCGCATGTAGATATAAATAAAGTAGATTAGTATAAAAGTTAGAAGATGAAAACCTTGACATTCTCTCTAGTTAACTTCAAAAGGGTATCTAACATTTTTTATAGGCCCATAAATAGACAGGTGGTTAGATATTCGACTTTTAACCTCTGTATGTATCATATATATATATATAAGATAATTTCATATATGTCGAAAGTAAACGGGCAACAAGCTGCGCCGCTAAATGTCTAGTGATATCACTGATATGAAACCTAAATGTCTGGTGACACATGTGCAAGTTGAACTCTATTAATTGACGGGAGACTAACTTGATTAACGTTTTATAAAAAGCAAAAATCTAATTGGAAATATTGGTAAAGTAAGGGAATGAGTTGAAACAAGTGATAAAAGTCGGAGATATTTTCAATTTTTTCTAGTTATTCCACAAGAATTCAGTTATATATATTCATATACACATGCGTGCAGATCAAATTGGATTTCCAATAGTTACATTAGGACGTTGTAACTAATCTGAATCATCCAATCTAAATTCAATGATTGAGATCCACTACAGTGTGAAATTCCTACAACAGAGAATGCAGGTCTCACGTAGATCTAAATAAAATAGTATGGAAGTTAGAAGAAAAATGCTTACAAAGATGAAAGCCTTGACATTCTCTCTAGTTAACTTAATCTCAGAATTCTCATTCTCATGAATTTCCAACAAAATATCAAGTAGATCCTTAACATGAACACCTTCACCATTTTCCTTTCTTTTCTTCTTCATTTCCTCTTGATGCTCTCTTATCACTCTCTCAATCATTGTGTCAAACCTTTCCATCATCTCTTTAAGCCTTTTGTTAAATCCTTGCAAATCCCAATTCTTAAAACACCAAATAAAATCAGACAAATTAAATTCCCCCCCAAGTTCTGAAGAATCTTGAACCAACTTCCTAATCTCTTCAACATCACAATCATTTTCACAACAAGCTCTACTTATTGTCATCCTTGTCATAATTCTATTGGTTAATGTCAAAAGCTCGGCACCAACATCGACAGCCTTCCTAGCTTCCCCTTTCTTCTTCAAAACTCTAAGTAACATCAAAGTCTCTTGCTGTCTCAAGAGCAGAAATTCATCAAGAGTTTTTCCACCGAGAAGCTTTGAAATGCATATCTTTCTCATGAATTTCCAATACTCACCATAAGGTGAAAACATGAAATCTTTTGAGCCATACGATAAGTAATGAACAACATGGTTTATTAAGCGATTTGAGAAAGAAATTTCATGAGTTTTAAGAAACTCTTTGGTTATTTCTGGACTTGAAATTACTATAAAAGGAACAGAACCAAGGAAAAGTTTCATTATAGGTCCATATTGAATTGAAAGGTTGTGAAAATTTTGATGAACTGGTAACTTAGAGAAAAGGTATAAGTGCCCAATTATAGGTAAAGCAAGAGGGCTTTTTGGTGGAATAAGATCATTCTTGTTCTTGTACTTTCTAGTAAGTATGGCTTGAGTAATTGCAATGGTGGAAATTAGGAAAACAAAGAAAAGTTGGATATAGTATTGCATTTCAGCTATACTTTAAATGTTAAGTATAAACTTAATTAGGTGTAACACATTGTATAATTGTATTTGTATGTAAATGAATGAATATGAATATACCTACAGGCTATAACACTAATATATATGATCTGATATATAGCTGATGTGTACCTGTACGGGAATATCAAACTATAGACTATTAGATTTATTATTTGTTTGCATATCATAATTGATACTTATTTTCAATTACATATGTTTATGCATGTGTTAATGAAAGTGATATTATAGTAACTGTATGTACTTTATAAGTTGGTGTCGAGAAGAAGTCTGGAGAATTGTTGGGAGAAACAATAGGTCAATGCATCAGAATTATAAGAGACAAATACGCTACATCTCCATCCAAAACTTTAACATATTAGGTTCGTGTATAGGGCAACTCACTTATATATCCAATATTCTTTCAATTCATAATCAATGGATTTAACCACACACACTTGAAACCCAACTGTTGGCATAACACACCATTGACACCAATAATGAGTGGGATCCGCTTTCCATGTTAGAAGCACACATTCAGACATCTTGTGGCCGTTCCATCAAGATTAGACGCTCTAGATTCATGCTCAATCATAAATCAATATCAATATTTTTGGTGTTTTAAGGTATAGGGAATGACTGCAATATGTGATTTGAAGAATTCACACAGTCACATGTTTGTGGCCGTCCAATCAAGATCAAACAGTTTTGATCTAAGATCGATGTTTTTGAAAATATAAATGTCACATAACCGTTTATCCCAAAAGCTTAAGTTGTTAGGAAATGTCACATCAATGATTTTATATTATATTTAACACGCCCTCTCATGCAAGAGCCCATTGGACTTGAAGCGTGGATAATGCATAGACTCACCTACCATATGCTTAAAATTCTACATTTTAATTAGGAGTGGGAACCGAACTCTAGACCACTTAGTCATAGAGGCTCTGATACCATGTCAGATAACCGTTTATCCCAAAAGTTTAAGCTTTTAGGAAATGTCACATCAATAATTTTATAATCGGTCACAAATTAAATGTTTTGGCAACTTAGGGCATATTTAAAATAATTTTGGTTTTTAGTTTTTAAAATGTGCTTTATAAATATGTTTTAGAAAATTGTTTATAAAATGAGAAAAACAAAACTCCTTGAACATATTCTACTTTTTTAATTTTAAAAACTGATAAATAAAAAATAGTTTTTAAAAACTAAAAACTGTTTTTAATAAGAGATTCAACAGATCTTTATTCTTCCACACTTTTAATAATGTTTCCACCTTTCTGTGCTATTTCACTCAATACACAACATGTGCCTTGGATATAAATTGTGAACAAATTTAGCATTGCCAACTTGGTAGTACAGTTAACCTGTTCATATAATAAACAATTGACTAATAGTTAAGTAGTAACTGAAAACAAATTAAATTGAAGTAGTCTCTTTAACTATTTTCAAATTATAAAGAGGTTATAAAAATTAAATAAAAGAAGTAGGTTCTTTAACTAACAAAATTGACCTAAATTCCACAAAAAGTGGAGGGTAATAAATATTCATAATGGCCAGCTTGGTAAGAAAAGTAAATGAAAGTGAAGGATGGGTTGCAAAATAAAATGTCATTTAAAATTGGAAATAGACATCAACCTATTGATAATAGAATTTATTATTTTCTTATACAATGCAAAAACATCTTTTTAGCATTTGATGTTAAAAAATGTGTACAAATAACATTTTTCTTAAACTTTGAGGTCTACGCAATTGGGGTTATTATTTCATTTAGAAATGTAACAAATGATAATTTTAGAAGAGTTTGCATTCTTTCAGGTTTTCCTATTTCTAAGTTAAAAGGTAAACAAATTATATGCATTTATTTTTAACAAAATTCATATAGAAAGGAAATTTTCATTTACAAATATAACAATGATAAATTTAGTGAAGTCTTCAATGTTTGATGTTTTCCTATTTCTTAGTTAAATTATACTATTCTCTTGCAAGATTTATACAGACGTGGCACCAGTGTCAAATTTAGCATAGTTACATCTTTAACAATATTTTATGTACATATACAAATTTTACAAATTCAACCATTAAAAAAAAAAAGTTGTATTAATTATTTTGATAATCATACATATTCATTTATATTATTTTTTTAAAATTGGTAAAGGAAAATTTTATTATTATTTATAATGGTACTAACGGTCACTTTAAAATTTCAATACACACGCACATGAATGAAATATAAACAGACAACTAATTGTGTCGTTAACTCTTAACGGTCACTTTGCAACTGTCTCAAAGTACATATTTTTTATACACAAACCATTGTTAATGCTCTATAAATAATAAGTGCCTACCAAAATTCTAGCAATCTAGCATTTGTGTTCTCCTTCAATGGCATCAACAGATCTCACACATTCCATAGAAGACCAATCCAAAGATATGCAATTAGAAGCAGTTGGTGAAGAATGTAAGCAACTAATCCTCTCACTTCCTAAAGAATATGGGTTTGGCAAGCAATATTTTTATTTTTTTCAAGGTTTTTGGACTACACCATCACAAATACAATCTATAATCTCTTTTCAAAATCACTTTCAAGCTAAAGATAATGATGTTGTTATTGCCTCTTTGCCAAAATCAGGAACAACATGGTTAAAAGCACTTACATTTGCCATTATTAATCGCCATCATTTCTCTTCTTTAGAGAATCATCCATTACTTACATTTAATTCTCATGAATTAGTGCCTTTCTTTGAGTTTAATATTTATGTTGATGCCATTTGCAAATTTACTAAAGTTGACCTATTAAACATGGTTGAACCAAGGCTTTTTGGAACTCACATTCCTTTCACTTCACTAGCTAAGTCAATTAAAGAGTCCAATTGTAAGATAATTTACATATGTAGGAACCCATTTGACACTTATGTGTCTTATTGGAATTTCATGAACAAAATTTCATTGAATCAATCTTTAGAGGAAGATTTCGAAAGGTATTGTAAAGGGATATGGCATGTTGGTCCATTTTGGGACCATATGTTGGGTTACTTGAAGGAGAGCATAGCTAGGCCAGACAAGATTTTATTCTTAAAATATGAAGATCTTAAACAAGATGTTAATTTTCATGTTAAAAGAATTGCGGAGTTCTTGGATTGTCCTTTCACTAGAGATGAGGAAAGTAATGGCGTGATTGAGAATATTAGCAATTTATGTAGCTTTAAGACGATGAAAGAATTGGACGCAAATAAACTTGGCAGTTTTGGATGGAATATTGAGAAAAAGTATTACTTTCGAAAGGCGGAAATAGGGGATTGGATTAATTATCTTTCTCCTTCTATGGTAGAAAAACTATCCAAAATCATTGAAGAAAAATTAAGTGGATCTGGTCTTTCATTTAAAGTATGTCCATAATACCACTAGCAAGTGAGTAAATTCAAGACACAAATATTATTTGCTGAATAAACAGAGGTTTTACATATCTAGACAAGGCTATCTTTTTTTTTTTTTATCATAGATTTAGATGGATGGGAAGTGTGTGTAAATCTTTAATCAATGTTTATTTTGAGTGATCTTTATGTTTACATGTTGTATTTAACTTGATTTGCTAAATTATGTGATATAAACTTTATAATAATATTCACCTTTTACAAATAGTTTTTGTATTGATCCATCTTTTAAGAGATAAATTTGTATGAACTAATAGTAAATAAAACTAAATGTCCAAGCAATCAAATCTTAACATCACAACAATAAATTGAGTAAGTGATAAAGAGATCAATTCCATAGCATAATATAAAATTAAAGACAAGAAACGATGATGAAGAAGAATGAAAAACAAACCATGCAAGATGATAAATGGAACAAATTGTGTAACAAAGATATGAGAAATAAGAGCACAACAGCAGGATTTGTATAACTAATTTCTAATTAATTATATGATGTTTCTTACCATGCACACTTCATGAATCATAGTTTCAAATAGTTGAGGGGAGGAACTTCCTCAAATGACACAAAATGTTATGTTACCGGATAAATGAACAAAGAAAAAACCGGAATATTACATTGAACTCGTAGCATAGGCAAGCATCATATGTTGATACCAACAAAATGGCCAAAGGGCATGAAAACAAAGCTTGCTGCCTCATCTGTATATAGGTAGGCATAGGTCTACAACCAAAAAGAAAGTTGCTGAATATAATGAGAACTATGTTAAAAATCAGTCAACTATAGCTCTAGCTGCTTGTACAATATTATACATCATATCTTTAAATTTGTTCAACAAACTGCAATGAAGAGATGATGATCTTTCATTACCAATAAGAAAATACTCACAAGGTATGAAGGATCGATTAATGACATTGGCACTGAAACAACTAATTGCAGACTTATCTGGCAGTAAAAAGTTTTTTTTCCATCAGTTCATTGGTTGTCTTGCTAATGAGTATACTAATGAACAACGGCATGGAAACTAACCTCAATGTTTTCGTGGTGATATCCAGGGTCTATGCAGAACTTGACAAATCAGTTTGGAATAATCTTCATTAGCTCAATATCAAACAAGAGAGTCTTGTCTATCATCCCTTGGTTCTTTAGAACAAAATCCAAGGCTCGTTGGCCCTGTAAAATATATTTTTCATTTTCGTTGCATATCTCAAAATCGATTCACAAAATTGCTGAACACGAGATTCAACTCTTACCGAGAATGTTGCAGGTCTTGGGCCACCTTTATTATAATCATTCTCAGGATATCCAAGTTCTGGGGGCACAATTATCCTGCATCACTGATAAACATAGTGAAATTTGCATTTCTCTAACCATCAATCTCTTTACAATAGAAGAGAACCCAAAAATACATTTGTCTTAGTTTTCAACCATATTCAATTTTTTTAAGGATTAAAAGATTCTGAACCAAATATAAAGGATATTTTGGTAACGTTTGATCCATATTGTATAGGTAATTCTACCAACCGGAAAAGGGTTTGGTAGTTATTGTTGTTACTTGTTATATTCTGAACAAAATATTCTTAGGGATTCACAATTTTTACTAACAAAAATCAGGATGTTGAGAAGGCGCCGAATTTCAGAGCTAGAATTTATAGAAGTTGCAGTTCAATAAAATAAGGTCAGGATGTGATATGATAGAAGCTGAAATTCAGTAAAATAATGTTTCTTCATGGAAGGTCAATTGCCAACTGATTCCATGATATGCATGGTGCTGCTATATCATTATTCCAACAACTGTTATTCAAAATACCATTCTTCACAAAACACAGAAAGTTCAACTTATTGCAATGGCAGGGAAAGAGATGCATACAACACAACTCAGGCATACTATATTTCAAATACTCTAGAAATAAACACGCACGCAGCACCTTCTAATGCCCCCAAGAGACATGCCTGAAACAGCCTCTTCAAAAGCTGGTATTACCTGAATATTCAAAGTACAACAGAGATCACTCTAAGAGTAAGTGATGCAGACTCTATAAAATAAGGCACCGGGCCTGTTTGGATAAACAGCTTATTTGCAGCTTATAGCACAAGCTCTTAGCATGATAAACGCTTATGTATAAGCTTGCATAAGCTATTTTTATACCAAAAGATAAAACAAAGATAAATTGTTTTTATATATGCTACAAGCTATTTTCACAAGCTATATTGGAGAACTTATAAAAATAATTTAAAAACACTTATGAAAATTGTCATACGTTGTTTTCATTAGTTCTCCCAAACAATGTCACAAAACTTATGCCAGTGGATTTGCTCAAATAAGTCAATCCAACAGGCTCATAAGTGCCTAATATACTAGCAAAATCCAACAACAAGTTCAGCGAACTAACATTTATCGTGAATTCAGTTGAAAACAAATATCACAAAAACAAGTTGTATCAAACACCATAACACCTTGTGCACGAAGGATTAGTCTTAGAGGTCAACCCCATAAATATATCTCAGTTAACTCGAGGGGTTTAGTCTCTGTAGTTGCGTGCAGAGAATACTTTTGATTTACAAATAAAAATAAAGAAGCCCGTGTGCAAGCAGAGTTTAGTCTGCACTTGTTTAGATTGGTTTATTTGAGCTTTTCTAGTGACATATGCACTTGTGAAACTATTTAGAAGACCCTATGGAAATAGCTTATGACATGTCCATGAGTTGTTTTCAACTTATTTCCATAAACTCCTTGCGATAGCTTATGAAAATAACTTGTAGATTGTATAGAAACAGTTTGTCTTTATTTTATCTTGTTATAGAAATAGATTTTATATACACACTTATATGATAAGCGCTTAATTAAGCTATTTATCCAAACAGATAGCTAACACCAAAGGGCACCAGGACACCTCAACCTCACTAAAAAAAGCATGTTGTATCACTTACCCCAAAGACAAAATAAATTAACAAAAAGAAACAGAATCTGAATTCTAGTAACCCAAATTAAGTATGACCAAAGAGAACATGCGCTCTGTCAACCCTACTGCATTCAAAATCACTTGGTATATATTCACAGCCTATAGCAAAGATCCTATTGTAGTTGCAAGGAACTATATTAATCATTATATGACGATGTCTCTCACCTCTTGAGATCCTATTTTGAATTTGAAAAAGTCCTTGTCATCACCCTGCATATTTGAAAAACAACAAAATAGATTTGTAATAATCAACCACTCCAACAATGTCTACATAGATAATGCATAACATTTCATACCTCAAAGGAACCACCTTTCGTTTTATTCCGGGCTTCAAATATGCGACCATAATAGCCTATGGTGTAGCCATCCCAGTCTACCTGAATGGGAAGCCCATAAGTTGCTTCTATTAGTTAATTTGAAGGGAAAAATAGTGTCCAGAAAGAGTTCCCTAGGAAAAAACAGGCTACTCAAATATTCCACAGTGAAATTGCCAAATCTATTCCATCGAACATAAAAAGTTTGCTATGTAATTCTAGAGCACATACGAAAAATTGAGATAGAATTTTCATATTGATTCAGAATATGTATATCAAAATATATATCATAAAAAAATAAAAGATCAGACCTCTAACCTAATGACCATAAAATCAAAAGCAAAAACAATTCAGTGTCTCACCACTACTGTCTCTCCTTTCTTCGGTTTGGGGCCATTCCCTGGTCGCAAGTCCTGCATTTAATTATAATTATACAACAAATTAAAAACAAAGCTTTGTTAACCATAAAGCATTTACATTTTTCATTTTACAATGAACTGCATCACCTTATATTGTAGTCCAGATTCGGTTTCTACGTAGTCTGGGTATCGCATTTTTGATTTGCCATAATCCTTCCCTCTAAGTGCAGGCACTGTATATAAGTGCACAGATAATGCATCATATTGAATGTTCAATAATTTTATGTTCATAATGAAATGAACACAAGAGTTAACCTACATTCCATCATCAGTAAAGACACAATTCCATCACTTGATCAATACATGTATAACATAACCAACCTCCTCCTTACAGTTTGAAACACACTACAGTTTAACAAACAGATCATGACCATCTTCAGAACTGCCTTATAAATTCATCATATTTTATTTATAAACATGATACTTTTTATTAAAGTTGGTCATTTTACAACTATCTTCGAGGATATTTGAATTTCCGCCCCTTGAGGTTACAAAGTCAAACTCTAGTCATAACACTAAACTAGACCCTGTTTGGATAAACATCTTATTTGTAGCTTATAGCACAAGCACTTATCATGATAAGCGCTTATGTATAAGCTTACATAAGCTATTTATATTGCAAAAAATAAAATAAAGTAAAATTGTCTTTGCATATGCTATAAGTTTAAGACATATTGGTCATAAGTTGTCATAAGTTGTTTTCATAAGTTCTCCTAAACAGTCTCACAAAACTTATGCAAATATATAAGCTCAAATCGGTTAATCCACACATGTCTTATTTTTGTAGCAAAATATAAATTAAAGCCAAATTATTTTCATACAAGCCATTTTTTATAAGTCATTCTAATGAATTTATAAAAGTAAGCCAAAAACAACTTATGGACATATCATAACTATTTTCACAAACTATATCAATACATAAGCTCAAATAATTCAATCCAATTAGTCCAATTTCTATGCATGCAAATTTAGTAATCACAACAAATTCAGCAAAGCTAACACAAAAAACTGATAAATTACTGTCAGCAAATTCAGATGCAAGAGCAATTCCGCCTCTGCAAAACGTTCCGGCAATGACAGCGACGGAAGAGAGAACAATCTTTCTGCGTTCAAACGATGGCGGGAAACTACAACTACCACTCTTATTGTTGCTTTTACCTATAAAAAACGGTTACGAAACAGAAAACAGAAAAAATTAAGTAAATGAATGAATGAAAATTGAAAGAAGAAAAAAACAGAGTTAAAAATGAAAACTCACCGGAGAAGGAAGAATCAGAGAGATTATCAGGATCCTGAAAGAAAAGATGATAATCGGTGATTTGAACTGAATGAGTTTGGGAATTGAAGATGAAATTGAAAAAGGAGCGCGTACCAGAGATTGAGATTTTGGGAGAGAAAGAGAAGCTACGGAAAAGGATGAAATTGAAGCCATAACTGTAACGGTTGTTTGTGCTTGTGTGTGTGGAAGTTGCTAGAGTATGTTTAAAGATAACACAAAACTGCAAGTAGAAGAAGTAGAACACGTCTTTTTTGTTTGTTTTTTTATTTTTTATTGTGCAAGAATATTACAAATGCATGTTGAAATATAGATAAAAATAAAGAAAGTAAAGAAAATGGAGAAATTTCATTGACTTGTCTTTTAACGAATATAAGAGGAAATTTTGTAAAAGTAGTTGTTAATAATCATCAGCAATCACTAATAATAGCACCAAAATCGAATACATAAGTTGTGTTGCTATAGAGATTATCCACCATTTTTTTACAATACATCTTGAAATCCATATCACCCAATTGTAACTCATTGACCCAACTGAGAGCACTTAGTAGACCCATGGATCATGGCTTCACCTACTTTCATCTCTAGGATCAGTGAGAACCACTCGATTTCTGCTAACGAACTGTCTTGCTAACGAACTGTCTTTGATCATCTCGAATGCAAGTACCAATTTCCACCTTGTTTTGAATTTGTGAAAACAAGGCATCAATGTTATACTTGTATCTTCCCGTGCTTGGTTTTGTCCACATTACTGGTGAAGAGTTTGATTGCACTATGCCATTTAAATCCAAAGCTTGTTGGCTTGCTTCCAACTCATGATTAAGCTTTTAGCTCTATCTCACAGCCCTTGATGCGTCTCAACAATATTATTCCATCTTGGATTGTTTCTTCGTTGCCATAAACTCCACACCATGACGTTAAAAAGTTCTTGTTCAGCCGAATCAAGTCGTTGCATGATCGAAAATAAATTATCTACAATTGTTTTATTCCTATCAATTGTGTTAGCCACAGTGAGCCAAAAACCTGTAAGTTGCCAACATTGAACACTCTTTGAACAGTTAAAAAACAAATGCATAAAGTCTTCTTCTCCTGCATAACAAACTGCACAATTTAAAGGAAATTGTACACCTTGAGTAGCAAGTTTAACACACGTCGGAGCAATATTATGAGCAATACGCCACAACATATTTTTTACTTTTGGTGGAATTTTTGTATGCTATATCAAGTTCCAACTACCTATGATGCCATGTCTTTGCCATCAACTTGCACGATCCATACACAAATTGTACACACTGAGTACATACCATCATATTCCAGTCGCCACATCAACTTATCTTCACGAACAAAAAGTAGTAATGGGGTCTGCAAGATGTTTATAGCATCGCCTGCATTGAACAGACCCGAAACAAAATTTTCTGTTCCAATCTTTACTGTGAGGCAACAACAGATCATGCACTTTCAATTGAACAACATCAAACTTGGATTCATGCACTTTTAAAGAGGTTTAACAAGAGATATTCCAAAGCCAATTTTGCTCCCACACCTATATTTTCTCTCATGTGCCAATGCACCATTTAATACCTCCTTGCATCATAAACTTAACACTCCAAGCGCTCCTCGAAACATACCTTAGATTGTCTTAGATTATACTCAATAATCACATCAAAATATATAAATTTAACTAAAATTGATGTTTTTCATTAATCAATTTCAGATTCTAAAGAATTTCTTCTTATTTTTTTTTTCATTAACAACTTAAAATCAATCTCTTATTAATTTCTAAAAAATTTAGTCAAACTAGATGTCCATAAAAAAAAATATAATCCTATAAAAAATATAGAATCATAGTAGCGTGAACAACTAGGTGATAAAAGATGACTGCCATGCCAAATTAAAACTACTGCATTTACATTAACACCCCTTCATCAACCCCTTATGGTATTAACCTGCCCTGGCTTTTCAGTCAACTCAAAAGTTGCACTCCACCAACTTTCTCTTACTATTAATTAATTAATTAACTAATCAATCAAATAAACTAAAAAATAAAAATGATTATAAATTGAATCAACCATAATTTATAAGCAGCATTTGTTCATTGAACACATAGTTGAAAATTGTAATAATCTCAAACAATGGCTTCTTCACTTTCCATTTCAAAGCTTACAACACCAAATTCAAGAATCGCTTATTCATCAGAATCGCTTCGTCATCACAGATCCATCAAAACTTGCTTCCTCGCTTTCGATCTTTCTACATCAACTCATTTCAAAACTAACCTCTCCGCTTCTCTTCGAACAACTCACCAAATTCCTTTCAATAATTCTTTAAGGTTCGTTTTTATTCTCTCATCGCTCTTTTCACTAGATCACGATTCATGCTTTTTTTTATTATTTTGCATGCAGATGCAGTGATTTCAATTTTTGTAATATTTATTTAATTTTGTGTTGATTTGAGAGAATCGTTGTGAAGTTGAATATAACTATATAAGTGCGATCGTGATTGTAACTTGTAAGTCGTTAAGATCGAAGTTTTGATGTAAGGATGTGTTTGGTTGGTGAATTTTTGGTTCTACTTTTGGAGGAGCCAAAAATTGATTATTAAATTGTACTATAATTGATTTTGACATGTTTCGATGTTTTTGAGTAGAAATGAGTTTGTTTCTAGAATCGATTCTAACTTGAAGCTAGAATTTGTAGCGTTTGACTTTTACAATTTATTTTTCAACCCACTTTACACGAATGTATTCAAACATATATCATTGGCTTAAACATCATTTTAGTCCCTGTATGTAAGCGAAAATTTGGTTTTAGTCCCTATATCGATTTTTGTTATAAATAAGTCCCTGAATCAGCCAAATTTTTTGATTTTAGTCCCTAAAGCGAAAATCCGCAGGAAAATTCACAGGAAACCTGCAGATTTTCGCTTTAGGGACTAAAATCAAAAAAATTGGTTGATTCAGGGACTTATTTATGACAAAAATCGATACAGGGACTAAAACCAAAATTTCGCTTACATACAGGGACTAAAATGATGTTTAAACCTATATCATTTTATAGTCATTTAATTCACTAATTTAGCCAGAATCAATTTTATAGGAATCCATTCAAAATCAATTTGTTTCAGCATATAACCAAACACATGTTTGGATTGATGGGGAGTTCGGTGAAATCTCGGTTACTCACTGTGATTATGCTAACATCTGGTTTATAATGAACGTTGATCATGTTAACTACGGAATATAATTCAGAATTATAAATGTCTGTGCGTTATAAATATTTTTTATTCATATGTTTTGCCGACGTAATGTATCATGTAATCCTAAAATCAATCGTTTATATTAGCAGAACTCGTGTTGAGATGTATATGAGACTTTGATTTTGATTCCCAAATGGTATTTATATGGAGGCAAACCTTTGACTATTGATTGTGTACTTGCAGAGTTAGATGCTCCCAAACAGATGGAAATGGAGTTCCGGTAAAGAGAACTGTACTTCACGATCTTTATGAGAAACAAGGGCAGAGTCCATGGTATGATAATCTTTGCCGACCAGTTACAGATCTGATTCCTCTTATTGAAAGTGGTGTTAGGGGCGTCACTAGCAACCCAGCGGTAATAAAATATTATGTTATTTAGTTATAAACTTGTAATAATTATCACGTCGCCTAGTGGGCAAAAGAAGACTTTTATGGTTGTGCCATTCTACTTGTGTGAAGATAGTTTTCCTAAGAATAATGTTGCAAAAATCATTACTAGACTACATAGTACATGACTGCATGTTCCATACACAGAGTTGTAACTTGTTGCTTTTTTTTACATAATATCGAATGGCATTGCTCTGATATGCTCTCTATATGTGATTGCAGATCTTTCAGAAAGCTATCTCATCTTCAAGTGCTTACAATGATCAGTTCAGGTAACCATCAATATCTTATACTAATACCGAAAAATATTCCTTCAAATTTGAAGAAGTAATGATCTGTAGAGTAGACCATGGAATCACTGGCGTGGCTCATTCTTGTCTATTTGTAGACTCCATAATCATTGTATTATTCTTAGTTTTGGTTGTCACTTCATAAAGTGTATTTAGCTCGGTAAACTACACAATTACCGTGAGTTGAGTGGATACAGTCATGAGCAGAAATGGTACTGAAAAATGGAAAGTGTATTTTATTTCCAATTCTTGTGGATGATATTCTTGGTGGTATGGTCTAGTTATTTTCTTTCCTGTTTTTGTCGCTAAAGACAAATTACTTGATCATGCAGGGAACTTGTGCAAGCAGGGAAAGACATTGATAGTGCATATTGGGAACTTGTAGTGAAAGACATTCAAGATGCTTGCAAACTATTTGAACCAATTTATGATCAAACAGATGGTGGTGATGGCTACGTTTCTGTTGAAGTATCTCCTAGGTTGGCTGATGATACTGAAGGAACCATAGAAGCTGCAAAATGGCTTCATAAACTGGTTTCTCGCCCCAATGTGTATATTAAGATTCCAGCTACAGCTGCTTGTGTCCCTTCAATTAAGGAAGTGATTGCCAATGGAATAAGTGTGAATGTGACTGTAAGTTTGTGATTTATTCTTTATGGAGTCTGCAAAATTAATTAATTAACATTATTATGTGAAGAAGATATTCTGGGTTGGGATGTTAGCAGCTTGATAAGTAATCCTATATATGGCCCTGTTTGGATAATATAATTTAGTTCTTCAATCATAAGTGCTTATCCTATAGGCTACAAGGAATTATGTATAAGCTATTTCAATAGTAAAGATAAAATAAAGTCAAACTATTTTTATATAAGCTATCTTGAAGAGATTATAGAAATAAGCTGTAAGCATCTTATGGATATGTCAGAAGCTGTTATTATAAGTTCTTCCAAACAGTCTCACAAGTGCTTATGCTAGTAGATAAACTCATGTTAGTTAGAAATGAAGGGGTTTCTAGTAGGAAATCGAAAAGTTATTTGTCTATGACATTATTGATGTGTGTCATATGAATTGAATTCTTTTACCATGTGGCCGGAGTCTAAATATATCTTTGTGCCTTTGTGGTACTTGTATCCGCAGCTGATATTCTCTCTTGAAAGATATGAAGCTGTAATTGATGCTTACTTGGACGGTCTTGAGGCATCTGGTTTAAATGACCTCTCTAGAGTCACAAGTGTTGCCTCTTTCTTTGTCAGCCGAGTAGACACTCTCATTGACAAGATCCTTGAGAAAATTGGCACCCCAGAGGCCCTGAATCTACGTGGCAAGGTAACCGAATATTGTTTTCCAAATTGACAATTATTGCTTATGGATTTATTAGTCCTCTGGATATCAGATATGCTAATTTCTTATGTCATGACATTGAATTTTATAGGCAGCAGTAGCCCAAGCAGCACTGGCTTACCAGCTTTACCAAAGGAAATTTTCTGGTCCAAGGTGGGAAGCTTTAGTTAAAAAAGGAGCCAAGAAGCAAAGGCTCCTTTGGGCTTCAACCAGTGTCAAGAATCCTGCCTATCCTGACACCTTATATGTTGCTCCTCTTATTGGACCCGACACCGTAAGCCATCATATTTTCTTAGCTTAATTATTCTGTAGGTCCCGGAATTTGTCTAAAATATTTAATTAATTAGATCCCTGAACTATTTTTTTTAATCGAGTCCCGAACTATTAAATAATTTTTAATTACGCCCTTCTTAAACATTTAAATTATTTTATTCAGGTTCTTAAAATTCTAAATAATTTGTATATGGATCCTTAAAGTAAGTGATCTGATTACAGTTGTTTTAAATTTTAACGATCCGATTAAAACAATTAGTTTAAAGACCTAACTACAAATTACTAACAAATTTAGGGATTCAATTACAAAAAAAAATAGTTCAAGGGTCAATTTAAAAACCCTCAAATATTAGCCTTGATTATGTCTACAAACTTGGAAAGCAAATTTTTCTAATCTTTGAACTTTTATCTTATAGCATTATTATGTTCTTAATTACTTCCCAGGTATCCACCATGCCAGACCAAGCCCTTCAAGCATTCATTGACCATGGTGCTGTAGCCAGGACAATAGATTCAAATGCATCTGAAGCTGAAGGAATATACAATGCTCTTCAAAAATTGGGTATTGATTGGAGCTATGTTGGTTCACAGCTTGAACTTGAAGGAGTGGATTCATTTAAGAAAGCCTTTGACAGCCTCCTGGATTCACTGCAGGAGAAGGCAAATTCTCTTAAGTTGGCCAGTAAGTGAGGTGTGAACTTTAATGGTTAATTATTGTTGTGTAACGTACGGTGACATTTACGGATTAATAAAATACGGTGGCTACGGGTTGTGATGTCTGCTGCTGTAGATTTGCTTCATGGAATCATTGGTTATGAATAGTGATACATTATAAGTTGGAAATTATCTACTTCTACGTAAAGCATTTTTGTTGCTTTCCATGTACCCATATATGCAGCTTTTTAGGGAAACAAATTTTCTGTAATAACTGAACTATTTTGTTATTGCGCAATCTGAGCTATCTGATATCAAATTAGTGGTTGAGATTTCACATAGGTCTACTAGATCTCATGTAGAGTGTAGACATTTCACTTAGAATCTTTTACTCATTCCGACATTCCCTTACCATGATTGTTCTCTTTTGACACCCATTGCTACCCTCCCTCTCCCGAGAAATAATGATGGACAAGATCGACGATGGAGAACTTCATAATAATTGTTTTATCCAGATCTGTACTCTACTCATAAGAGGGTTCAAGAGTTTTTCATGATCATTCTAAAAACTAAGAACCCTAAAATCCATAACATCCAAATCATTCAACTATGAAACAATGAATTTCAAGATTGTTTTGAGGCTTAATACCTAAATCATGCGATTTTATCATAAAACGAGTTTCAATGTGAGAAGCCATGGGAGAACGACCTTTGTGGAGAGGGGTCAGTCATATTATGTTTAATTTTTGTTCATCTTTATTTTACTTTAAAAAAAAAAATTAATGTGAGTATTGAAGTCATTTATTTCATCTTGAAGACCATTTCATAATAGGGTGTTGCTACGGTACAATAGATAAATCATCATGTACCGATACAATAGCATGCATTGACCAATGATTACTTGATATGTGGAATAATATTTGACTTGTGATAATAATTAATTTTTAAAATATAATATAAAAATGCTGATGTGGACAAAAGGTGGTTTTTTATTGGTTAAATCTTCTATTGTACCGATACATGATAATTTATCTATTGTACCATAGAATTTCCCTTCATAATAATGCGACGAATATCATCACTTGTTAACTCAGGAAACAAAATTCTGTACATATTAACTAACTTATCTACTCAATACAAGGTTCTCTAAACAAACAAATAAGATATCCACTACTTATTAGTATTTAAAAATAGTTTAAACTAAGATTTCTATCATTTAAATCTCCACTCCAATCAATAGCCATACATTTCTGCTTCTAATTTGTCATTTCTAATATAATACCCGCTGCATATAGAATGCCAAGTCTTTCAGTTCCTTTCACATGTGAAGTCATAGTCTCATAGACTTCTCCACGAATCTGTTAATCAAGCCTACTCTATATGTGATGTTTGGCCTAATGTGACATAGGCATCTCAATGATCCCATACATGCATATGCGTTTCATAAATGTTTTAAACTTGTTTAAAAGGATGTAAAATATACATTTTTAAATGCACTTCTCAATCGTGTTTTCAAACTTTCCAAACATCAATATGGACTTAATTTGATGATTGCACAAGTTTATGTTGATGATATTATCTTTGGTGCATACTAATGAAAACGTGTGAAGAATTTTCAAATATCATGCAAAATGAATTTTAGATGAACATGATGGGAAAACTTAAGTTCTTTCTTGGCTTACAAAAAAATGCACCACAAAAATGACATTTTTATTAATCAAGAAACATACATCAATGATCACCATCTTCTCTAAAATATAAGACGAATGAAACAAAAACCATGACAATTTTTATGCATCCTTGATCAAGCTCGTATAAAGATGACTAGATGAGAATTGAAAAGATATATTTGAGTTCTCAGTAGGTCCATGCAAGGTTTCAAACTGTTCCTAAAGAATCTCACCTCACCGCAGTCAAAAGAATTTTCATATATCTTGTAGGAACAAAATGATGTTGGCCTATAATACAAAAATGGACCACACTTCAATTTGCAAGTTGTTGCTGCTAAATATAAAACACTATATCATTTTCATCCGCATTGAAGCAAAATATGTATTAGCAGTAAATTGTTGCTATCAAGGGAAGTGGATCAAAAACTAACGTGAAGACTTCTTATTAATTAGATACATAAATGATAAAATTCTTTTGTGATAATACTAGTGCTATCATTTATAATAAATAAATAAAAAACTCTTCAATATTTAAAAAATATATCAATTTTTTTTAAAAAAAAAAATTATTTCAATTCAAATCTCAAAGTAAATACAAAAAAGTGGTGAACATTTTGAATTTAAACATGTCTTAAATTTATATATTTACATAAATATTTTTGAACAAAATATTTAAATAAAGATCGATAATATTAAATTCAATATTTATATTTATATTTCTTTTTCAAATTTTTAAAATTTATTTATTATTTAAATATACACACTGTAAATATATTTTTGTAACTATATATATAATCATAATCATAATCATAATCATGTATAGTCGTCATACAAACCCTAAACAACAAACAATCATCCGCGCCAACACCTCTTATTCCCATAACAATAACAATGGTGTTGTGGGAGGAGTATAACCCTAGGTATCCTCCATTGTCTTTCACCCTCACCCAAGCCCCACTTCCCAACGGTTTTCAGCTGCCTAGAATTCAACCCTACGATGGAACCACAGATCCAGACGACCATATCAAAGCTTTCTATGTCCAAATGATACTCTATGGAGCCTCAGATGCCATCTTTTGCAGAGCTTTTCCTTGCACACTAACAGGCCCTGCCCTCCGTTGGTTTTTTACCCTCCCAGCTTGCTCCATCTCCAATTTTACACAGTTGAGTATAAAGTTTTTAAGACGTTTTAAATCAAGCAAAACTTGCCCAAACTTGCCCACTACACTCACCAGCTTGAAGCAAGGTGATGATGAATCTTTGAAAGCCTATGCCAGTAGGTTCTATGAAGAGGCTAATAAAGTTGTTGAGTTGTCCAGTAGAACTTACATCCATTTGATGATTACTGGTTTGAAACCAGAGAGTAGTTTCAAGGAATCAATCGTCAAGAAACCAATTGAACACTTGGAAGATCTCTGGAGAAGAGTTGAAAGATTTGTTGATGAAGATGATGACAACAACAACAACAAACAACAACCCTTGCAACACTGTAACAAGCGACAAAGAGATGCTTCCAGTTGTGATGTTGAGGAATGAAATCTCTGGTTTGTTTTTCAATTTGTGATGAACTGATGATGATGATGATGATGGTAGTAATAGTAGTAGCAGTGGTATTAGTATTGGTATTTAAAATATGTTTTTTAAATTTATAATTTCTGTTTTATTAATTATATTATATGGGTATCCTCAGACTATTTATGAGCAAGCAAGCAGCTCCATATAACCATTAGTATTATATTATAATTATTATATTATTATTTTTATTTTTTTTGAACAGCGAGGAAACTTTATTAAAAATAAAAAGGAGAAAAAAGTACAAGAAGTACTTCACCCACACTCGTAGAAAAAGTACACGGCGAAATATACCCACATGAATCAACAAGAGCAGATCCCACCAAAAAATCTATCTAAGAATACAATCCAAAGGCGCTACACACCATTCATAAAATAAACAAGGCGAATTAGACTTGTAAGCTAGCAACCACTTCCAAGATGTATACTTGATCAATTCCATGATCTCACCCACACAAAGCACCTTGTCTCCAAAAATCCTATCATTCCTAGCACGCCACAATGCCCACACAACTGCATGCCAAACCAATAAAACACCCTTCCACCCGTTTTTCCCCTTCCGCAAAGGCATAAGAAAGCTCTCAAATAAAGAAGACAAGGACCCCGGAATAATCGTGCTAATGCCGAACCAAAGATGGACTTTACACCAAACCGCCCAAATATTATTATAATGTTTGGTTTAATCTTAGTAATCAATTTTCATTTAATTATTCATATTCTTCTTACATTAATGAAAATTATCAACTTTTTAAATTCATACCAAGTTAAATTATCAATGTTTGTGTTCATTTCATACCAAGTTCTTTTCTTCATCATTTCCATTCAATTTCCAACATCCTATTAAGAACTAAGAACCATAAAATCCATAACATCCAAGTTATGAAACTATGAAACAATGAATTTCAAGATTGTTTTGGGGCTTAAATATACCTTTAGTTATGCGCCATCTCTAGCCGGAGCGCCATGGAGTATTAAAACCTAACACTCACTCACTCTCACTATTCCTAAACCCCTAACATAGAGAAAGAAAAAGAGAATAACAAACCAGACTAGAAGAGAAATAAACGGATGCAACAAGAGGAAGAAAAACACATTTACCTTGTAGTTATCCACCCCTTCTCGGACTAATTATAAAGGCCGTTTTTCTAACCACTGGAGCATTTCGGCAACCTAAGATGCGTGAATTCATCATCTCCTCCAGCGACTCCGAGAATCACTTGAATTGGTTCAAGTCTTAGATGCTGCTTCATACTCCATGTGATGATGGGATTATGTGGAGGCTGTTTACAACTCAGTTGAACGCAAATGGGTTGAAATGGTTATTCGGTCTCCCACTAAGATCTATCAACACTTTTCACCAAGATTTGATGGATCTTGGTGGGATTAAAGAACCATTTCCACCCATTTGAGTTTAACTTAGTTGCAAACAATTTGCATTTAATCGCATCATCATTTGAAGTATGAAGTAGCATCTGAGACTTGAACCAATTCAAGTTATTCTCGGGGTCACTGGAGAAGAAGATGAACTCAGGCGTCTTAGGTAGCCTAAATGCTCCAACGGTTGAAAAAATGGTCTTTATAATCTAGTACGAAAAGGGGTGGTAGCTACAGGATAGATGTGTTTTTCTTACTCTTGTTGTATGTCCATTTCTTCTCTTCTCGCCTGGTTTGTTGTTCTCTTTCTCTACGTTAGGGTTTACGAATAATGAGAGTGAGCAATTGTTAGGGTTTTAATGCAACATATCTGTGTGTGTGTGTGTGTGAGAGAGAGAGAGAGAGAGAGAGTGAGTGTGTATGTTTTTTTTGTTGACTTCCTTACTAGTACTAAATAGATGATGATGATGATTGTTACTAGTTTGATACTACTAGTATTTCTCAAGTTTACTGCAGATTTTTCTGCGAATTTTCCTACAGATCTTTACTTTAGGGACCTGAAACAAAAAATTTGATCGATACAGGGACTGTTTTGGAGTAAAATCACATACAAGGACTAAAATCAAAATTTCGCATACATATAGGGACTAAAATGACGTTTAAGCCTAATAATAATTTATGGTTTTTTGTTTAATTTTATGAATTATATCATCATTTATTTGGACATGCTACTATTCAATTTCACTTCTCATCAAATGTGAATCTAAACCTGTTTGTTGCTGGCTCAATACATAATGTATTTTCTCCCTTTTTCGATTGTTGTTTTTAGCCGGCCACGACAGGGAAAGAAGACTACCGGGTGACATTTCACAAGTTGATGAACCCGTTTCAGGTGGCAATCAATAGAATAGGTAAAAATGACACATTTCTTTGCTATATAGTATAACTTTTCATCATCCATGTGTTATTAGTTCAAGAATCTGATAATAATCAATAAATAGCAAAAACATTTCTCATTTTATTCTTGGTGATTGATTGATCAAATAGGATTAACACAAAAGTAAGTTGAACCTCAATGGCCCCCCTATATCTGCAATTGTATGTTTCTCCCCTGTATTTTAAACGGCTTTTTGCCATTTAGGTGTTCAGATTAGATTACTAGGACATGGAAATAAGTGCTGGCATATCCCTTTACCCGTTACTACTATATTTTGGTTGAAACAAAAAAAATCTGGTTGATTGCATTTTTATGGTTTACGCGCGCGCTACTGGTCTACTGTTATGTTTACATGCAGGGTAACAACTAAAGCCTGCTTTATTAATAAGGTTTTGTGGTTAAACTTACTCAGTTCTAAATTGGTTGATATATGATTCTAAATCTCTTTGCTGACTCATAGTTAATGTATTGGTTTTTTCTCTTTTGATTGTATTTTTCAGCTACAAGAGGCAAAGAAGATTATGTCACAAGTTGCTACTATTCATGGAATGGCTAGAATGGAAGCTTTGAATCTTTGATGGCTTCCATCTACAAGACATATCTAGGTGTTGGTCTTGGACCCTAAAGAGAGGTAGTAAACAACTTAAGTTGTTCTAAATTTTGATGATGAATAATCAAGGTGAAGGTACATTTCATATTTTGCAACCTACAAATTCATGGTTGTTTATTGTTTCACTTTGCAGTTTTTAATCTGGCCAATCATATGCAAGAGGAATATTGTGATCACACATTACTTGTATCGCAAACTATCAAAGCCTGTAAGCTGCAGAACTAGTTACAAACTTACAACTGTTAATAACTACTTTCCTTCCACTCTAAGAGAGTTCATTGTGATCCTATGTACTCTAGCACTAGATTAGCTATGGATTGTAAATAGTATATAGTTCATATTCACATTGTGTTGTGATTCATCCCTTTTTGCAATAATGAAAAGTGTTTCTTCTATTTCTCTGTTTCTCAATATGGTATATTCATAGCCTCTTGATCTAAGAGTGCTTGGTTTCCGCATGATTGGCTCCTCAGTCATCGCAATACCGCCATTGCATGATCTTCAAGAGTGTTTCTTCTATTTATCTTTAGCTCGATCAATCCACTCCTTTCTTAGTACATCCAAGTGATGGACCCCTTTAGTTACCGTTTCTCCAAAATTTTCGAACTATCACTCTTGGGCTCATTCGATGCGACATGCATGTGCTTGGAGGAAAGATGAAGCTGAAATTCATTGATGGAATTATCGATCCTCTGTCATTGATCTGTTTGATCCTTTGTTTCGCACATAGAATTGGCGCAACATGCTTGTTCATTCACGGATTCTCAATCTGAGTTGACTGAGTTTGGGTTTGAGTTTTCTCGTATTTTAAAAAAACAGGTATGAGCGGGCAACGTGGACTTTGATATATACTATGAATCTGTCTCCAAACTTAGCCCGCTTATGTCAAAATTATATTTTATCTCTCTTAAATTAAGAATATATTTGTACAAATTCTTAAATTTCATTCATATGTTTATTTTTTATATTAATTACTTTAGTATTAAACAAGTCATTTTCACTATTTTTTTTCTTTGATTAAAAAAATTGATTGAAAAATAAGATCTATCTTATGTGTTTCACATTTTCCTTGTGACAGAAATTAGTCATCATTTAACAGCGAAAACTTTGTACCTATAATACAGTAAACAATTCATATTTAAATTGTTGTTTTTAAAATAAGGAAAATTGTAATACGTGCTCTAGTAATATTCTTTTATAACTTGTGCATTCAACAATTTGAATATTAATTTCTTTTTTGACAAAATTAAATATTTTATATTATTAAATGTTAACTTTTTATATCAAAAAACTTATATATGTTATAAGGGCACATGTTAACATGAAACAGAATAAAAAGTTGAAAGTGAATAATTGAGATGGAAAATTATGAAGCCTATATTTATTATTCCTTTTAACTTTTTAATTTTGTCCTAAAAATATTGTCTTTTTCGAAAATCAATATAAAATTAAAGTTAGTTTACCATTTGTATCTTTACTAATGTTAAAACATTAATTAAATATTTTTTTTCTTTCTTAATAAAGTAAGAATAAAAGAGATTTAAGTTATCATTTTATTTTTTAATCAACGTGACTAATTGTGATTTTTCAAAAGCTAAACTATGTAACATTTATAAAATGACTGTGAATCACCGTAATTCTGATATACATTCACCGGAATTCTAACATACTTATTGTGATACAGATATACTTCCTCCGTCCCATTATATAAGCACTCTTTTAAAAAAGTCTAGTTCCAAAATATTAATCTCTTTACAAATTACTAGGTACATTTATTATTTTTTTCCGTATATATACCCCTAATTATTACTCTACCTTGCATTGAAAATTGAAAAATCATACACAAACAAGATATAATAATTACACTATTAACTTTTCTTAATATACTTAAAAAAAGTCAGGAAGGAATGCTTATATATATATACCCCCTCCGTCCCATTTTAATTGTCGCAGTTGACCAAATCACACACTTTAAGAAAAATGTGTAAAAGAAAGAGAGAGAATATAAATTTTACTAAAATACCCTCTATTTTTATTGATAGTAGACATTGGAATACTAAAAAGTAGATTTTTAAGTGTACTTTTTCTCTTACCTAATGATTGCTTTAAGGGATAAAATAGTAAAAACTAATGTTATACTCCCTCCGTCCCGAAAAATAAGAGAAAATAAAAAAATCACACTTATTAAGAAAACCAAAACATGAAAATTTAAAACATAATTTTGTGTGATTTTTCTTAAAATAAGCTACATAGGAAGATGTAAAAATATTTTTTATTGGTTGTTGTATATTGATAAAAGGAAAGAGAAGAAAAATTAAATGCAATTTGTATTTAATTTTATGATAATAAGTAAAATTAATACTTGGGAAAGATAAATGTTTATTTTTTTCCCTTATATTTGGGGACACAGAAAATGAGTTTTTTTCTCTTATATTTTGGGACGGAGGGAATAAATAGTATATGACACTCATTTTGGGACAAACAATTTTGGTAAATATGACACTTATTTTGGAACGGAAGGAGGAGGAAGGAGGGAGTACATGAAATCCAATAGAATATTCGTATTTTCATGCTGAATCAACCAAAAAGGAGTTGGGTTGGGAGTAAGTCATTGACATAATAAATGAAAATAAAGGACCAATTAATGATTGATAGCAATGGTTTCATCTTCCAAGGAGGTTCCAATAAATGCAGTCATTAATCGCTTCCATTTGTATTTTGTTTACTTTGTACTAACATTTATTCAACAATACCAGTTTCCTTAGATCCTTCACGTGTTGGTTGAACCTCCCTTTAATATGGTCCTTTTCTTAGCTCTATGCTACCATAAAAAATTCTTACATTATTAACTCGGGTTTAATTTTTGTATGTAATTTTTTTTTATTGGACTTTACATAGCTCGTAGTCGAATTTTATAATATTAGAATATATATTTTCATAGGAACCAAATGGTTAATTTAAATAGGGACTGATAATCGGAATTAATAGTAGTAAGTTGTTTATGAATATCTATACTAATTTATTTACTAAGACACTTTTTAAATAAGGAAAGATTGTGAAACCATACATAAAACTTAAACAAAACACTACTTTAGAGAAACGTTTTAGGGTATGTTAGGTTTGACTTTAGATCGAATTGATTATATTATCAAAATTGAGTTTAATAGAATTGATTTATATTTGGATACATTTAACTAAAAATAAGTTGAACTGTAAATTTCATTGTAAAAATCAATTCTAAAGACAGAAGCTACAATTTCTACCTTTAAGCAGAATCAATTCTACTTTACAGAAACCAAACATGTCAAAACCAATTCTACACATTCAAAAAACTAATTCTAACCCACTAGAATTGAAATCAAACATACACTTAATGAACTTGAGATTATTAACAGTTCAGGTAGGGGTCTTAAGGCCAACAAGCCCTTTATCCCCTTAGCCTAGAGCGGGAGACTATTTATAGTACACTAAAAAGTTGCACATTTATTTGAGAAATGAGAAACAATACTTAGTATAATTTATAAACACCCACATTCCTCTATCTAGTGAAGCGTATTTTAACTTAGAACAAAATTGTGTGGACATACATACGATTCAAAGTGGACAATGTCTCGATAAAACGGTGCATAGTGATTGGACTTGAGGTTGAAATAGTATCCAAGCCTCATGGCCTATTACTTATATAGTTAATCGAACACTCTAGAAATTTGACTGTGATGGTGTTATTACCGTGTTAAATTAATGTTTGACGCTCTTAAACTCGATTATTAGCGGTGTTAAATTAATGTTTAATACCTTAATTAAGTTCGATTCTCAACGGTGTTAAAAAAATGTTAGGTCAAGCTGCTACACAGCTGCACAATGCGATATTTAATTAAAAGTTGTGAGATACCCATGATCTTGAATAAATAAAAACTCACTTTAACTCTTAAACTTTGGGTTTTACCTAATTCATTTCTATAAAATCAGCTTGTAGCGTGAGCATGAAAGATATCTCTGATTATAAACTCGTTTTTTAAATCTTGTGGATTGTCTATGAGTTTTCGAGATTCTCTACTAGAGTTTTTGGTCCTTTTCTTTTTTAAATTTTGGTGGGTTCGTTGTTCTGGTGTGTTTGGTTTGTATGTTCTTCAAACTTTTCAGCTTTCTTGTTTGTTTTAGGTGTTTGAACCTCTGGTTGTAAGTATCTTTGGTACTTAATTTTAAAGTTTTTATTTTATTGTTGACTCTCTTTGTATTTTTTTTATTATATATATATTATTAAAAAAAAAAACTCATTTTTTTAGACTGTATTTTATTTAATGTACCAAGATAGGTAAGTAAATATTTACTCTTACATTCAATCATAAATTAATATCCGATATTGAAAGTGAAAACAATAAAGGCATGAAACTTGTAATATCATCATATATTAAATGTGTATGTATAGTCCTAGCTACATTCACTCTCTTAAGTCAAAAAAAATAAATAGCTACATTCACTCTCATACAAATTTCATATCATTAGATGCATCCATAAGTAGGTGAGAAACAAAGAAATGATGGAACCAGATCTATGAGCCTTAATTTGCATGTTCTTTGTGCTACTATTTTATTACTTTAGAGATATATGAATCTTTACATGATATTTTTTGTGTAAAGTTGAGTTTTTTTGTGTGTTAGAGGCTAAGAGCTATTGAATGGATAGTTGTGAGATTAAGTCACCAGAAGATCCTCCTCAACAAGGGACACCATGCACTTCAATGAGCAGAAAGAAGCTTGGAATTTACTTCATTGAGTCAGAAGATAGAAGAATGGCTTTAGGGCGTGGGTACACAAGAGGTTCTACACCAGTTAATATTCATGGCAAATCCATTACCGATCTTTCAAAAACTGGTGGATGGATTGCTGCCTTTTTTATATTTGGTATGTATATTCTTCATAATACTATAAGACTTATAGACATGGTTATCAGATTCTTACGATACGTGTGAGTCGTATTTCTCTTTGATACTAAACTGAATCCAATCTCTTCAATTTTTGGGTTGGACCTAATTCAGCCATACAAAACCGGTTTGTATGGTGATGGTGGGTGGCCCAATAGTGGACATCTGATGGCAGATGACCCAATGGATCTACGAACGACTCTGATAACTTCTTAAAATTTTGGGTTGGACCTAACTCAATCCTACAAAACATGCTTGTAAGATGATGGTGGGTGGTCCGATAGTGGCAACCTAATGGCAGGTGGGTCAATAGATCTTGGGGAGACTATGAAACCATCTTAGAATGATTCATATCTTTAAACCATCTCACAACCAATGTGAGACTCTTAACACATTCGAGACGAATATCTACTGTATGTGTATCTATTTTAGACATGAATTTTATCTTGAATCTTGATTCATTATGGTCAATCCTGATTTACTATGACTAATCAGTACCTCAACTTAGTTTACCTAGCCATCCTCATTTTTTTTGTCAATTTTGTATAGGCAACCAGGACTATGTCACACATTTTTATTTTTTATTTTTATTGTAATGAATTTTGAGATATGATTCATGATTCATAAAATATGTCTTTGAATTCATAATTTGAATATAGATTTGATAACTATAGCTAGATATGTGACTTCTGTAATGTATTTTTATTTTTTATCATTGAATTTTAATGAGGACAGTGTTCCAATATTTTATTTACTCATAATGTTGGTAGCTATTGGTTATTATTAATTTTTTTTGACGAAAAGTAGCTATTGGTTATTATGATTATGAAAATGAATAATTTTAAGATAATGTGTGAGTTTTTGTTGATGTTTCTATGGTTGGATTGCAGGAAATGAAATGGCAGAAAGAATGGCTTATTTTGGACTTTCTGTTAACATGGTAGCTTTTATGTTTTATGTGATGCATAGACCTTTTGCAAGCTCATCCGATGCAGTCAATAATTTCTTAGGGATATCGCAAGCTTCTTCTGTTCTTGGTGGATTTCTAGCTGATGCATATCTTGGACGTTATTGGACAATAGCTATCTTTACTACAATTTACCTCGCGGTACGGTTTGTTTCCTTTCCATTTGGACTGTCATATCAAGATCAAATGTCCCATGATTTTACTATATAGTATATTTTGAGATCGACTTATCAAAGCCGAAAGAGTAATAAACAAACTGGTTTAAAATTGTAAGCATGGTTAATATAATTCGAGTCCCTCATTTTTGCGAATTAGCAGACATTAACAAAATGGTAAAATAGCATTCAAAATGGTTGATCGGTTGACTTTTATCATTAGAAGTTATAACGTGACATGTTAGCTGGACATGGCACATTCCATGTTGATCCGACATCAATGTTAGCTCTCCAGGGACTACTTTGTCTATGAAATTTAAGTCATCTTATGGATGATTTATAATTTCAAAGATGTAGTTGCCAATTCGCAAAAATCACATATTATATTGTTGACTGCTTACAATTCCGAGTACGAATTTTCCTAGGTCAAAATCAAAACACAGATTGTCTAATCTTGACCTGACAATTAAGATCGTCAACAACGTGATATTTTTGTGGTTAAATATGTTAATGAAAGAATTATGGAATCATAATAACTTTGTTACTTTCACTCCAAACTTTTATGAGCAGGGTTTAACTGGAATAACAATATGCGCAACAATGAGCATTTTTGTTCCAAACCAAGAAAACTGTGACCAATTATCACTTCTATTAGGCAAGTGTGAGCCTGCAAAATCATGGCAAATGACATACCTCTACACAGTTCTATACATAACAGCATTTGGAGCTGCAGGTATTGTTAGATATAGTTGGACATTGTTAGAAATTTTTAACATTTTTTAAAGCAGTTACAAGTTTGTTATGATAGGTTGCAAGTTGGCTATATTTGGTAATAACATTTATTGTACTTTTTGTATCACTGACACTTCTGATCAAAGGCGTGTCTGGTGTTTGACACACACACGACACTGACGCATGTGATTCTTCCATGTTTCTAAACAGGTATAAGGCCATGTGTATCATCTTTTGGAGCTGACCAATTTGATGAAAGAAACAAAAACTACAAATCTCATCTTGATAGATTCTTCAACTTGTTCTATCTTTCTGTGACAATTGGTGCAATTATAGCATTCACAGCAGTGGTTTATGTTCAAATGAAATTTGGTTGGGGTTCTGCTTTTGGATCATTGGCTATAGCAATGGGTGTTTCTAACATGTTGTTTTTCATTGGTACACCTTTGTATAGACATAGGTTACCAGGTGGAAGTCCTCTTACACGCGTCGCTCAAGTATTAGTCGCCGCATTTCGTAAGAGAAATGAATCATTTAATAGTAGTGAGGTTATTGGGTTGTATGAAGTTCCTGGTAGAAGATCTGCTATAAAGGGTAGTCAGAAAATTGCTCATACCGATGATTTCAGGTTAGTATCTTTTGATTTAAGAATTACTTCGACACAAAAGATTTTAACTTTAGCTTGATTATCGAAAGTACCTCGATTACAATTAGATACCAAAGTGTGGAAAGTACACAAAATTAAAAAATTGGTGCACCTATTAGAATATGATAGTTTACATGACAACATGTTGAGTATCAATCGTTTTTTTATAAGTGGACAGTCGCTCAAACATAGCTGAGCGAGTGCGTCTTCCATTTGTGCTTGGCCCATTTGTTTGTATGATTATGACTATAAGGGATGGTTTATAAATATAATTTTAAGATATCACATCAAACTATACGTTGCACCGACAATTCACATCAAAGGTATGTCTGGTGTCTAACACCCGTACATGTAGTTATGTTCAAATATTTAAATTTTGCAAATTATTACCAGTACCAGTGTCGTGTCCGTATCAATATTTCATAAGATATAATCAATATGAGTTATTTACACTATTCAATTATCTATATATTAGGTTTCTTGACAAAGCAGCTCTACAATTGAAACAAGATGGAACTAATCCAAATCCATGGAACCTTTGCACAGTAACACAAGTAGAAGAAGTGAAGATTCTTATAAAACTAATTCCAATTCCAGCTTGCACAATCATGCTTAATGTAATCTTAACAGAATTTCTAACACTCTCAGTGCAACAAGCATACACATTAAACACTCACTTAGGTCAATTAAAACTTCCGGTTACATGTATGCCGGTGTTTCCCGGCCTAAGTGTATTCCTCATATTAGCTCTCTATTACCAAACTTTTGTACCACTTTTTAAACTCATCACTGGTCATCCACATGGTGCATCTCAGCTTCAAAGAATCGGAATCGGTTTAGGAGTTTCGATTATATCGGTTGCTTGGGCCGCAATCTTCGAAAAATACAGAAGAAACTATGCAATCCAAAATGAATTTGAAGCTAGTTTCTTAACTCCAATGCCAAATTTAAGTGCTTATTGGTTATTAATTCAATATTGCTTAATTGGTGTAGCTGAAGTTTTTTGCATTGTTGGATTATTGGAATTTTTATATGAAGAAGCACCTGATGCTATGAAGAGTATTGGTTCTGCTTATGCTGCTCTTGCTGGTGGATTAGGTTGTTTTGTTGCAACACTTATCAATAGTGTTGTTAAATCTATCACTGGAAATTCAGAAAAAAGAAAAGAATCTTGGCTGTCACAAAACATCAACACTGGCAAGTTTGATTATTTTTATTGGCTTCTAACTATTTTGAGCATAATCAATTTTTGTGTCTTCTTATATTCAGCACATAGATACAAATACAGGACACAACATGTTTATGAGATGGAGAATGTTATTAAACATGATGTGACAAACAATGAGAGCTCAACAACAGTTTCTAGCTAGTTTAATTATATGGAATTATGTTATATATTTATGTATTAGTCCTCTAAAGTGAGGGGGTGTATTTAAAGGATTAAATGTGGAATTATAATTCTTGATTGATAAAAGTTTTAATGATTTCATAGTTTATTTTTTATTTTAATGAAGTATAATTATTCAACAACGGTTGACACTCCCAATATATGGAAAAGCATAAATCTCTTGAAAGCGTCGCGAAAGACACCAATCACTCCATCATTTCCCATCACACACAAATATTGACGTTTGAACTCTTTATGTGAAGATTGAAATAGAATAAAACACCATGTTATAGAAACCCAATTACATTTTTCCACATCCTTAGTATCGTAAAAAAATTAACTATATTCCACACTAAATCAAAAGAATTAACTACACTTAACCGAATTTTGTAAAACATAAACGGGTTTTTTTACTTAAATATGTGATGGGAGGGAGTATTACTTTAGGAAAATGATAAACATTGTCCTTAGGGCAATGGTTAAGGAAACAAAAATAGTAAAAAAACTCTCGAAATTTGTGTTTTTTACTTTTCAAAAACAATAAAACACAATTTCCAATACAACTATTTCTTTTTTTAGTAACCTTAACTAATGTTCTTGGGGCACTAGTTAACAAGACCCATTACTTTATTAAGAGAGAAAAAGTTGATTCAATAAATGTTTTAATTTTTGTAAAAAGGTATAAATTATAAATATCATTAATTATATCTTAGATATTTGTAAATAGTATTTTTTTTTGAGATAAAGCTAAAAACCTAAAATGACTAAAAGTTTTGGGGCGGGAGTATCAATTATGTCTTGTAAAAAACGAACGACTAAAAAAAACTAATAAAAAGCAGTAACAATGAAGTGTTTTATTTTTGTCACTTTATTTTGGTCAAAAATTTTAGGGTTAAATATATTTTTAGTCCCTATAAACATCTGATTCTTCTACTTTTAGTCCCTCTAAATTTTTTTCCTAGTTTTTGGTCCTCCAAATATTTCCGATCATGATTTTTGGTCCATACTTTTCACTCAACTATGTGTACGATTCAAATTTTTTAACGAGGTTTTGTAATCATGTTTATAATATTATAAAAATTACTCAAACCAAAATTCATAATTTTTTAACAAATGATGAATTAACTATGAATTTTTAAGCCCAAACACTTCAAAAATTCATATTTAATTCATCACGAATTAAAAAATTCAAATTTTGCAAATCAATTCAATTTTGAATATACTAAACATTACTGCAATACATAATTCCAAATTTTAATTAGTATACATGAGTTGACTACTTAAAAGTAGGGACCAAAATTCATGTTAGAGAATTTTATAGGGACTAAAAAGTGGGAAAAAAGTTTAGAGGGATTAAAAGTAGAAGGTTCAAATATTTACAGGGATCAAAGACATATTTAACCCAAAATTTTAATGGTCACAATTTTATGGATAAATGAATTTTTTTAAATTTAAACAATGATATGGAGATATCACAATGTCTAATTAATTTATATTCACAAGAATCATACCTTTGTTTTTTATATTTATGATGATGCTGGTACGGTGATGAAAACAACTCATGTTTTCCTAAACAAAATAACAGTTTAATGATCATTTTCGTCTCTGTGTATATGCGAAATTTTGATTTTAATCTTTGTATTAATTTTTGTTCTAAATAAGTCTCTGAATCAATCAAATTTTTTATTTTTGGTCTCTAAAGATAAAATGTGCAGGAAAATTCACAAATTTCCTGAATATTTTCCTACGAATTTTCCTGCGGATTTTAGTTTTAGTTTCTAAAAGCAAAAAGTTAAATTAATTCAAAGACTTATTTAAAACAAAAATCGATACAGAGACTAAAATCAAAATTATACGTATATAAAGGCACGAAAACAATCATTAAACCTAAAATAAAATAATGAACTAGTAAACGCTAATGCGACGACTTGTGGGTTTTGTTTTGTTAAGGTGTGTGATTAATTTAAGATATGATTTAATCCAAAAAATATCTCTAATATATGATTTAAGCTCAATAGTTTAATTATTTTAATGAAAATCTTTGTAAAAAAAATTATTTTAATGAAAATCATTACTTGAGTTAAAAATTAAAATAGTCTTGCAATTTGTACCCGAAAATAAAATAAAATCTTACAATATTTTTGTTGAAAAAAGTTCAATATATACATTTTATATTTGTTTTTTAATGAATATCAAGTTTTCTTTTGTATTTTTTTTATTTCATCGTCTAAGTGCGGCGTTATGTTGTTCGTTATCTTGTGCGATGTTGTGTTGTTTGTCGTCTTGTGTGGTGCTTGTTAATTTCTCGTATTGTTGCGATGTTCATTTGCTCCTTTCGGAAGATCAATTTCAGTCAATTACAGATTCAATTCATGATTTGGGCATTAAAGTTGTAGATCCATAGACATGGATATTCCAATGTTGTAAGTTTTATCATATTATTTATAGTAAGCATTTTGCCATTGTATGATATTTACTTGGATGATGTGAGTTTGTTTGCATATTCATTCTTAATGTTTTTAGCTATATCGGATGTGGTTGTATTTGATGTATTCTATCAATTTGAATGAATGAATACTATTTTATTTTTGTCAAATAAAAAAGACAAATTAATACATAATTTGGAACATCTCGACATTATACTCCATCCGGTCTTGAATATAAGAAACAAAAAAAAAACACATCATTTAAGAAAGTGAGAAATGATTAGAAAAAATATTTTATTTCCTATTTTATCCTTACTTTTGTTGTTAGTTAAAGAGAGTAGTCTTGGAAATTGTAAAAAGAGTAATAATGATTAAGGATAAAATTGGAAGATTAACAATAAATAGTAATAATTATAGTAACTTTTTTTTATATTTGAGACCAACAATATTTTTTTTTTGTTTCTTATATTCAAGACCGGAGGGAGTATATCATTAGATTTAATTATCGGACTTGCCGAAATAGAACATAGAACTCATGACAGAGTTTTTTTTTTTGACAAAAATAAAATGATATTCATTCATTCAAATTGGTACAAATATATCAAATACAACCACATTGCTAAAATCATAAAGGATGAATTTGCAAAAAAAACTCACAACATTCAAATTAGTAGCATAAAACGACAAAATGGTTACTATAAATAATATGATAAAATCAAATAACACCGCACAAAACGAAGAACAACAAAATGTCACACACAAACGACGAACAACAAAATATACAAAAGAAAAACATGATCTATGCGAAAACCTCATATCTATATCAAAAGAAAAAAGAGAAAACAAATATAAATGGATGATTTTAGACTAAAAATAACATAAAATCACCATTCTCTAGTAAGCAAAAGAGAAAAAGGAGAACTCGTGAGAGAGATAAACAATTTAAAATTTGAAAACTTTATAAACATGTGATGTTTGTGTTTAAATCCTTACGTGTTAAAAAACCTTACCAAAAAAAATCCATGTTAAAAATTATTTCTCAATAATTAGGTAGCATTTTAGGACATACGGGGAACATAGATTAGATAAAAGAAAGTCCAAGAATCAAATTCTAACGAAACAATTTATCTTTTTGATATAAAAAAAAAAAGTTAAGGCAGCATTCCGTGGAAGTTGTCATAAATATTACTCCTTGATAAATTAAAAGCCCAAATTTCTTACTTCATTGCACTTATAAGTTATAATTAATGTGTGAATCTCACTAATTATACTACTCCGTACTTAATTAAAAAAACGAACAAGTATATATCAAAAAAGAAAAAACGAACAAGTAGTCGTTTGTTCAAAACAATTCCTCAATAAACAAATAAGCAGACACCTAAAATTATTCTATTACGTACACCTAATTTTTTTTTAATGGCACCTAAAATATGTTATTTAAATCAAGCAATAATAGGACGATACACAATATAAATTAGTTATACACGCATTTTTACATTTCACATCAAAAGATATTGATGTTGATAGGTGGTATAATGCAAATAATATTTCATTAAAAAAGAATAAAATCTCACACTTACACCTTACTCTTGCATACAAACAAATAGTTAGTCATCATTTTATATGTACTCAAGTCCTACTTAGCTGCGTAAGTACTATTTGATTATGGCACTTTTTTTACAAAGTTAATGCAGTAATTAAGAAGACTTTGAAATGAGAGTGAGACATGTGTTTCTTGCTCTTAAATGATACATCCAAAAAGTGGTTACCTTATTTCAAACAAAAGTGGTCATGATATGAAATAGATAAGTCATACTCACACATTAGGCTAGGGTCGTGATATATATATATATATATATATATATATATATATATATATATATATATATATATATATAAATAAATTATGAATTTTTTTTAAAATTTATTGAACAACATATATATTTAATGTATGTTATAAATTGAAAAAATTAATATGTATTTTTTAGGCACTTGTTAGTTACTATATTGCGTCTGATCTAAAATATAAGAAAAAATTAGTTAAAAAAATGTTTATGTATTTAGTTAAAAATTTAGTCTAGATATATCAATTTTCTTTTATATTTTTAAAACGGAAAGAGTACTATATATAATAATTTTGTATAGAAAATTAGGTTTCTTATCATTTTTAAAAATGAAAATTTATTAAATTCAAATCATACTTATTATTTAAAGTATTATCAATATGTATCTTTAGAGCACAAGTTAAGATGACATGATAGATTCGATATATCTATTATTATTCAATTACTCTGATTTTTAAGTTTAACAAACAACTGATATATCTAATATATATCATAGTATTTTTTTTTTTACAGTATATCGTAGTATTCTTGTTATATCATGAATTCACGATTCATGAACTTTCCATATTTAGACAATGGTATTGACTTGGCTCACATTGCCAAGGATTTCAGTTTGGCAAAAAATTAGAAGTGAACATATCTTACAATGGTGATTGCCCCGCGCCAATAACATGATTATTAAATTAAGCACAAACTTTGACTTTATATGTGCTCATCACAAGTAGACAGTAGTATATTTTAATTGGTTTAGTGGTGTTGACTTAAAAATTTTAAAATATTATTTCTTGTAAGCTTTTAACTTCTTAGAATATTAATTTGGTGGATCAGTTAATTCAGAATAAAATTTTAAATTTATATGGAGCTTTAACTTGCAAGTGCATGATAAAATTGAATCTATTGTCAAAAAAAAGAGAAAATAAGATTGAATCTATCATATTAGTCGGTCTTTAATTTAGATACATAATTTAAAAAGAATTAAGCACAAAGCATATATAATTAATTAATCATCTCAATCATGTATAATACAAACAATGTACGATAGCTAAAATGTTCTCTTTAATTAGGGTGGAAGACTGGCGGGGAATTTGGTGTGGCGGAGAAAGTTGTGGGTGTGGGAGGTGGAGATTTCCGGGGGAGTGTCAGCCTGTCATGGTTTTCAGGTACATGTTCGTATCCTAGATTTATGGTAGTGGCAGCATGATCCTGTGGATGGTTTTTTAGTTAGTGGTGTGTAACAGTTATTCACCTCACAGGATTCAGTATCTCTGGATGAGGTTGAAGATATAAGGCACTGACAGGTTCCTCTGAAGGTGTCTATTTTTGATTGGAGACTTTTACGTGATCGATTGCCAACGAAATCAAACTTGGTCAACCGGGGTGTTCTTTCATTTGAGGCTCAGCAGTGTGCCTCTAGTTGCGGATGTATCAATTCAGCTCATCATTTGTTTTTTAATTGTGACGTCTATGGCTCTTTATGCCCGATGATGAGGTATTGGATTGGTTTTTCATCGGTGGATTCATCATTTGTTTTCTCAATTTTTTTATGTTGCAGGTGGCTATCGGAATCAGAGGTCCTTTATGCAGTTCATTTGACATGTTTGTGTTTGGGTTGTAAGGAATGAAATAAATCTTCGCTTGTTTAAGAATTTGGTTAAATTTGTACAACAATTGCTAGAGTCGGTCAAACATTATTCTTATTGAGGGGTATTTGTTTTGGTGTTCATATATATATTTTTAAATTGGATAGAAAACTCAATGATAGTAACATTTTGATTTTTTAAAAATAATCTTATTAAAACATATTTATTTTCTTAATTTTTGGTTTTGTTTTTCTGTTGCGATGAGATTATATTTTTAAATGATTACAATATGGACCACAACACTTGCACATTAATTGTTTGGACGGAAATATTGAAGAAAGATCTTGAGGAGAGAAGGTGACCAATCTCATTATTTCTCTTTTTAATAGCAAATTGATCATGAGCACTCTCCATCTAATTTTAATTATATAATAAAAACAATACATACAATCAATTCAGAGTTTTGATTTATGGAGCTATAATTTTCGTTATTCTTATTAATTTTGTTTTATAAAATGAATAAATTGACGTATTAAATTTTAAATTTCAATCTCTACATATAATATTCTTATAAATTAAATTGTAAAAACAAAAACAGTACTAAAACTTATGCAATATCTAATATTGTATAATGTTAAACTAAGTAATGACTAAGATTGCATTGAGATTAAATATTTATTTCATCGATTGAGTGTAAAGAAAATAAACTTTTGTAATAAAAAAAAAAACTTACAACTAGCACTACTAAAAAAGTTCAAATATCGACAAAATTTAGAGACAAAAATTATTTCTTCTCTATTAGAAATAGAATTAGAGACAAAACTGTTGCAAATAATATAAGATACTATAAAAAAAATATCATATTAGCTACCATAATTTTACTACAAAATGTATTCGAGGTTAATTTCAGGTTGAACTACCAATTGTACTTTTTAACTATTTACCCATTATATTACTAATTGGTCAGAAATACTTGTTTTTACAAAAATAAAATAAAAATGAACTTGCCTCTTCTTTAGAAACACGATCCTCTCCCTCAAACCCTAACTTTTCAGAACACTCTCAGCTCTCTCATTTTAAAATCGATCACTATCTCCAATCACACATAGATCATCTATGAATCTTTATTTGTTCTGCATTTCGATACTATTAATTTTGACCATCATACTCACATATATGCCACGGAGAAGAGAAAATTTGGTTCTCCTTCTCCATAACCAAATCGATATATGCATTGCGGTATGATTTCTATCTCTCAGTATCCGATTAATCTACATTTTTGTTTAGTTTTCTATCATTGAGTTTTCGTCTTTGATCAATTGGATTCTCTATTTTTGCTCGATTTTGAATTTCAATGTCTATTGTCTACAGAGAAGAGATAAATATGATTGAAGTGTTACAAATAAAAAAGGTAAAAGACGGAAGTATTACAAATAATAAAAATAAATAATTGAAATGTTACAAATAAAAAAAGATAAAAGAACCTAAATGTGAAAATAAAATAAAGTGTTATACAAATAAATAAGATAAATAAACACTAATATACTTTTGCCTTATATATTATCTACATAACATTCATCCTTTAAATTGATGATATGTCTAGTATTATATAGTTAAGCTGACTTATATTCATTACTTTTAAATTATTATGGTGTTTATACATCATGTTTGTGTCTATTAATAATGGTCCACAATTTAATTTACTCCCTTTATTTCAAAATAAGTGTAGTTTTAGTTACGTACGTGTGCAATATTCATATAATATATTTTAATCATATATTTAGATTAATTTATAAAAATAAATATTAGCATATATTATGTAGTTCAATTTATTTCGATCAATATTTTCAAAATTAAAATTTTATATAATACATAATTAAATATATTTGTGATCTAATATGTACATCGGTATACGTAAACAGTCAATTGTGACACTTATTTTAAAACGGAGGGAGATTTGTATATATAGTGAATGTAACAAATAAAACTATTTTATATCTGTTCTAAAAAAAATACTATTTTATATCTAAACATTAATTAATGTTCTTTTAACTCTCTCTTTTAAAATTCTTATGAGGTTAATTAGTTCAATTAACAGAAGGTAACAATTTGTATACCCTCACAAGATTTGAAGGTATTTATCTCCAACCATTATAAAAAGTTTTAAGCGATATAATTTTTATAAAATATATCGTTGGATTGAAAGTTTATATTATATATATCATTTCTGTAAATTTTCAGACAAATCTAAAATAATTTGATATGTCACTGAGACACATAAAGATTAACGGTGTTTAAGAAATCATAGAAACTGTTAATTTTGATGTGTCTCGATAACATATCAAATGATTTTAGATTTGTCTGAAAGTTTACACAAATGATCTATATGATACAAACTTTTAATCCAACGGTGTATTTTATAAAAATTTATATCAGTTAAATTTTTTTTAAAGTAGTTAGGGGTAAATATCCTCAAATCTTATATGGGTAAACAAGAAAAAACCTTAACAAAAATATTATAATTTATGTGTAGGAGTCGGAGTTCAAACTTTAAACACATTATTTATTCACCATAAAAATCTTAGTCTATTTAACCTAACAACAACAACAAAAAAACTCTCTCCTTTAATTTGGTGAGACAACTTTTTTTCTTGACAAAATAAAAGGATATTCGTTAATTCAAATTGGTAGAGTACATCGTATTCAAATATAAATTCAATTTCACTAAAATCGTAAAGGATGAATTTGTAAACAAACTCACAGCATCCAAATTAATAACATATAACAGCATACTTATACCTACAACAGACCTGTTACATAGGCAAGGCAACCAAGCCTACAATCTTGGACCTCAATTTTTTGAGGGCCTCAAAAAAAAAAATCACACCCATTAGTCAAAGTAGTAAATAAAAATTTAGACATGTTTCACAAAATTGTATGTGGTTCATTAGCAAGTGTCTATCAGAGTAAAATTTAGGGGGGGTTCGATTGGGAATTTGTTTTGTTTTTTTTATTTTACTTATTTTTGGGATATTTTTTATATTTTATTATTTTATTTTAGTAATTCAAAAAAAACCAATTAAAACAAAGTGACAAATAAGGAAGGTTGATTTAGAGAATTTTAATGACATATCACTTCTTTCAAAATATATTATTAAAAAATATACTTTATCGAGGTCTCAAAATGTAATAGAACAACCCCGTCTAAAAAAAATGTAATAAGGCAACCTTGATTAGAGGTCCATTTTAAATTTGCGCCTTAGACCTCCAAAAACTCAGGACCGGCTCTGGCCTACAACTAATATGATATAATCAAAGTAATCAAAATATTTATGCTTCCGGATCTCCATTGTTGACGATCTTGGTCACTGGTTGTAAGACTAGTTGATCGAAGTTGATGATCTATCAATATGAAGCAATCGAACACCGCAACAAGATGGAGATAAACAAGCACCGCACAGAGACGGGGAAAAACAAACAAACGTCACACTGAGACGACGAAATCGCGACAAAATAAACTTAATCTATGTGGAAAACCACTTATTTGAAATTAAAAGAGAAAAAAAAAGATGAATAGGGGTGATTTCGGATCGAGAAAACTTTTTAACAATGATCAAATTATGACATGAAATTATATACTCCCTCCGTCCCTTTTTATAAGACCTTTTTTGACAAAATTGCACTATTCATTTATCTTGTTTTGACCGTATTTTTTTAATAATACATAAATATAAATATTAGCATATAAGATCTTGTTTGATTTGTTTTGATGAGTACTTTCAAAATATCAAATTTTTATAATTTTTACTATTAGACAATTAAAAATATTAGTGGTCAAAATTGTACATTAACGTACGTGCAATGGTCAAAAGGGATCTTATAATTAGGGACGGAGGTAGTAATTCCGAATCTTAATTATTGAGCAATAGACCTATGCAGCCACCACTTGAACAGTGCTTACACTCGATACAATTAAAAACCAATTCTTCATGATTGATCAATCTATTAAGATTTGTGGAAGTCAAGTCAAAGCAAAAAATTCGTGCAACAAAAGCAAGTACTTTTTTTTTCGCAAAATGAATTATATTTTTCGTATAATTATATAAATTAATCATTTGACAAAATAATTTGAAATTTTTTAACGTTATTGCATATTTAATTTAAACTTAAAATCAAACAATTTTGTTATTAAAGTATTAGAGATTTGTGTTATTTCATTGGTACGTTGTTAGATACTAAAATAATACTACAAAAAGTAAGATATTGACATTTTGATAAGCTTATACGTATTAATGATTTATCTTTCTTGTAGAAAAAAATACTAAAGCTTGTTTCCGTGAATTTGTAATATGTAAGAATTAAAATTCAAATTTCGATACATTTATTATTATTATTGAATTTTAAAAGGTAAAATTTTAACTATTAACTATGCGACATTAAAGTTATAAAAAAAAGACACAAAGACTCATTACTTTGACAAAGATAGATACTCAACAACTACAAAATGAAGAAAAATTAAATTTCAATGATAAGACATTGTATTGACCTAATAATAAACACCGTTATGAAACATAGTGTTCACAATTAATGGAATCTAATATTTGATTGATGTGTTTACACCAAAAGAATCAAGAACTAGATATCATGTTTGTAAACTACTCCTATATTTATTCCATGAATAAAGGAACTACTCATAAAATAAGTACTCCATTTAAAATAATTTTCCCCAAATAAATTAAGACAAGGCAAACATGCATACGTCGTGTAAACGAAATGGTGTATTGATACGCAAATCTTAAATAAGTATTTTAAAATTTAGAATACATGTCATCGCCGGCGGAGTTAGGAAAAAAAATTCAAGCAGGCTATTGAATCATTTGTTTTCACTCGTCATGATTTTATGTTGTCAAACTCGTCAATTATCATATTTGAAGTGAATTTTTCAGCAATTTCATTTTCAATATAAACTAATCATGGAGCTTTTGAGAAAATCATCTCTCATCTTATTACGTAGTCTTGTTTTTATAATTTTCTTTATTAAAAGACATGTTCAGTGGTTGCTGTTGACAATGGAAGAGTAAAAACAAGTTGTAATACTCGATCAATCAATGTATACGAATTTGATTTACTTGTCTATATTAATTTCTTACATAATTCACCAACAAAGACATATTCTGAAAGACTATTTTAATTTATTATTACTGCCTCCGCCCTAATTATAAGACCTTGTTTGACCACTACACGTACGCCAATGCACAATTTTGACTACCAATATCTTTAATTATTTAATAGTAAAAATTATAAAAATTTGATATTTTGAAAGTACTCATCAAAACAAATCAAACAATATCTTATATATTAAAAAAATACAGTCAAAACATGATAAATGAATAGTGCAATTTTGTCAAACAGTGTCTTATAAAAAGAGACAGGTGTAGTATTACTAGTACTACTACTTTTATACTTGACATAGTTAAAAGATTATTTTTAACAAAAAATCTAATATATAATAACACATACATAATACATATATATACTCTTTCCGGCTTTAATTATAAACAACTTTTCACTTTTTTAGATTCATTAGATAACTAATGTATCTGGTATATAATTAAAGTTGAATACATTAGTTATTCAATAAATCAAAAAAATAAAAAGTTACTTATAATTAAAGCCGAAGACACTATATACTATTACTAGTTAAAAAATACTTGAAAGGAGTAGGGGGGCTGCAGCCCACCCTTGTCCTAACGTGGCTCCGCCATTATATGTCATTAAAAAAAATTAGACATTTTGCTAGTTACTATAAACATTTGAACATTTTACTTTTAATTTTTATTAATCATTTTTGCACTTTGCAGTCCTAAAAAATTCTCTAACATGATTATTTATCCTCACTTTTAAGTCAATTCATATGCATCACTTAAAATTTGAATTACATATTACAGTCATATTGTATATTAAAAATTGAATTGATTTATATATATACACAAACACACACAAAGGGGCGGAGCTACTCTTGAGCAGGGTATGGGCCATAGCCTATCCCTTAGCTCAAAAAATTTATTTTTTATAGGTATAAAATATAAATACATATTTTTTTATACAAAATTATGTAACATTATAAAAATTCATTTTATAAAAAAACTGAAACAACCAGATCCACAATGGTCAAAATAGTTAGCACATGGCCCGTAAATTAAACAAAATTTGTTGAGATTATTAATATTTCACCGTCAAACATAGTGACTCTCCTTGCTGAATTGAAGACACCTCAAATTCTATTTCTTGAAGTATGTTTAAAATTTTTGTTGTTTATTTTTTGCATCCCATATGACATCAATAGTCTTCCCATAATTAATCATGCATTAACGGTGTTCACGTATAATTTCTTAATTTTTTTTTTATATTTCAATTGTTTGAGACGAATTCAAGAGAAAATAACATTAAAAAAAAGCAAAATAAAAAGAAAAAGAATTGTTTCTTTATTGAAACGGTTTTCATTTTCTTGGACACTTGAACACGTTTTTGGGCAAATCCATGAGTGATTTGGGCTTGGTTTTACACCAAAATTGAATTGGGCTTGGATTGTAAGAAATCCTTCAAAATCTTTCAAAAATAGCTCGTTTCTTCAATTTCTAATTTTAACAATTTGAAAATAGAAAACGAGTAAATAATTCTACTAATATTGTTAAAAAGTAGATATATTTTGATGCTATCGCGTATGCCAATTCTTGATTTCAGATCATTTACCACTTTTTGATTAGGCTTAAATGTTGTTGTGGCCTTCTATTCTACAAGATCTACAATTTTGGTCCTCTTATTTGTATTTATTAAATTTTAGTCTCTCTATTTTAAAAAATTGAAACATTTAGTCCCCCTGTTCTTTTTGTGTTGTCTCAATTATTTAAATAAAGGACTAAATATCTCAATTATTTCTTGTGTTGTCTTACTCTTAAAGAATCATAGACCAAATTATAAGTGATCATAAAACATGTATTTTAATTATAAAAACTCATGTGAACTGCAAGTTAAACAAGTCGATCAGCGGGCCTCAAGTACCTACGGCCACACCATGAGAGAATAATGAAAACGATTTTTCACATGAGCACGTCCAACACCTTGCCACGTACACTTCATATAGACCATACTATAAACGAAAATCGTACTACCTAATGTTGAAAATCACTACAACCGATTCTTTCCTCCAAGTATATAGTAGTAGTTTTTTTTGTGTGATTGTTCCTAGTATATACTAGTTAAAATTTAAGGTGGAGTGTCTAATATTCGAACTTTAACTTTTATATATAAATGTGATGATTTTATTAAGTGAGCTAAGCTCATTGTGACTTTCAACAAATTATCTATAAATATTTCATTAAGATTAGATAATTTAAAATTTAAACAAATTGTTCATGACTTCATGTACCGTAAGTTTGAAACCCCAAATTTCTGATAAAAAATAAAAGATACAGTCCAAATTATAAGGTAGCTAGTATATACTCTATCCAAGATTCTATTGGATCGCTTGCTATTTTGAGTCACATTTCAAATATTCTCCTCGTGTAAGTGCGTGGTAATTGGATAAAACATATCTAGATTTACTTTGTACTCCGTCCGTCCCAAAATGTAAGAGAAAAAAACTTAACTTTTTTGTCCCAAAATGTAAGAGAAAAAATTCAAATATTTATCTTTTCAAGAAAAGTTTACTCTTTTTCTTACTTTTTCTATAATCAACAACCAATAAAAAATGTTTTTACATCTTTCCATACAACTTTTTTCAAAAAAACATACTCTCAATCATTATATTTTATTTTTTCTCAATAAATGTGATTTTTGTTTTTCTCTTACATTTCGGGACGGAGGGAGTACTTGATTTTTTCCTCGTGGGAGATGGACTATATTCTAGATTTGGGGGGATAGAAATTTATGGTGGTATTATAAAATGTTAGATAATTCAGTGGTAATTGACAATTAATTTGATAAAGAAAACTATACTTTAATTGCCGTAACTGTATTTGAGAGAAAACTGAAACTATTTAATATTAGAAAAATCGCCTCAAATCCTAAACTATTATGACTCATTCCTCTATAAATTAGATAAAATAAAAATTATGGTGATATTCGTGGTTTAAAAACATTCATATACCGGTGGATGGGAGTGACCTGACAGTGGCGTGGGAAGAGGAGTTGTTGGGGGAATGCAAGTTACTTCTCAGTAATATTTATGTGCAGCCTAACATTTCATAGTGGTTGTGGCGACATGATCCAATTGGTGGCTACTTTGTGAGGGACGCATACCTATTGCTTCACTCTTTCTGATGGTTGATAATGTAAATTTGAATTTAAACTCTCACATTTGGTGGTCGAGCCATTTTATTTGTATGGACATTTCAATTGTGCTAGTAAGGACTCTCAATTACTTGATATATTCCATTTTTATTTGTTAAAAAAAAAATTCATATACCGACATAATAAAGCTTGAGTTACATATAATTTTTTTTTTCATCCTCTAATTCATAGGGAAATTGGGGCTCTAGTATAGTGTAGAATTTGGGATGACTTCTGGCGTTAAGTGGTTTTAGTTTTCTCCCGAACACAGTTGCGAAGATTGAACTGCCGTCATTTTAATATCAAATTCAACATCAATTACCACAAGATCAACTAACATTTGATGAGTTACATGTAATTTCAATTTTAAGAATATAGTACGTAGTAGTTAATAGTATTTTAGTCTAAATAATCTTAATTTTGTATTTCAAAACTTCATAAAATTAAACCTTTTCCTATATATAGTTTAAAACAAAAAGGACGACCGGTCCAGGAAATTTTTGGACGGTATATATTCGCTTATAATGTTGCCCTACACATTTTGTATTTATGTGTATATAGTTGAACAACACTGGAAATATATATTCAGTTCACATATACATCGTCTTATTCATCTCTACATGTTGAAAACTTATAGTGCAAAACTAATTAATACGTACGTGTATATCAAATATCATATGCTATGTTGCAAGTTATAAATATATAGTATAGTACAATCTTAAATCTTGCATATGTAGGCTGTAGCCTATAGTATATATTCACTCATCATCAGTACATAAGTTGTATTTTGCTAATTCCCTATATACCTTCTAGCTCTCTATATATTTGTTTGTTTAAATCTAATAATATTCTCCGTATACAACTACATACACAAAGATCAATTATCTCTTTGCAGAATTACAATGGATGTTCAACGTAACCTCAAGAGTTTTAACGTGACTTTTAAGGCACATGATCCAATCCAATCTTTATGCTAGAAGAGACCTAAATCATCTAACCTTATAGAATTTTTGCTTAGCTCTAGTTCTAGATTAACTACTACTACATACTTAATTACAAGTTAAGTTATACAAATTACAACAACAAAAGAACAAGACCAAAAAATAGTTCATCATTCCAAGAACACAATAAGTCCGTTGAAATTGAACTAAGAAAATCATAGTGGTTTCCACTTGTAGCTGCAAACATTTGTGATATTGGTGAGTTCAATAGAACCATCTTTGCTTTCTGCAACAAAATGTTGACTCCACCACTATCACCACTTTGAGTTCTATTAATCACTTCTTCAATATTTTTTTTAGGGCATCTAAGAAGACCAATATAAGTGTCCAAATCATGAACACAAGAAGGGTTTTGAACATTGAAGAAATTAAGCATAAGTTCAACACCAACATGTGCATAACAAGAACAACTCCATGGAAATTCATATCTCCCACCCATCAAAACCCTAAAATTTTCATTGAATAAAACACCCGGTAGTTTTGTTATTGGATCATTAACATTTGATATTCTCAACACTTTCACACCTAATTCTTCACATCTTTTTTTAAATTCTAAGTTACCAACTCTTGGTCCTCCAAATGAAAAAACAGTGACACTAGCATCATTTTTATCATTTTTTTTGTTTAAACCTAATTCTGAAATATCATAAGCAAGTAATATAGCTAAAGCACTTCCCATGCTATGACCAGCTAAAGATATACTAACATTTTTCTCACCTTTGTGTTTGTTCATTAATCTTGAAATTTCACTAAGAAGTTGTTCTCTACAACTTCGAAGTCCAAATTTCGAAGAACTTTCATCGGAGGTATACAAAGAAAGAAAACCGGATTCAACTTTCACGTTTGGAAGTTGATTACTTGGATCAAGCGAAGCCGGTGTTAATGAACTCATGAGATTTGAAATCCATTCTTGATTTGTAACCGTTCCACGAAATGTTATAACTATATCTCTCCGGCCGAGCTTTTTGTAAGACTGGTCGGATGAGACTGCAACATAACCAATCCAACGACCGGGTGAATTGTTGTCTATGATGTTTGGTGGTGTTGCATAGATATATTTTGTTACTTCATAACCACAATTTTTCATTCCAACTTCTTTCAACATGCTCTTCTTACCATACTTACAATTCAAGTATCGTTTTGAGTTTTGATCAAGATCAAAGGCTTTGTAAGAAGATGTAACAAACTCTCCATAGCGAATTATCTCTTCGCGAAGAATAGGGTGTAAAGGGTCTAAAAGATTTTCCCAGTTATTGCACCCTTGAATCTCTCTCCAAATATTTGCTAGATTTTTTACGGCAGTAGTAGTAGTAGAAATTTTGTGTGGGATGTTGTGTGTTTGTTTAGAAATAGTGGGGGTGATAATAGTATTAATGTAAATGTTGTTGTTGTTGATGGTGGTGGGAAGAGTGATTTCTAGTAGAGCTGAATTTGATACAACAATTGATGATGACTTCAAAGAAGACAAGTTAGTATTATTAATAGGTAATGAAACTTGACCAAAGGGGTGAGTTTTTGTGTGAAAGGTTTGTGAGAATGTAATGTGATTCATGCTAGTTTTGTTTGGTAAGTGTGTCATAGAAGAAGCCATAAGGGAAGAATATTAGAGAGAGAGAGAGAGAGAGAGAGAGAGAGAGAGAGATTGTTATTGTTGAGATGAGATGAGTTTTCATTAAAGAAAAATGAGAGACATGGTGGAGTTTTATATGAAGGGAAGTGGAGAAAGAAAGAGAGGGAGGGGTCCATAATAATTCTAAAAAGGCATGTTAGGCGAGTATTTGACTGAGAATTTCAAGTATTTTTATTTGTTTTTTCATTTCTTATGTGGTCGGTTAGGTAGTGTATGTGTTATGAGAGAGAGAGAAGTTCTAAAAAGGTTTTTATTGGTATTGCTAGAGAAATATATGAATATGAAGTTGGGATTAAATTATGGTTATTTCTATTAAATTTAACGTCATTTATTACTAAATCAATTAATATTTGTTAGAGGAACTATATATGTAAGAAATGAAGTTTGAATTGACACACTTTATTATAATAAAATTTTATTATTAGATTATTTGATAAGAAAAATTATTTTTAGTTTGTGTATAAAAATTTTAGTTGATAGAGAAAAAATTACACAGTAATTTTTAAATGAAAATTTAATCAGTATTAATTAACGGTAAAAATTATGTATCTTTAACACGTTAAAAATTAAAAAATATTAATATTGGTTTCTTTTTGAACAAAATTATTTTGTTTTGCTTGGGTTGCGGCTGTGTGAGTGTATGACAAACGAGAGAGAAGAAATGAATATATTAATCATTAACATGATCAAGTGGACCCAATTATTCTTTTTTTCTTTTGATGGAGGTTGACTTCAAATCTACGTATATGCTAAAGGAACAGTTTTTTCATTCTCTACCATGAATGAACAAATTAATTAGGGAACGTATTTTAATTTATATTAGAAGAAAATAAAATCTCTATCATTGAATAAAAAAATTTATAAATTGGATTTGAATTTGAAAGTTGGTAGGAATTGAAAAACAATTTTCAAGGTGAGGAAGAATTGAGAAAGAGGTCTAGCAGCTCAGAAAGTTTTGAATATATAATTTTAAAAAATGAGAGTCTATATATCCCCTTTTTTTTACGCAATCTATATATCCTTTTTAATTATATCACATGTATTATAATAACAAAAATATAACAAATAGTCATTTTAGTCTCTAAACATTTGATGTATATTTTTACAACAATATACAAATCAATCAAATTTGACTTATAAAATACTAGCGGGCCAGTGCCCGTTTGTGTGATACCAACATACCCGTTTGTGTGATACATATTTTTTATTATTTTATATTTAAATTTGATTTTTTTTTGTTGATGATTTCTTCAAATTTGATTGTTATGGGAATAATTTGAAATTTGAAAATCAAATTTGGTTGTTATGAGAATAATTTGAAATTAAAGGTAAAATAGGAATAAAAATATGCCATACCAAAATAGTGTATCCTCTTTATATAGGTATAGAATATAGAATAGATAGATATAGATATAGATACATTTTAGTACTAAATTAACTAATTAAAAAAATATAAATCAAAATATTGTAAAACCGTATGATTTTATTTTTATCATATCTTATTTTTTAGTGTATTTAATACTAAAAAAAATTGATTTTTAAAACTAAGTGGGGCATTATTGACCCTCATATGCTTTAACTTAAGTCTTTCTTTGGATAGCGGTGGTGTTTGATCTTTGTTGAATTATATTTTTCATATATCGTAGTTAAAGATTGAATTTTTAATTGTTACTTTAAAATTTACAATGAAATTATTTAATTAATAAGAAATTTGAAATCTTAAATAAATGATCAAAAATTCAATCCCTGTATTTTATATTTTATATTTCACATGTTCTCAAATCAAGACTCGTCGCCCCAGCCCTTAAACCAATTTATTATTGGTATCCCAACTCATACAATGATAGAAAAAAAATGAAAACAGATCCATTAGTATACAGTGTGTGTGTATATATATATATATATATATATATTCCCTCCATCTCAAAATATAAGAGAAAATTGGTTTACAAAATGTGATATATCTGATTAAGAATTTAGTTCAAATACATCAATTTTCTCTATCTAATTTTTTCTTATATTTAAGATGGAGAGAGTATAATGGATTTTAGCTATAAATATATATTCGTGTTTCATACTTAATTTCTTAGCTTGTTTTGACTTTCTTTCAATTAGATTTTATTATTAAAGTCGTAATCGTAGTATTTGGTTCTACATGTAAGTTTAAGGGATTACATGTCAATACATATAGCTTTCATATCTTTTCAGCATTTGTAATTTTATAATTAGTGTGATAATCATTCAAAAAATTTCGATAAAACAAAAACACACGTTAGTGTTTCCATAAAAAACATTTCCAACATATTGGCTCCTAATAAAATGGTTTAATTGTATTTTTGGTCCATCTATTTTACATATTTTTTGTAATTTTAGTCCCCTTATTTCAAAATCAAGCATTTTAGTCTTTCTATTTTCATTTTTGTTGCAATTTTGGTCCACTATTTTAAAACCAAACATTCTAACGCCCCTATTTTGATTTTTGTTACACTTTTGGTCCCCAATCCATTTTTTTCCACTTAAAAACAATAAATAAATAATAACTTTGAATAAAAAATATAATTCTTAAAAAAATTAAAACAAATAAAATTAGTAAATAAAGTTATTATTTCTTTTTTTTTTAAATAATTTTTTTATTTGTTTTAAAATTATAATTTAAAACAAATAAATAATAACTTTATAACAATTTAATATTATAGTTAAAACAAATAATTAATTTTAAAACAAATAAACAATAACTTTAAAACAAATAAATAATTTTAATACAATAAATAAAAAAAGTTTATTTATTAATTTATTTGTTTTAATTTTTTAAAATTATATTTCTTATTCAAAGTTATTATTTATTTATTGTTTTTGGTGAAAAAAATGGATTGGGGGACCAAAAGTGCAACAAAAATCAAAATAGGAGGCTAGAATGTTTGGTTTTAAAATAGGGGACTAAAATTGCAACAAAAATGAAAATAGGAAGGCTAGAATGTTTGATTTTAAAATAGGGGACTAAAATTGCAAAACATGTAAAATTGGGGGACAAAAGTGCAATTAAACGTATCTCAATTTTTTTTTGTTGAGAAAAGCGTGTATCCTCAGTTAGTCAGTTTATAATTAGCTATGAAGAACATGGGAGGGTTGAGTTTCAAATTATAAAATTTAAACGCTAAGAAACAAATTATAAAATTTAAACAACGTATAAGATAAAATTTATTTAATATTTTATTTTGTACTGTTATATTATGTACTATTCTATCCAATACATATATTTTGCAGATGAAATTACAAACCACTTAAAGTGTGAGACTCTATTCAAGAGCGTTTAGATGAGATGACATGAATCTCTTCTAGCTTAACCAAGGTCTTGGGTTCAATTGACTCCTGACTTGAGCATGCAGCAGCGTTAAAACTCTTAGGTTGAATGTCAATATTTGTTCTACAAAACTCAAGAAATTAATCTCTACATTTGCGTTCAGAGGATACCTGATTTACGTCCAAAATAAAAGTGAGAGTCTAATAATAATAAGGTATCACTAAAGTGAATGTTACAATATACTCTCTCCGTCCCAAAATAGTCCAACTTGCCAAATTGTTTGTCTCCAAATAAATGTTCTATACTATTTATAACATCAATTTTTCTTATTTTATCTCTTAAAATAATCATTAGGTGAGAGAAAAAAGACACTCAATTATCTACTTTTTAGTATTCAAATGTTTACGACCAATAAAAAGATAGGATATTTTAGTAAAAGTTATATTCTATCTCTCTCTTTCATTTACACATTTTTCTTAAGAATGAAATGCTTGGAAATCGCTACAGTTTTGTTCATTTAATGGTGATAGAGACATGGATATATGTCTCACAAGTATGTCATTTGATAAAGACATTACATGTAATATGTAGAGATCGAAACTTAAATCTTAATATATCCATGTATTTATTTTATAAAGTAAAATTTTAATCATTAAACTACTTAATAAAAAAATAGATATAAGGGTTATTAATGTAAGAGTTTATAGACTGTAACCGTTATATTAATCTATTAAAATATAAAAATAACTACTTATTTTAAATATGTACAAATGAAGTAGATTTTCAAAGACTTTCAAAAGACACTACTCAAACTTAAAAAATAATTAAGTTTATGATAGACTACAAGCTAAATGTATATGTCATAAATTTTTTAACAAATAAGACTTAGACCGCTAAAATTTAACTTGGTTCAACCTATTTTACTGCTACATTTATTTATGCAGAATTTTTTATTTTTTTATAAGATATATTGAATTTTTTATATACTAAATATTTCTAGAAATGCTTGTTTTCTTGTAGTGAGTATAAATACATAATTTTATGTTTTGAATGGCTAAAATAATATCATAATTCGTGTGTGCATATATAAAATTCAGATGTATGAAAACATATATTATATTATATATATCACTAAGAAATCTTAGTTTGTTGTACCAAAATATAACAAAGATATTAAGGCTTGTAGTATTGTACCGATTTGATGAAATAGACGTACAATACTACTAAAGAATCTTTATTATATTCTATAAATAAAATAAAAGAATCTTATTAGCTAAAGTTTTTGGAAGTTTCACGGTACAATAGTAAAATTTAAAGTATGGGTATATTTGCTTATCAAAAAAAAAAGTATGGGTATATTTGGTCTTTAAATAATTAACAAATAATTATTTTTTATAAATTAAAAAGTTATTTATTGACTATTATATTTTATAAAACATAATTTCATAAAAAAAATTAGAATATTTTAGAGAGCATAATTTCAAAAGAAAAAATTCAATATCTACTATTATGAATAATAAAAATTCAAACAAAGTCATATTTTATTTTTTTGACAATTTGGATGAATGATATTTAATTATTATAATATTTTAAAAGATAAAATTTTTTTTTTCAAAATATACTCTTTTTTTTATTTTAAAATTTATTGTACCGATACAATAGAATTTGTATATTGAACTATAGAATTTGACAAAGTCTTGGGTATAAATAAGGATTAAATATGTTTTTAGTCCTATAAATATATTGAATTTCGTTTTTAGTCTCTATAAAATTTTTCAGCAAGTTTTGGTCGTCCCTCAAATATTTTCTCTCAAGATTTTTTGTCCTTGTTTTTCCTTCAACTCGAGTATATCATTCGAAATTTTAAATGTGTTTCCATTGACATGTTTAGTACATTATAGGGATCTTTATTACAAAAGTTGAAAATTTTTACCAATAGATTAATTTAATATGAATTTTTTAGTTTTTTGCATTTAAAATTTCATAAATAATTCATCTTATGTTAAAAAATTGTGGGAGAGGTTCTTATAATATTATAAACATGGATACAAAAAATCATTAAAAAATGTGAAAGTATACAAGAGTTAATTTTAAAATAGGGACCAAAAATTGTTACTGAAAATATTTGAGGAACCAAAAGTTGATGAAATGTTTTATAAGGACTAAAAATAAAATTCGAGATACTTATATAGGGACTAAAAACATATTTAAACATATTTAACCCTATTATTAATTATTCCTTCAGTGACACACTTTACAAGTAAATTTCAGATTTATTAAATAATTAATGTATGTAAACGTTCAAATACATTAATTATTCAATGAATTTTATAAAAAGATAAAATTTATTTATAAAATATTATTTACATGTATGATGGAATCAAAAATGTTGGAGGAAAGGAAATATGTGACGCAGAATTAATGAGAAATTCAGCTAAATTACTCCCTCCATTCTTAAATATAAGGGGTAAAATACCCTTTTTTGTCCCAAATTATAAAGAAAAAAATTACTTTTAAGAATGTTTTATGCTTTTTTTTACTGCAAGAATGTTTTTTACTTATTCTCGTAAATTAAATATAAATTGCATATAATTTTTTCTCTTTCTCATTTTCTCAATAAACTTCAATCAATAAAAATTGTTTTTACATCTTATTATACAACGTAACTTATATCAAGAAAAAATTCTTCAAAACCATACTTCAAATTCTTTTAATAAGTTAGATTTTTTTTCATTTGAGACGGAGAAAGCTTCCAAAGAATCATGAACTGTAATTTTTTTTTATAAAAAATAAAAATAAAGTAATAATAATAATAAAAATACTAAAAAAGTGGATTGCAAGTTAATGAGGGAAGGAACCACGGAGGACAGTGGTGATGATAATGATGAGGATTAAGGTGGAAATAGGCAAAGTCAGCATATTCAAGTCAAATTATTTTTTATTTAAATTGAGAAGGTTAAATTACATTCTCTTTCTTTTGTGATAGATTTTTTCTTTCTCTTCTTTAAATGTCAGATATTTATGTGATTGTGGTTTTAGAGTGATCTTATTTTTTTGGGGTCAAAGTGTCTGTTTGTTTTTCTTGGTGTTGTTTATTTTTTTTCTTCTTTGGCAGTTTTGTAGTTTTATCTATTTTTATGTGTTTGATTTTTATTTGTGGGTAATTCTCATACTCATAGACTCATTTGTACTTTAAATTCTTGTCCATTTTCATTTATTTATTATATGATTATATTTGTCATTAAAAAAAAAATTACATTTTCCTTCTTTCCGATAGTTTACTCTCGAAGTTTTTGTTTTGCACAACATGCTCTCATAGCATTAAAGGAGAATTTTATAAAAATTGTTGTTTTGACTTAATGAAAAAAATGTACTCTCTCCGTCTCAAAATATAAGAAAAAAAATAATTTTATTTATTAAGAAAATATAATCATGAGAATTTGAGATATGGTTTTATGAAGTTTTCCTTTTATATTTCGGGACAGAGGGAGGGAGTATAATTTATAAATTGTAGTCATGAGCCATCAAAATTCAAAATGACATTTAAATAGAAATAAAAAATTGTGCTAGAATAACATTTAAAAAAGAAAAAGAGGGCGTATTGTTTTTCAATAGACAAAGGGAGTATTGTTTTTCAATAAAAAATTAAGGTGAGACATGGTCCATCTGTTCAAGATTTGAGTGTGTTTATCACTCAACCACTTAATAATATTTTAATCGACATAAATTTTATAAAATGCATCATTGGATTGAAAGTTTATATTATATAGATCATTTGTGTAAAATTCCAGACAAATGCAAAATCATTTGATATATTATTGAGACACATCAAGATTAATGGCGTTTAAAAAATCACACAAACCGTTAATTTCGATGTATTTCAAATGATCTATATGATATAGATTTTCAATCCAATAGAATATTTTATAAAAATTTATATTAGTTAAAGCATTATTGAGTGGTTGAGGAGTAAATACCTCCAAATTTTGAAAAGGTAGATTAAAAAAACTAAAAATTAATACATTTTGTTTTTTTTTAGTTTCTTTAACATGTATAATATCACATATTAGACAAATTTATAAATGTAACTAGAATTTGCCGTTTTAAAAATATTATTTATTTTTTCATTTTATTTATATATCCAATTGCAAACCAATTATAAAAAATAATATGGTTTACAATTTTATATATATCATATATCATATAATTGTAATTGTAAATGAATAACAAACTAATACACCGTTATCCTTTTAATAACATCAATTTATATATGTAAACGAAGTTACAAAATTTACTTTGCAATATTATTTGTATCACATCCAGCTTCTGTTTAAGATTGTGTGTATGTTTGTTAGTATTAATTAATTAGATAACCAAAAATAGGAGTGGTAGTTAGTTGTACATCAAAACGTGAAAAAGACTGATTGAATCTACCGGTCAAATATTGCATGAGATGGACGGTGATCATTCAGGCTAAATTTGATGGAAGAACGATATTTTAAACTGAAAAATTCAAAGTAAATATGTAGTTTTTTATAATAATTCTAGTTCAACCGGTAGAAAATATCGAAATTGCTAGGTTAGACGTCCATGATTGAAGTTTGATCTCTGATCATTAATTTCAATTTGTGTGTGAGTTATAATGACTTATCATCTCAAAATATCTCAAAAGTACAGTTGATATAGTTGATGTGCAATTAAAATATGGTTTTTGGGGATAGAAATTGTGGCGTGATAAACCGTTTCATCGTTTTTCTAATTGCGTCACTAGCTGAATGTGAAAAATTACCATTTGATTTACTAGAAGCAGAAGAAGAATTAATAGCGGATTATCAAACAAAATATTCAAGTATTAAATTTAATTTATTTTATGTTACTTCCTATTTAAACATTTTAATTTCTACATTATGTGTAACAGTTATTTATGTGGGCGGTTCAAATATATCTACACCATACATATATGAATTTTTGGAAATAAATAAAACATATGGGGTTTTACTTGACCAAAAAAATATGGGATTTTTGGAACTACAATTAATCTCTTTATTACATTATTTGTTAAAAATAAGTTTAGGTCAGATTTTCTTAAAATTTTTAACAGATTAAAATTAGATAAAGCAAAACCTAATTCGACTCATCATATTTTAATATATTTGAAAAAAGTAGGAATTTGGCAATTGCTTTGATTAAATTATTGTGGAGTCTTTTCTATTTTGTGGAGTCTTCTTTGTATTCTCATTTTAATACATCTTATCGTTTAAGAAAAGACTTAGAGTTGCTACTCCCTCTGTTCCAAAATTTTAGTTCTTTACCTTTTTAATTTTGTTCAAAAAACTTTGATTCTTTTAAAAAAGTAATGGAATATAATATATTGAGCAACTAAGCATCCTTATTAACACAAGGTGTACTACGGAGAACCTCTAAGAAAGTATATCAGTTAGCATCCAACTAAACCAAAACAAACAAAAGACTCAGTTGATGCCCAAACAAGCTAAATGGCTCGCCACCACATATAAAAGTTTAAATCCATATTTACATTAGAGGCCTTCAACCACCCTGTTATTACGTTCAGTCCACATCACTCAAATACAGCATAACCAAATGAGTTGTATAAGATGATCCTGTACAAACACTGGAACGACTGAATACATACCAACCTAAGATCTAACCAAACACAACAGAGAAGCGAAAAAAGGACAAATCATAAACAAATAGATAAATAAAAATTACTTAACTTAACAATCTTTATTATTTCTAAACCTACGTACAAAGCTCTGACTAAAATTTTGAGACAGAGGAAGAAATACATCGTGCAAGAATTGATAGGATTGCGATATTTGTAGCAAGTTATAAGATGGGTAATACATATCGTGCTTCCTCCTTGTATATCTCTCAACACTATGTGCCACTACCCTCTCCTAGGTAAAAAATTGTGGCATACTTTGTTCTTTTTATAAGTGGGAAATACATTCTATGTTGTGCTAGAATTGTTAGCAAGTGAAGTGGTGTGGGTCTAAGTCTTATGAAGTTTTGATGGATTAGTGGTTCGCTTGTCGTCTTTCTTCTTTAGTGGTTTGATCTTTCGTTCGTTCCTGTGAGTTTTGGTTCTCTTTGGAGTTGGGGTTCGGGTGTCTAAGTGTTTCTCAGTGCTTTGTGGTGGTGTTTATGATCCTATTTTTGTTTGTACTTTTTAGTGTGTTTGTTGTTATGATGTGTTTGTTTTTTTCGGACATTTTTCTCGTTGAAAACTTTTGATTGTAAGTATTTATAATACTTAACTTTATATATACATATAATATTCAATTTAAACACATGAAGAGAGACTAATTGAAAATACTGACCCAATAAATGAATAAGCCTCATGACTTAAGTATATTCATCCTCAATTGGGGAAACCTAACATTTACTCCTTTATAATTTTGAAACTGACTAAAAAGTTCAAATTCGACATTCAAATGATTCATGTACTGAATTTTACCGTCTCAACTCAACTTTAATGGGTGCTTTTCCCTATCCTATTTGTAGGAAGGTGACCTTTACTTTACATACTCGTCTTTAGGCTAGGTATGGTAGGATTGCAAATTATAGAGAATCTATCGTACAATACGAATTATCAAGATTTAGAAGAAAAATAGCGCCGACAATTTATTTAGAGACCCTCAAACTTTTGGAAAATTATTTACAAAGCAAATATGCAAATGGAACGAGTGGCAAATGTTGTTGTTTGAATTTTGACGCATGCTTAGTATTATGTTGGTGGTAGTCAAGTCAACACAAGAGATTGTGATTGAAGAATAATGGGAATTGGGAAGCATAAAATTTTAAAATTGACAATGATATTTCAACACGGACGGTTACTACTCTCATTTATCATAACATAATTTACTTTCTCATTTTCACATTTCAAATGTTTTTTTGTTTTTGTTTTGTATTAACCAAGTTTACATTAAAAAGAGGTTATAATAGTCTAGAGTTCAACTATAAAAAATAAATAAAGTTTAGTCTGATACAAAAAATTATATTGAGTTTGGTTAAATCTCGCATCAATTATGGATGGATAAAATATATTTATATGATTTGGGCTTAATATTTGTATGAATTGAGAAATTGTTTTAGTGATGAAGATTGTTGTTGTTCTAAATGTGAGTTAAGTCTCACTATCTTGTGGTCTCTAATTTGATTTAGTGGGTGAGAGATGTATCACTTTCTTAAGGTCCCCGACTCACATACCTAAAGTTTATGTCAAAATATGGTGTCTCTGTTTTGTAATACTAAAACTTTTATCTGTTATTTTTTTCAACATTTCCCCAAATTTCATCTACATTTATAGTGGATAGTTTATTCGTTATCCAAGAGAGAGAGAGAGTAAAAATATGAAGAAATTGTAGAGAAAAAAAGATGAAAGAGAAAGTAAAATTAAAGATAAGCTGGATGCAGTTAAGTTGCGGTCGGCTTTTTTGGTCATCCGATCATAATCAATTGGTTCAGATGTTAATCCAGTTTTGATCTTTCAAAATATTAAAATTCACAATTTAAAATTTAAATTGTTCAATTGAGATTAAACCATTATAATTTTAGGGAGTGCATATAATCATAACTACTAAATGCACCAATTATATTTAAGAGTACTTCTTCTTCTGACTAATACATTTGATTTTTTACTATATTTAACTTATATTTAACTGCGGATAAACGTAATTATAATATGAATCTGATATAACAGTTGTCAAATAATAAAAAATTAAATTTATTTATAATAGTTGTTAAAGAAAATATTAATAGTCCATATTTTGTTTTAGTCAGCAATAATGATGTGGCTCTTTCTGTTGTTGCCATTTGGCACTTTATTTCCCCTTCTCATACTCATTGTTATGATGATATTAATGATTAAAGGTTTGGTGTAGAAGTATATGTGACTCTTTACCTCCCAAGTTCATACTTGTACTCTGGCAAGCGTGACACCATTCATTTATGTAAGCTGTGGATATTTATTTCAAAGTGGTCCTTACTTAACTTTCTAGTCTGACTAAAGATATGTTTGGTAAAAAATAGCGGATAGTTTATAAGCTAATTTATAGTGGATGAGTTTATAGTTGATAGCTTAATAGCTAACTTATAGCTGATAAGTTAGATGATTGAATTTGTAGTATTTGGTAAAATTAACGGTTGAAGTGACTTATTGATATGAAATGACGTAAAAAAATATATATAATTAATATTTAATTATTTTTAAATAAGATGATAGGGGTATAGTTGGAAAAAAAAGCTAAAAGCTATAAGCTAATAAGCTACTTGAATTAGCTTATCAAAATAAGCTAAAAGCTGGTCAAAATAAGCTATAAGCTCATGTGGAAAAAGAGTTGCCAAACATGACTTATTTTTCAAAATGAGCTTATAAGCTAAAAGCTATAAGTTCTTTTTTTGGTGTTGCCAAACAGACCCTAAATACATATACTCTAGTTTTAAATAGTACTCTCTCCGTCTCATAATAAATGTTATACTTGCCAAAATTATTTGTCCCAAAATAAATGTCCTACACTGTTTATAACAATGATTTTTACTATTTTATCCCTTAAAGTAATTTTAGGTAAGAGAAAAAGTATACTCAAAGATCAACTTTTTAGTCTTCAAATGTCTACTACCAATAAAAAAAAAGTATTTTTGTAAAAGTCAATAAATCATATTCTCTCTCTCTTTCATTAACACATTTTTCTTAAAGTATGTAATTTAGTCAAATGTGACACATAAAATGGGACGGAGGGACAAACAATTGCTTATATTTGATCAAATATATTTTAACTTTTACTTATATTTAAGACTGAAAATATGTACAGCACACATCTAAAAGATTTAACAGTACTTCCTAAAATCTATAAAAAAATTGAATTTCTAAATTAATAGAATGTTTGATGTACCTAGTTTATAATATAATCTAAATACATAAAAGATTCTATAAATTTTAAAAACAAATTCCTTCTTATAATAAAAACCTAAACCTGAAATATAGTAAAAATTTTGTTTGATTATAAAAGAATAATATAGGATAATTAATAAGATTTTCAACGATTTTCATTTTTATTTTATACAATATTTAATATTTTATACGATTTATACGTGAATATCTTAAACTCATTCTTCGGAGGTTTTTATCCAACAAATACAACACACTGTTTTTGAATTCTTACAATTTCATGGATGATACGATATTAAATTAAAACTAAGATTGAGATGAACATCAACTTCAATGGTGATTTTTAATTTTCACATAGATAGTTGTAATATATCACTCCTTCCATCTTAAAATAAATGTCATATTTGTTAAAATTATTTGTCTTAAAATGAATGATCTATCATCTATACTATTTATAATATTGTTTTTTTTTCTATTTTACCCTCTTAAAAAAATCATTAGGTGAGAGAAACAAATATTAAAAAATAAATGTCTACGGAGTACAAAATAAAAAGAGCGAGTATTTTTGTAAAAATCATATTATCTCTCTATTTCATTTACACATTTTTCTTAAAATATTTGATTTGGTCAACTATGACAAATAAATTGGAACTGAAGGAGTATATACTCCCTCAGGCCTTAATTATAAGCATATTTCCACTTTTTTCATTCGATAACTAATGTATCCGGCCTTAATAATATACTAGATACATTATTTATCTAATAAATCTAAAAAAATGTAAAATTGCTTATAATTAAGGCCGGATGAAGTATAAAATTGCTTATAACTAAAGTAGGAGAGACCTTAATTATAAGCAATTTTATATCTTTTAGATTCATTAGATAACTAATGTATCTAGTATATATAATTTAGGCCAAATACATTAGTTATCCAATGAAATTAAAAAGTGGAAATATGCTTATAATTAATGCCAGACGGAGTAGTATGTTTTTAGTACTACAAAATCACATTCTTTTAAATTTAGTCATCGTTAACGGCGGTAAAAACATCATACCAATATTTTGGTAACAAAAAAAAAATTTAGTCAATTATAATATTGAAATTTATAAAATAGTCACTATTATAATTGTTATTTTTACAAAAGATTGATATTTTTAATCCTTCAAAATAGTACCTATAAAACATAAATAAATTAAAGACTAAACATTGAATATATAATTTTTTTGAAGTACTTAACTTAAATCCATACCAAAAAAAGAAGTACTTAACTTTTTTTTTGACAAAAATAAAATGGTATTCATTCATTCAAATCGATATAATACATTAAATACAACCACATATTCAATATCGCTAAAAACATTAAAGATGAATCTGCAAACAAACTCACAACATCCAAGTTAATAGCACACAACGGCAAAATGCCTACTACAAATAATATGATAAAATTATAATCACCAGAATATCCATGTCTCTAGATCTGCAACGTTGATGCCCAAATCATGATTTGAATATGTAATTGACTAAAGCCGATCTTCTAAAAGGAGCAAATGAACACCACAACAATATGGGAAATCAACAAGCGCCGCACAAGACGACGAATAACAAACGCCGCACAAGGCGACGAACAACACAACTCCTCACTTAGACGACGAAATCACAAAAACAAAAAAGACAACTTGAACTTAATATATGTGAGAAATCACTTATTTATATTAAAAGATAAGAAAAAACAAATGGTGAAGGGTGATTCTACGCTAAAACTAACCTAAAACCACCCCTCTAATAAACAATGAAGTAGAAGAACTTAAGAAAAGTAGAAAGAAAGTTTCCTGAAAAAACTAGAGCCCTAGTTTTAACCCTTAAGTACTTAACTTAAAAACTCATAATTTTATAACGACTAATCAAAAATACATTTAACTTTAATATATACTACTATTTGTATCAATTTCACCATTTGAAAGAAGCACCCAAAATCTCATATCTTACCATCCTTTTGTATTTTTATTTTATTTTAATTTACACTTTTTATTTTCTATAAAAAAGGAGCCTTAATAATTTGAAATTTAAGGTGAATTGTGTTATCATGTTGTTTCAATTTCCTTCTAAATATAATTATGAGAAATTAAACCGTAATTTTTCTATCAAATATAGCACCAATTAAGACAAACTAATATTCCCTCCGTCCCAAAATAAATGTCATACTTGCTAAAATTGTTTGTCTCAAAATAAGTGTCATATATTATTTATAACATTAGTTTTTACTATTTTATCTCTTAAAGCAATCATTATGTAAAAGAAAAAATACACTAAAAAATCTACTTTTTAGTATTCTAATGTCTACTACCAATAAAAATAGAGGGTATTTTAGTAAAAGTCATATTCTCTCTCTTTCTTTTACACACTTTTCTTAAAGTTTATGATTTGATCAACTGCGACACTTAAAATGGGACGGAGGGAGTATTTTGTACCATGCCTTTGTATTACGTTGGAAATGGAGTATCCTTTTCTAGTCATAATTAATATATGGCAAAATTACACTATTAGTCCTTTATCTTTTTTATTTGTAACAAATTGGTCATTTATCTTTTTTTGGTAACAAATTGGTCATTTATCTTTTTCATTTGTAACAAATTGGTCCTTTATCTTTTTTTTGTAACAAATTGGTCATTTATCTTTTTCTTTTGTAACAAATTGGTCCTTTATCTTTACTAACATTTTCACCATAGGACCTCTTATTTGTAAAAAATAATATAAGATAAAGGACCAATTTGTTACAAATTAAAAAGATAAATGACCAATTTGTTACAAAAAAAAGATAAAGGACTAATTTGTTACAAATGAAAAAGATAAAGGTCCAATTTGTTACAAATGAAAGATAAATGACTAATTTGTTACAAATAAAAAAGATAAAGGACCAATGATATAATTTTGCCTTAATATATTTACTTTAACTACTAGAAAAAGTAGAATTTTTTTTCTTGACTAAAAAAGTAGAACCACGGTATAATGAAGATCATTCTAAAGAAGAATACAATTATAAATGCTATTGGTTGCTTTCATTCCTACTAGAATGGCAATATATGCATGCATGAAACTTTTTGTGATCTTTCGATAACCAAACTCAATTTTGCAATCGAGTGAGTTCATGTCAAAAGAAACTATATCAAAAAGAATTTAAATTTTGGTCTAAGTCAAATGTTTTCTTTAGGCTAAAGCATCAATCGATAAAAAATTGATTCATATTCTATAAAAAATTGTTTGATTTTTGTTCATAGATATTGATATGGTAAATAAATAATTTATAAATACTCTTGTCAGTTGTCTAAGTCTTACAACATGCATTGTCTCTATAGCGAACTTCCGCGGTACAAGTTATGGTGCATAAGCATATACATAAATACCTCAAATTGATTAGTGCACCCTCTAAATTTCTATCGCACTCCTATATTGCTTAGTGCATCATAATTTTTTAGGGGTACGCTAGAAATTTGGGAATACACTAAGTAATTTGAGAGATGTATTAAACAATTTGAGGTGTATTAAACAATTTTCATTATTTATACACGGTGTATATGAAAAAAGTTTATGCACCATAACCGCATCACTCCCTCCATCCGCGAGTTATAATTGACCTAAATATTCCTCGAATATATGTAAATTCAACATATATACTAATACAAAAAACATTTAAGTTAATAGTTAAATGAATTATTATTTACTAACAACAATTTAACATTAATTATTTCAAAAATTATAATTAATAAATATTGTTCAACCAATATTTTGGCAATTTTTTTTATTATAATATATTTAAGAATAAATATAAACAATTAGCATAATGGTTATAAAAGTTAAAACATTGTTTTTTATAATGAAATAATTTTTCTTAAAGAATAATAGTTTTTCAAAAAAAAGAAATAGCTCTTTCATTAACGAAAATAACCATGATCATTAATTAATTAATTAAGCTGAAAAAGTTTAATTAATTTAATAATGTACTCCCTCTCTGTTCCTTTCTATATATAGGAGACGGTTAAATCAACCAAAGTTAATGTATATGATTAATAATAATAATAATAATATAGATCAAATATATATTTCTATTTTAGTTGTTTAAAAAAAAAAGATCAAATATGTAAAACCAATAATGAATTGGTCTAAGTAGTAAGAGTTTTGATATCTGCTTAATTATGTGGTTAAGCATGTGGTCAGTGGTTCGATTCTTGACTCATGCATTTGCAGAAAATTTAGTTGGGAGGAAAAAACTCACCTTATGTTCCACCAAGTCTGATGATGGTAAAAATTTCGTATCAATATCATGATAACCCAAAAAAAATATATAAATCAAATATATTAATTTTTGTTGAATCAACTCTCTCGTTTAAGAAAGATTGAAGGCATTATAGAAATTACCAGGAGTATGAGTATCATCGAATTTGTATATTGTCTCCTTTTAAATTCTAATAGTAATGTGTAATTCTGCTTTATATATTTGTCCCTTTACCTAGTATTCAAGAATCAAGATCCTAAAATAATGGTGCAATATCCACAATTTTTTTATTCTTTCCTGAAGTACCTAAACATATTATTTGCATAACTCTTAGCTAAGCAATGCAATTAATAAGAATCTTTTAAGGAAAACATAAGGTTCGATATCTTAGATTTCCACCTATTCCTACTACAATATTCAAAGTATTTTGGTATATTTAAAAAGTCACACATTACTTGAGATTCAAAATTAAGGATAATTTATATACAATACTTACACACTTTAATTTAATGAGACGCCTTTACAAAGACAAATCTATAAAAGTGGAATAAAACATTGATCATAGAAAGAGGGGGCATACTACATGTCTTTAACCCCTCAGTTTTGACTAAGGTCCTACTATATTATGTTGCATTCAAAGGAGAAATTTGAACATTGTGTTTGTGTGACATACTTGAGTATGGAAAGAAACACTAATTAAAATAGCATATAGTCATCATAATTCAAAATATTTTTCAAAACTAATTCAACAAATAAAAGTATATAATTAAATTTTCCATTTTGATGTCTTTATTCAACTTTTCATTGACTAGTAAAATTCTCCAAAGATAAAGTAACCAAAATTTTAATTCAAATATTTGCATTTTTATACGTTCAAGTTCATTCAACTACTATTCAACATGACATTATATGGTCTAGTCAAGCTGTCTCTAATGACACTACTCATATCACTAGTACTTAATCATCACTTTAAATTCTAGAAGAATCTAATTATAAGTTTCATTCAACATTTTGAAATTCATGAAGTTGCCAAATTAATTTTTAATTAGGCCACGAATGGATCATTATAATGTTGTAACATAGTACATATAGTTAAAGATGGATATATCTATATGATATCTAGAAATAATGATAACTATTGGTACTAATTACATGCATATATTTGAAGTTAATCGGTTATGTTCAATGGGTTCAATACCAAGTTGCATTAGTGATATGCCGCCCACGATGTATGAAAAGTTTTCAAATTCAAGTCCAGTGTGTGCTAGCTAGTCAATTACTATAGGCAAATATATATCTTACAGTTATTTAAGTTGGTTAATCATATTAAATTGTTGCTTTATGTTCTCTTTTATTAAATAATATTATCTAGAATTTTATCTTTTAATATAAATATATGATAACAACAATAAATTAATTCAAGTGATAAGAGTTTTAAAACTTCAAACAAAGTTGGCATTAATAGTGGCTTCCATGTATAGAAAAATTTAAGTTGGGACGGAAAAATCCACCTTATATGTCCCATAAATTCTTGGAAGAAGATTAATCACGATAGCCCACAAAAAATGGTAAATTTCAAATTCAATCTTCGCCTCCTGCATATTCCTAGCGACAAATTAAATTACGTTTGCTGGAATAAATAGAAACTAAATTCTTTTCTTTTATTTTAAAAACTGATTAAATCAACAATCCAATAGAAGATGGTTTAACGAGTTTTAATATATTTAATATAAAATGGGTTTGAGATATAAATATTGTTCTCACTTATAAATTTATGTCACGCCTTTATATCTAAATTTTGTGATGAAAGAGTTAGCTAGGGAGGGATTTTATATTTTTCATCACTATTTTTTTGGCAAAACTAATTTTAATTTGTTTTGGGCTTACTATAATTTTAATTTTTTATAAGTGTGTGAAATGAAATTTCTAAAAGTACTGAACAACTTTTAGGCAGTATGATGATGTTTGGTGCATAAATATATATATATATATATATATATATATATATATATATATATATATATATATATATATATATATATATATATATATATTAACAGAAAATATATTATTAATAAAGTAAGATTTTTGTTCAAGATGAATAAAAATCATTAAAATATTATTTTGAACAAATATTAAAATAAAATATTATTTTAGTATTTTAAACAATTTAACAACAGGTATTCTTTTATTAGTCTAATCTGAAATATAATTTAAAAATCAAATACACTAAGAACATCGTACAACTGAAATTATTCTATCCAAGCTTTTATTGTTTTGTTTAACAAATCAAACACACACAAAAAAGTTGTATATCATGTATGAATGTTCATGAGCATATAATAATACTTCTTCCGTTTTTAAATAAGTGTCGTTTGATCATTACATGCGTATTATTAATATAATATATTTTGACCATATATTTTGATTAATATATAAAAATAAATATTAGCATATATGATGTTGTTCAATTTGTCTCGATGAATATTTTCAAAATATCAAATTTTTAGATTTTTTATAATACATAATTAAAGATATTTGTGATAAAAAATGTATTTTGACATATGTAAACTAATCAATTATAACACTGATAAGTGCAAAAAAGTAGTATATTTCACATTTAATTAGGGCACTTGTTAACTTGTTTTGTAAGCTATTTATATCCAAAGTCCACCAATTCTTGTACATAGTTGGTTCATGGTCTTTTGCTTGGTATTATCTAAATTTTAGCTTATTTTGACAGGTTTTAAAGCTTAAGAGTGAATTGTTGACAGTGTGGAGCATTTTGGAACTTTTACAGCTCGCCAACGCTCGCTAGGGCTCGCCTGCTAGCGAGCTGCTCTGATTGCTTGCTCGCCAGAGCTCGCCTAGCGAGGTCATCATTAGTCAGAGCAAAAAATCCACGTGTCAGCAAACCCATTGATGAAGAAAGGTTAGCTCGCCCAGCGAGCGTGACAGATCAGATAATATAAATAGCTTTTTGAAACAGAACAAAAGGGGAACTGAATAATTTCCCAGAGATCAAAAAGAAGAGAAAAACGCAGAGACTTGAGTTCATAGAGCATTGAAGGTGAATTTGTCCAAGTGTCAAGGAATTGATCTTTGATGTCCTTCCTTCTTTCTTCTCTTCATCTTTGTATGGTTACCATGTCTACGGGTAACTAAATTCTCTTTTGTTGGGATTAAATGTAATCAAATTCACTATCATGTAGTTGTTTAATCATGTTATAGATGCTTTTGTTGTTAATTAATATTGAGATTATCTTTGTTTTCAATGTTCAATCTACGATTTGAATTGTTATAGGAATATACTTTTGAATTTAAGAGCTAATATAATCCTCTATTAAATTCTAAACTATAGGAATGGATTTGGGATTTAATATTCACTTTTAGTATTGAATCTTAATGCTATTGTATTGATTAATCACTCGAGGAATCGGGGATTAATAGGTATAATAGATCTCTCGTCGTTGTCTGGGAACGGAAACGTACGATTAGCGATACGTGATAATATTGGTTAATAGTTAAAGTTTTTATAATTGATTTAGCAAATACATGTGAATGAGTTGATGAAGTTTAATCCCAGCAAATCATATCTCTCTGAATTTCAATCCGTTTTAATTATTCGCACTTGTTACATGTTTTATTGTCTAAGTTACTTAATCAAAACCCATTAACTTAAATCAGTTTAATTGTTGAACGGCATTTGATATCGCACTAGTCCTTGTGGATACGATAACACAAAAATACTTACTTTTTGTACTTCAACAAACACTTATTTAAAAACGGAGGGAGTAGTAAATTTTGAACAAGAAATTTTTTGAAATTTTAATTTCTTTTTATTTGGTTTCCACATTTTGATAGTTTTAACTTGACCAAAACAAAGAAGTAGGATGAGCTAGCTAGCATAAAGTTTGAAATTGAATAATGCATTTTATTTTTTGACAAAAAAGACAATAGTCACAATGTCCCTTACACGTTCGAAATTGGCCCACTTGACACCCTTTCAAGCGACAGAACACAAAATCAGACCTCATTAAAGTCACAAGCCAGTGTGAAGAACTTAATTAGCATCTCAATGTGAATGTAACACAAACTTTGTTCAATTGTTAAATGAATAATAACGATTTTAATCTTACTAAGAACATTAAAAGTTATGTGCTTCACATGGGTGGGTAATGACCATTGCTGCATTAAAGTTGAAAAGTTAATGCATCTTATAGACTTTTTATTTGGCTAATATAAAATCAAAGTTCCATTTCCATACTTATTCTTTTTAAATCAAAGTATCTTTTGTGTAATTTTGTGTAATCGTAAAGATTAATTTTTTGAAATATCTTACATATGTATTTAAGAGAATCTTAAATGGTATAGATTTGAATGTTGAAAGAGTTTGAGAAGGATGTCTTAACATTGTTGTTCACAATTTCCCCATTCACATGATTATCTAATGATACTGAGATGATGTAGGAGTTTTAATAGGTTTAGAATTCAACTCCTGCGTATTAACAATTTCTCCCTTCCCACGCTATTTTAGGTGTTAGTTCAATGATAAAAATTTAACATTGTAAATTCAAGTTATTGAGTTCAAATTATGTTAGAAATAATTATAAAATAATTATTAGTGCTAATGATTAATAAAAAATTCTTTCTCGATCACCACAATCTAACTATTAACAATTGTTTGTAAGACTATAAACAAAAGTTTTGATATCTCTACATATTTTTAACAAGATTATGGTTGTTATCATTTAAGTTTAACCCTTATTTGCATTGTTTCCTTTTAAGTTATATTTATGGATTGTGTAAACAATAACTTTTGTTCCACAATAGGAAACAAACGACACTAATTAATTCATTCATTACGTGTTACATTAGAGATAAATTACTCATTATTTTAGATTTATAAATTCGAAACTTTGTTCTTGAATGAAGTGATTGTTGCAAAAAAAAAAAAAGATACTCTGATTCTATTTTTAAGTTTTGGAATTTAAATTTATTGAAGAAGAAATAAAGGGAGAACGAATGTAAAGGAATCTAACATATTACATATTTATGTGTATTATATCAATATTAAAATATCACACATGCACTTAAGTTCTGAAGGTTGCAGAATTTGTTGGTCACCATTAGGGCATGTTGGGAAAGGGAGGAGCGACGCAAATGGGTACCAAGCTCTGAAGGTTGTTTTACGGTAAAATCGGTGTATTTGGAGTTATAAAAGAGGTCTAGTTTGGATGAGATAGATGATAGCACGGTGTTTTTGTTAAAAATAATGTGGAAAAATGAGATTCCGTCCAAGATTAGAATTTTTGGTTGAAGGTTGTTACTTGAAAATTACCAACAAGGGAGACTCTTTTTTATAATAAGGGGGTGTTTACTAATCCACCGGAAAAAGCTTGTGTGTTTTGTTCTAATTATGAAGAATCAAGTCATCACGTTTTTATTTAGTGTATGGTTACTTCAACTATATGGCAGAATATTTTTCACTTGGCTGGGAGTGAATGCAATTAAGCCAATTTCTTTGCAACAACACTTTATTGCTTTTGGAGATATGTTGAAGACCGTTGGTAATATCAGTAAGAGGTTGCGACATATAATATGGCTAGCAACGATGTGGTGTATTTAGTATTGGCGTAATAATATTATTTGGGGAGGAGAATGTGTTAATATTTCTTCTATTGTGAATCATATTAAATACATGTCATGATTTTGGTTTATTGATCGCTCTAAGAGCGATATCAATGTATCTTTTGAACATTGATAATTGGTAACCCTCTAGTTTGTTCACAGTATTATAAAAAAAAACACATGTACTTAAAAAACTTGTTAAAAAAGACTAACAATGCAAACATAAATGACCTATTCAAAAAGAAGAAATAATTTTACTATATTTTCTGTACATATACCATGTTTGTGTTCTATATTATATTATATTATTAAACACTATTTTGGCTCTATCCATCATTTAACATTTCCGTGTCCGGTATGAGACTAATGAAAAGTAGCTTTATCTTATAATTAAGGCAGAAAAGCATTATACTAGCTAGCTAGTTCCAAAAGTATATTCTTAATCCTTAACCTAAAAATATATAATAAGAAAAATAATACAAAACCTCGAGAAGGTGCAAGCATTTTTTTGTCCGTATCTTTCTCTTTTACCACTTTTTTAAAAATAAAATTAAGGAAAAAAACATGAACACGTGAAATAAAAAATGCCAATCGATGTTGACCTAAAATAATATTATGAGAAAAATATTTCTATGATGTCTCAAAAAACAGGTACATGACGCAAGGAAGGTCACCCGTGCACAAGGATTGGGAGTTTTTTTTTATCCAAAAGAAAGGATTTGAAGTTTTGAATGTTAGTGGAGACTATAAAAAAACGATGTTGAGTATATAATGTTTTGCAAATAAGTGTCTTAGATAGATCATAATTTAAGTGTCTTAGATCATGTCATAATTTTAGATAGATCATAATTTTATATTGTAATCCGTAATAATGTAATTATAATTGCGGCCGTCTTTAAAATATCTTGTTTTGTTCACTCTCTGATTCGTAGGAGAAGCGGTCCTCTATATTAAGTTTAACGTCAATCACCACTAAATTAATTAACGTTTGGTGATTATTTTGTTTTTAGTTGTAATGTAGAACATGTGTCGGGTATCAAAATTAAGAGAATTTTAATGAAGATGTAATGTAATATCTTAATTTTTTTTGTCAATTGGAGAAACTATAATGTGGTAAAATGGTCGTTTAGCATATAATTGTTGAAGTGTCTTAAGTAAGGTAAGGTATCGTTGAACAAGATTGAACACAAATGACAAAATCAAAATAGAAATGGGAGTTGTTGAAGAATTTTATAATGTTTTTTACAATTGAAGCAAAATATGTTTGAATTATATATAAGTATGATGTTGCATAAAAATATTTTTTTAGGAGTCTATGAAACTCAAATTATTTAGGTTTCTTATAAAATGAATATTAGAAATGTTCTATAAGTTTTTTTTTTTTTTTGAAGCAAGAAATGTTCTATAAGTTATAACTATGAAACTCAAAAAATTTGTGTGCGAACCAAATGTCATCTATATGCAACTGCAGAGACTAATCTCCTGAGACGGGTAGAAAATGATAGAGTGGTAAAACTCACACTAAAAAAAAAATTAACATTATTGTATTTATAGAGCTGAATTCAAACCCAGAAGATCTGATTAAGCTGAAAGAAAAAATAACTATATAAAAGCTCAAAATTAGACAATCTCCAATGAAGAAGATGATTGAAGTTTCTTTCGACAAACAATCCAAAAGACCATAGAGAGACATAAAACCCACATATTTTTATGTGTGAATATGAAGTAAGAACGAAATATTTTACATAGTAGAAATAATGAACTCATTGAACTCACATCACATATATGAGATTATACAAAGTTAGGCTACATTTAGCAATGTAGAGCTAATTTATCTCATTTACACGACAATCTTATGTCGAGTTTTCTAGAAGATAGGCTAATATGATTACTCTTAATCTTGCAAAGACAACCCTACATAACGTGACACTTCTCATAATCTCATCTCTTTTTTTACATACCTAATTGTATTTATCCCTTAATTTTATGTGGATTAAGCTGATGGGCCACGGGCCCAAATAAAAGCGCAAGGCCCACTAGCCCATTATCACCGTTTTCTCTGAAGCTTTCCTCTTCATTCTTCTTCTTCACTAACCCACTTCAGCTCCCAGGTGAATTTTCATTCTCTTTTCTTCTCGTGTTCATCAAAGTTCTTTTTTTCTCGTTCATCAAAATTCAAATTCAGAAATTTTATTAAATAAATGAATCTAACAAAGTCAAATAATGCATTATTGGAAATTATATGATCCAGAAGTCAATTCAAGTTATTATTATTGCTTATATTTTTCTCTTCAAGTTGATTTGGGATTAGGGTTAGGGTTAATGAAAATTTCATTTTCATGTGTATTAATTAAAATGATGATTTTCCATTTTGTGCAGTCTCATTGAAGGTTCTTTAAGCTGATTGTATTGCTTTGCTTGCAGCTATTTGACTAGTAATCAATATGGCTTATGATATTGATGAGATGAAGAGTAAGAAATTCACTTCAATTCATGCTCAATTTGAATGTGAATGAACTTCACTGTCACTGCATTGGTCAATTTATCATGAATTTATTTAATTTTTTTGTTCTAATTGTTTCAACATGTATCATGAATTTATTTGATTTTGAGAAATGATATTATTTTACACAAATTTGACATCAATTTGGATGGTTAACATGATTCAAATATGCGGTTAATTACGTTTTGTCGATGTTTAATTAATATATCAAGGTGTTGCACATATATACATTGACTATCCAAATTGTGTTAAAAAATACATATTTTTCTGGTGTTCAAATATGTCTGATGTTAATTAACCACAACTTTTGTTGTCCAAATATACATTTGACAATTGTGGTGAATGACGTTCAAAATCTTATTATATTCATTAACCATTCACTGAACGTAATTAAATTAACCACATATTTGAACTGCATTGACCATTTAAATTGTTGTCGAAATGTGTGTCAAAATCACACAACTATATTTTTTTTGACAAATATCATGCATTTGTTTGACCTTTGAAATTTTGTAAAACATGCAGAGATTGGCATAGGGCTAATTGGTTTTGGCATCTTCTTCACGTTTCTTGGCATTGTTCTTTTCTTTGACCGTGGTTTGCTTGCTCTAGGAAACGTGAGGCTTGCTTTTAGAATCTAAATTTTCTCATCTGTCTTTAGGATAGGGACTGGTATTATTGATCTAATTTTGGTATCTGGTTTTCTGGGATCAGATATTTTGGTTGACAGGGGTAGCAATTTTGCTTGGTTGGCGTTCCATGTGGTCACTCTTCACTAATAGAGCAAACTATAAGGTATTGTGAATGCAAATTTTCTTCCCATTAATAAAACATTTTCTTTCCCATGCTAATGTTAGTGAATACTAGTAGGATGTCAGTGAGAGATTACAAAATGGTTTTATGTGCTTCACCTATAGATACCAGTAACAATATAAGAAAATAAAAGGGATTGAACTTAACTACATGTGTAGACGCCGACACATGTCAGACACTAGACACAACTTTAATCTGAAGTGTCGACGCTACACAATGTCTTAAGCTAAGGACATTTAAACGGAGTATCGACGCTAAAGATTGTAGTTCCTAATTCCTATACCATGTGTCTAGAGTCTAGAGGTACAGATTTGAGTTGTCAAATTAGCCTGTTTCAAATGCATGGTAAGACTGCCTACAAAAGATTTGCAATGGATTCAACTCTTCTTCAAAACCCACTGTGGTGGGACGGGAGCTCTGGTTCCCCTTTATTTTACAATAAGGGTGTCTAGCTATTTGTTGTGCCAACTAAGATTATGTCATTAAAAAATTGTCTATATTAATCATGTAATAATATTCTCATTCTTTGAGTTGAAATTTCCTCTCTTGATCTGCTAAACTGGATATATTATTTGATAATATCAGATAAGCGTAGAGTTTAATAGATGATAGTTTAGTTAGCAATTGCAATGGGTAGACACATATATACTTGACAAGAAGCATCTTCAGTTTTTTCTGCCTTAGTTGCTGGACAAATAATAACACTACAAGTTATTTCAGACCGCTCTTATTTTGGAAAATACCATTGTCATGCTCACTGAGAAATATCTGTGATCATATTGAAATCTTGTTGACAAATTTCCAGCACTCCAAGGAAAATGCTTGTGGTAGCGTTAATATATAATATCAAATAACACAAATATATTTTGGACATATCCCTTAGATTTTCTATTTTTCTGATGACTCGTCTTTTGAGAGGCTGTTGACAATTTTGTTACAACATACTATTTTGTGGTTTGATTGTTTCATTTATAGTTTGGAGAAAGATATTGGAGGTTATTTCTTGTCCACTTAGTTCCTACTTGTCCCACAAAATAGTTCCTAGTTTTGCTCTTGCCTGTTATAGGTTATTTCTTGATATCAATTGTCTTCTGAAACCAATAATTCCCGTCAATCAATTTTACTTGGAGTACTACCACCAATGAATTGAAGAGTTGTTTTTGCTGACTTCTAATGAATCATAAAAATATAATATATTTTTCTTCAAGAGTTCTCAGCTGCATTGTTATATACTTCGGACTTCATTTTTTTATTTTTGTGACTGATGGAGCTTTAAGAAACAGATATTCTACTCTAATGGGGAAGAGTTATATTCTTCATTCTTCTGCTACAACATCATATTCTATTCTCAATAGTTAATTCATTCCTATCATAATCTAGTTTGATAAAAAAAAATCTAAATTTTTTTGGATAAATAATGAAGCATTCTATATGGAGTTAAATAGCTTTTTTTTTACCTCTTTTGCAGGGTACTGCGTCGTTTCTTCTAGGCCTCTTTTTCATTTTTGTGAGGTGGCCAATAGTTGGTATAATACTTGAAATATACGGTTGTGTTTTCCTCTTCAGGTTAGTTGATGGCTTCCTTCTTGAACAATACTATTCTACAAAGTTTATCATTATACACTTATTATTGATGGTTTTGATTGCAGCGGTTTTTGGTCATCTGTCAAAGTGTTCCTCTACCATATCCCAGTTGTTGGGTGGATTATACGGTTTATTGCGCGTAAGTTTTTTTTCTATAGAAAGTAGTAACTCTCTCTCTCTCTCTCTCTCTCTCAACCCCCTCCTACCCTTTTTCAAGTTTTCCTACTATAATGTAGTTTCCTCATTATTGAGCATACCATAATTCCTTTCAACTATTTTGCAGCTCCTTGATTATTGCAGAAGGAGATTTCAACTGCTGCTTCTTACCCTATCCTTCACAAAGGGGTTTAGATTACCCTGGTGTTAGTTAACTTTTCTGATGATTTATGTGTGTATGTGATGTTAAGCTAGCTTTTCTAATTGATTACCATCAGGCAAAAAACCATCTTTTAATCAGATTTGTCCTGAAATGTAATTTTTGGTAGTCATGTGTTGATGCTTCAAGGCTCAGTGTTATGTTTTCAATGTATACATGAACAAAGATACAAGCTGGTTATGTTGTTTAGTTGTTTAACAGTGTGAAGATTCGCTCCTAATGTACACTAATACATGTTTGAATTGACGGTAAATTTGACAGAATCATACTCCCTCCGGCCTTAATTATAAGCAACTTTCCACTTTTTAGATTCATTGGAAAACTAATGTATCAAGTCTTAATTATAGACCAAATACATTAGTTTTTCAATGAACGATAATGTTATTTTTTGAAGTGACTTTGTAAGTACAATTAGATCTCTTTGAATAAATAAAGATATGACCAAATAATTCGGTATTTAAAATTTTGAATATAGATGTAATATTCAACTCACTTATATAATATTTTTTATTCTAACGTACATAATATATTCCTTCTCTCATTATCCATCATATTTTTGCAACTAAATTCTATGCTTAAAGTATGGGTGACAATTGAGAATGTTTTTTTACCTTATATGAGATTTTTAATTTTTGCTTTAATCATTTAAAAGTTGAATATATGAGAATCCTTATATTTGATCTTCTAGTCTTGAATGAAATTTTGACTCAACCGTCGAATCCAACTATAGCTGTGGTGCATCATTAAACCATGTTGGCCAGCTCAGGTACGATGAAAACGATTGATAATACTAGTTGTTTTATATATCAAAATTGTTTTTGACCCTATCAAACTTTTTCCGATGTAAGAAAAAACTACTATCAAACTATTGATAATGGTTCTATTGATAATAGTTGTTTTATATATAAAAATCGTTTTTGACACTATCAAACTATTGATAATAGCCGGGTTCTATCAAATTTAATGTACTATATTATGTTTTGAACAAAATTTTGACTATAACAAGGATTCACAATGATGGTGAACCAGTGGAAGACATGTTCCATAAATAAAGATGAAGGTTAAAATCTATGATAGAGATAATAACGATGATAGATAAGAGTGTATCTGTGTAGTGACTTCATCGGATCTGAGTTGGGTGTGGTGGTGGTGGCTGTGATGGATCTGAGATGTAGATGATGCAAGGGTGTGATGGTGAGGTGCTGACGTGGAGGGTTTGGATATGGTGTTGCCGCTCGTGTGGGTGATACTTGATAAATGTAATTTATATTTTAGTTGTTCTGAGATTGATCAAGTCTGGTTTAGTTTTCTGTTTTGCTTACTAGGCAAGTTATCATGTGATTAGACTTGGTAGTTAATAAGAGTTAGTTAGTTAGTTGTGGGTAGTTAAAATTTGTTTGATGAAATTTGTTTGGTAGTTAAAATTTGGTAGTTAAAATTTGTTTTGTCATAGGTAGTTACACAGTTACTTGTGTGATAAGTAACAACTTGTATATAACTACTTAAGAATATACAACATTTTTAATTCTCTCAATTTTCTCAATAATCTCTTTTCTCTCTAACTCTCTCTTTCACTCTGAAACTTCATCATCACCAAATTGTTCCAACAATACCGCGTGTGATTGTTTTCTATGATGCAGGATTTTTTGACCGCTTACAAATCTGTTGAGATTTGCATGACTCGTTTTTAAGTCTCTGATGGTTTCCAAATCTCTTGAGATTTGCAAATTTTTTGTATCTGGTTGGCATTTTTTACGCTGGTGTGTACTATTTGGAGACGGTCTGCAAGCTGGGACTTATCTGTCTAGGTTTCCTTTCTACTGTATCCCCGTCAATTGTTGGCTTGCAGAGCTGTTATTTGGATTCTGATGGGCCGTTCACTTTTTATTCGAGAGCAGGCGTTAGAGTTAAAAAGCATCTTTATGGGTCGGGTTAATGATCTTTTTAGGTAGTTTGGAGACCGAAGAATGTTTTTCTAAGAATGGGGTTAGAAGTGAACCTCTACTGGGTGGTGTCAGTTTTTGGCTTATTTCATCAGTGTACCCCTTATATACAACACATCTGTTTTGTAGTTATATTTTTTCTCAATCTCTGAACATCTTATGCAGAAATCGATTACTAATAATAATATTTTGTTGTTCAGAAAAAGAAAAAAAAAACAAGAGTGTATCGTAAACACTCCAACTCTAAAGTTAGTGTTGGTTTGAGGTGATGTTAAAGCATACTTGTTAGATTTGTGCAACATATATTTATATAGGCCATCATATATATATATATATATATGGTATTTGGCCGATGTATGTAGCATTGACCGTAACCCAACTAATCCAGTATAATTTATTTATTTTTGAGTCAAATAGTTTAACGGCAAAAATCACTAGTAAGTAAAAAATAGGGTTATAATCCACAATACTTAAAAATATTTTTGTAACTATCAACTGAGTTGTATTTATATAACATGTTTATTTCTGCCACACTATAATTATATGTAGCAAAAATGGTGATTTTTTTCTTTCTAAATATGAAGATATCGAGTTCAACTCTATATTTTTTGTCAAACAACTAATAACAAGAAATAGAGAATCGTGTAATCGAATTCACACACACTAACATATCAAATGTTTATGCAACTACGATATAAATTATTCTTACACCTTCTACATAAAAAACGTAGTAAATTGACCTTATAACAACCAATAAAAAATGTCATTATGAGCAAAACTCAATTGATAAGAATATTATAATATTCGTAAACTAAAGTTTAAATATGAAAATCTCTGTTGTAATATATATATATATATATATATATATTAAAGACTAAAATTCAGATTATTAAATTAATTGAAAAAGAAAAACCAATAAAAAGTAGTTACCTAAATCTTTTTCATTTCAACATTGAAAGGAAAATATCAACCCCTTATCCTCATTTTATTGGATCACCAAAGTTTACCTAATTTGAATGCGTCCCACAACTTTGACAAAAAGCATTATTAAAAATCAAAATAAGACATACACATGCATACGTATGGCACTGTTGTTCCGCCAGCCACCAAAGATTATAGAATTAGATTTCACATTTCTGTCAAACAGTGACTTTGAACTTCAACTGAAATTTATAGATAGACACCTTCCGCGAATGGATGTACTCACATCATTGTTATTATTAATTTACCAAAAATGCTTTTTCAAAAGCAACTAGAAAATTAAAATAATAGCTAAAATTGTTAGTGGCTGATACAATAATAAAAGTATAACCAATAAGCATATATATAACTTAGCTCTAATTTATTACAACTTTCCTTCGTTCTTAAATATAAGACTGTGTTTTTACTATTGCATGTATGCCAAAATACAATTTTGATCATTGATATTTTGAATTATCTAACAAACAAAATTATAAAAATTTGATATTTTGAAAATACTCATCAAAACAAATCAAACAAGATATTATATACTAATATTTACATTTATATATTATTAAAATAATACGGTCAAAACATGATAAATGAATAATACAATTTGGTCAAATAAAGTCTTATATTTAGGGACAAAAGTAATACTCCCTCCGTCCCTTTTTATAAGACCCTTTTTGACAAAATTGCACTATTCACTTATCTTGTTTTGACCGTATTTTTTTAATAATACATAAATGTAAATATTAGACAATTAAAGATATTAGTGGTCAAAATTGTACATTGGCATACGTGCAGTGGTCAAAAAGAGTCTTATAATTAGGGACGAAAGTAGTATTAATTAGAATAACTAATTCAAAAGAGTCTCTGCGAGTTTAACTTAATTAATACAGATATTATTAGACATGAAATTCTAATCGCTAAATTACTTGATCAACAACAATAAAAAATATACTTAAGTTAAATATGGAATAATACATGTAATATTTATTCTAGTCCTTTGTCTCGCTCATATTAGAAGTGATTAAAATTACATATTCTACGTACCTACACATACCAATTATTTTTTTGTGTAACTAGATTTTTTGTGTGTAACATTTTAATTTCTTAAAATAAATTAATAGAACTTTTGAATTTGACCTTGCCCTTGCATATTTCAACTTTTTTACCAGCTAAGTTATAGTAGTATTTTTGAGAGATTTACACAGACCAATTTAAATTTAAATATAAACAAATTTTACAAAAACTAAAACATACATGAAGCAAAAGTAAAAGTAATACATGGTATATTTACACAAAAAAAAGAATTTTAATTTTCTCTTCTAACTTACACCTAGAATTTTAGACTACATTATATTAAATGTTTTAAAGTATCTCCACAACTTAAAGTATTTGATTTATTTTGAGGTTAATCTTTGAATCGACAACAAAATATCTTAATTTAACTAATTTTTTTCTTATGGATTAATTTTAAAATGAAAAGGATGATACATCATTCCAAAATAGAAAAATTCTTTAGACTTAAAAAGTAGTTACCAAAATAACAATTAGTTCTCTTTAAAAAAAAATAAAATCATCTAGACTCAAATGCAAAAATCTCTGTCCCAATTTTTTTTGTTAAATCCTCTAATAACTAAACTCATACATATTTAATTATCAAGAAGAGAAGAATAAAACAACTACCAAGAATATAACAATTATTACTAACTCAACTATATTATAAGTATAAAAATTATCCAAATTGTTAAGCCAAAAGCTATAATCAAATTAGAATTCGAACTCAGACTTTTTCATTTTAAGCCAAATACCATAATCAAAGTTCGAACTCCAACTCTTTCACTTTAAAGATATGTATTTATAATAATTTTATCATTTTGTCTATAATAAAAAATTATAATATCATTAGCTCATAACTATCAAAAATAAATTGAAATTCATTTAAATGATCGAGCTAAGCAAATAAATTTAATTTACATAGACCATAAAGCATCTAAATTATTCTTTGTGTGCGTGTAAGTTGCGTTGTCTTTCTCGTCCTTTTTTGCTTAACTCCGAAATTATAGAGACTATGTTTCATTTTTTATTTTCATTTTACAACGCAATTTAAAATTTAAATATTATTATTAATAATAATTAATCTTTTAAGTTTTGAGACATTACATAACAACAACTCAGAAGAAGAGAGGTGTATGCAATTTTAAGCTCTCTCTCTCTCTCTCTCTCTCTCTCTCTTCTTTCTCTCTCTACAAACTTTCCGATTTCTCTATTTCTACCGACGAAACCAAATTTTCTTCCGTTTGGATCTCATCAGGTTCGATCCATTTTTCAGATCTACCATTTCATTTCTCTTCCTTTTTTTCGATCTTTATCACTTTTTTCTTTTCTTGTAATAATAATTAATCACTCTTCTCTGCTTTACAATGATTATGATTTTGTTTTGTATTGTTATTGATTTGAATTTGATTTAGAATTTCAATTATTAGCTGTGAGGATTTGATTTTCGCTTTATTTGATCTTTTCTTTTCAATGATTTCGTTTTCTCATTCATTTCAATGCTCATCGATGTTGAATGTTAATTTTGCACTTTTTTTTTTCGTTTATTAGTTTTGAATTTTTGTGTTTGATATGTGATTTCGTTTTTAGATTTTCATTTGATCTAACAATATTTTTTTTTGAATCTGTTATGTTGATTAATTTTTTTTTATATATATAGGAATTTGTTTAATTGAATTCGGATAAGGATTGAATTTTCAATTTTTACATGTTTGATGCGAGTTTCTGTTGTTATATACCGTTGCTTAATTGATTGCTGATTCTGAATCTGTTATTTGATAAATGTATTAAGTCTGTGATGTGATTAATTAGCATTTTATTGATCTTATTGTGAATTGCTATTTTCGGTAACCGTTGCGTTATTGCGAAAGTATGAGCTTTTATTGAATCGGATATGTGGCAAAAATTTATTTTGTAGATAGCAGCAGTTTGAGCCTTTTGGTGCTGGGGCGTAGCTTGTACTGAACACCAGCTGGTACAATGAAGAAGGTTATAGGTCAAACTGTTAGGGACCTGTAAGTGTTGGCATTAATTATTTAATAACGTAATGTATCATTTGATATCCGGTGCTTCGGGTGTTTATTTATTACTATTTAAGACCACAATCCTATTTACTAATGTAACGTCTTACTCTTTGTCGTGTTCTTGTAGTAAAAGAGAAGTAAATAAGAAAGTGCTGAAAGTTCCTGGCATTGAACAGAAGGTAAAGTTTTTCTTATTTTGAAAGTTTGCTATGAATTATGAAACTATGTCTATGGCTGTGCCAAGCCAATCAAATTGGGGTAGTTTGTGTAAGGATTTATGTGAAGTATGATTTTAAAATCTAAATTTGATTTGTTGATTTCTATCCCCTCTACCAGGTTCTTGATGCAACCAGTAATGAACCATGGGGTCCTCATGGAACACTTCTTGCAGACATTGCTCAGTCAACCAGAAACCCGTAAGCTTAAGCCTCTCAATTTGATGTAGACATTTCAATTTTGTGTTTCACTGCACATACTCATTTTTTTAGTGGACCTGCAGTCATGAATACCAGATGATCATGGCAGTAGTCTGGAAACGAATTAACGACACCGGAAAGAATTGGCGACATGTCTACAAGGTATTAATTGGAATATTTTATGTAGTTAATCCCAGGTGCTGCTTATCATCTTCACCTTTTCCTGTCGTAGTGCCATGTTTCTATTTCATTAACATTTCAACGTTCTCCAAAAAGCACCCCATTTATGAATTTGTCGTAATGCATGTTTATATTCTTTGAAATAATGAAGGGTTATTGTATGGCTGCACTGCACATAACGAATTCTGTTTATTTTTATTTCTTCTGCATCATTTACCGATTGATCTTGCTATATTAAACAATAACTCTTTTCTTTTGTTTCTATATTAACTGCTCACTGTTCATTAACAGGCTTTGACAGTACTGGAGTACTTGGTGGCTCATGGTTCCGAGAGAATCATAGATGAGATCAGAGAACATGCTTATCAAATATCGGTAATTTTCATTTACTTAATTTTTACCTAATATTTATATCCTGTTAGTCAATTGCCATGCAGGTCCCTAGTTTTGATGAATGATTAAATTATATTATAATGCAACCTGATAAGAATGTAATCTTCATATGAACAGACTTTGTCCGATTTTCAATATATTGATTCCAGTGGAAGAGATCAAGGAAACAATGTCAGGAAAAAATCTCAGAATCTCGTTGCCCTTGTAAATGATAAAGAAAGAATTATAGAGGTTAGGCAGAAGGCTGCTGTTAATAGGGAAAAGTACGTCTGCTCTCAACAATTCTACTGATATCTTCTACATTGTTATTTTCCAGTACATGTTATTATTTATTTCCTTTTTTAATTTCCCTCAGTTTTGGAAGATTCATAATCTTTCTTCTCTGTTTCTGGATTAAAAATCGAAAAGGATTGAAATGATATGCACTGTCAGTGTAAAACAGTTTTAAACTGACATCCAATGAAAGTCCTATATTTTGCCACATCACCCCACCCTTGTAAGTTCATTTTGAAACTCATTGGATGTCAATGTAAAACCGTTTAAATTGACAGTGTATCCATTAAACTCAATCTCAAATCACAATGAGATATTAATTTTCTTAAACAACTTACCAGGTTTCGCAACAATACACCAGGTGGAATGTATAGACCCGGTTCACAATCAAGTATTGGGAGCTATGGTGATCGATATGAAGATGATCGTTATGCGAGCAGGGAGGAAGATAAAAATGGCTATGGTTATGGAAGAGAAAGAGAAATGGGCTCTAGAGATGATGATCGGAACAGTCGTGATGGAGATCGTTATGGTAGAGATTATGAGGACCGTTATAGCAGGGAAGGTTACAGAGATGATGACAGGGGAAGAAGTCGAAGCGTTGACTACCAATATGATACAAGAAGCAGGAGTTCTGATAGAGAGCGTGATTTCGATGATGATGGCCAACACTCGTCTCGGTAAAGCCTATATAATAATTGATAAATTATTCTTTTATGTTTTATCCACAAAATCTTAAAGATAATTTCTTTAAAAAGCTGGGATAAGAAGATCTCATGGTTTTATAATACTCCCGACTCTTCACTGAACCGAGTCTTAGTCTTTTTATTCTTTCTCTTTTCTGAATTGGAAACTTAAACTACACACTACCTCAATAATCTTCATTTATCTGGATAATGTAAACTTCTGGTGTTTCTATGGTTAAGCATTTAGGAGTGCCAAACATGACCTTTTGTTTAACAGTTAGAATTCTAGAAGTCCACTTATTTCTGGATCATTGCATTATCATCTTTACTTTCTGTTATTGCTTAAAGCTGACGAGTTATATGTTGTTTGTTAGTCAACTCTGATAGCTTTCATTTTTTACAAAAACTTATCGATGTCTACATCATCAAGCTTTTTCCGTTTGACATTTTGATATATGGGATGGACAGCCCAAACCTTAGATTTTTTGCTCTTTAATCAGTATTTCATCCATCCTGCTTGGATTTGTTGCTTTGAATTTAAAAACAATTTGTACTGCTCACTTGCTAACTTTAATCATAAAATACAGACAGACCTTAGCAAATTTCTGTTTTAATATATTTGAAACTTTTTAGTTGATAGTTAGTGTATGTAAATAAGTAGTTTACTTCTGACTGCTCAGTTGCTAACTTTAATCATCAAATCCAGACAGACCTTAGCAAATTTCTGTTTGAATATATTTGAAACTTTTTAGCTGATAGTTAGTTTATGTAAATAAGTAGTTTACTTCTGACTGCATTTCCAACAATTGTCAAGGAAAACAAGCTACAAAATAAATGGTATAGAGGGAGTACAACATTATAATTGCACATGCCTAAACTTTAAACTTCTAGCATGATAAACAAAATTAGGTTTAAGGTTTACATCTGTGCCCATTTAGGGTGTTGGGTCTTGTGGTATTTATTTTCATTTGTCCCTGACTGTCAAGTTGTCAGACTAGGATTATGGATTTAGGTGCATCATTTTCCTGCTGAAATGCTTTATACAAAAGGAAAGTGTGTTGTGAAATAAGCCTTTATTTGTGGAACTGATACTGGTTCAAAGGACATCAGTATTTTGGTTTGATATTGTTCAGTAGCATTAATGAAGTTTACATGAACGCAGGGCTTGATGTGATATAGTTGCTCTGATAAAAACATTCGTTCTTCTAACTTGATCTTTTTATGCAATGTTTTCTCAGAGGTAGCAATGCTAAAGTTGAAGACCAATCACTGGAAGCAAGGTAAATTTGTCAGAGATACTCTCTCATGTATACATATTGTTTCTAGACACTATTATGATTGATAATGTGCAATACCAATGAGCAGATTTCAGCGGAAGCTTTCTGAGCAAAATGTAGGCGCTCCTCCTAGTTATGAAGAAGCTGTTGGTGAAGCTCGGAGCCCCGTGCAGGGTGAAAGGTATGAACTTTAATACCACGGAGGCTTGGGCTGGCAGAATTTGTTCACAATTGAACCTGTTATGACTATTGTCTTAATTGCAGGGATGTAGAAACATCGGCAGAGTCTGCTCCAAGAGGCTCGTCCCCTCATGCAAGTGATAATCCTAGCCTAACCTCTGTTCCTACTGGATCTTCTTCTGTGAGCAATAATCCAACTGAAGTAACTGCTGCTCCCAGTATTGTTGCTTCGGGACCCCAGGAAACTGAGCCTACTGATGATTTCTTTGACCCGCGTGGTCCCACAGGTCTGTGAAGTTGCTTGTTATTTTGTTGTGTTGGTCACACGTGTAAAGTACTCTTCTAACATCTATATGTTTCTTGCCTGCAGCCCCAACCACCTCTAGTTTTGGCGAAATTGACTTGCTCGGTTCTCTATCAGACTCATTCTCTTCAAATGCATTGCCTCTTGTGCCAGCTGCATCAGCAACTGCAACTCCCGAAGCAAACACTGGCTCAACAGCTTCCTTTGCAGCACCATCAACTGGGTCCAATAATTTCGATCAGGTGGGTGTCTGTTAGATTATGTATGTTTTAGTTAAAGAACTATTTTCTTTCTATATTCTGAGACAGTAGACAGTACCAAACAGAGAATGGATATGTATATGATTTTGAATTTGAATTCTTCTGGTTATCACATGTATGGCTTCTCTCCATCCGTTTTGATTTAGCATGCATAACTGTAAGTAATTTGTGGGTGGCCGTGACAGAGTTTCTGTCAAAAGATGTATCATATTACTTAATAATAAACCTGTTTGTTGATAAAACTGAATGGGTAGTATTCTGAAAATTAGTTTCTAATTGTAGAAAAGGAATATTTATTTCAGTACATAGTTTTGAATAATTTGTAGGACATATCTGTATCTTTTTGTTAATTTTCACTCAATAATAATATATCTGTTCAACTTTTGCAGACATTTGAAGATCCATTTGGTGATTCACCATTCAAGGCTGATATTTCTGCTGAAACTGCTCCACCTCTACACCATACATATCAGAATATTGAACCATCTCAATCAGAGGGTTTCAATGCGGACGCAATGTCTAACTTTGGGTTTGGGGACTCATTTTCTATTGTACCATACGCTGCATCTGCTACCAATGACACTCAGTCATTCTCTGCTAACTCCCAGTTTTTGTCCCAAGATTCATTATCTCAGCTGGAAACTGATATTCTAGCTGACATTCTTCCTCCTGCACCAATACCCGAAATGACATCACAGCAAAGCAGTTCAGCTCCTGGTTTTGGCCAATCTTCACCTTCCTTTTCAACTTCATCTGGACCATTTTCTGAACCAACTGGTCAACTTACTCAGCAAGGTTTCTCAGCTCCACCCAGTCAACCTGCACAAACCCTTCCCACTGGTCAATTTACCCAGCAAGGTTTTTCAGCTACTACCAGTCCATATGCACAGCAACCATTTCCTTCTCAATCTGGTCAACCTGGCTTGCAAGGATTTACATCCTCTCCTGGCCATTCTATGCAGCCACCTTTTGCTTCTCAAGGTGGTCAATCTACTGCGCAATCAAGTGGTCATACCTACGGTGGATTATACTCCCTGGATACTTCTCTTACACCAGGTCCAGGAGCTCCAAACATGTATTCTCAATCACAAAATGGATATAATGGGTCTATGAACAGTGGAAACTACTTGCCACAGGGATCCTCAACAGGTTTTCCTTCACAAATGACTCCCCAAGCTCCAACAGCACAACCACCACAAATCACAAACTTTCCCCATCACGGAGGATCTCCTGCTTCTCCTTCTCCAACTGCTCAAGCATCTCAGTTCAATAGCCAGAGCTTTTTTGGACAACAAGGGAGTGCAGCTCCCTTTAGCTCATCATATACCCATCAAGTATCTGCTCCCAATGCTTCACCGTATGCTGCTTCTACGACATCAAATTCTTTAGTTTCTCAACCATCCAAGGATAAGTTTGAGACAAAATCAACAGTTTGGGCAGATACACTAAGCAGAGGATTGGTTAATTTAAACATATCTGGACGTGAGTGCATAATTATACCTTGTCAATTCTCGCTGTTTGTGATATTTCAGTTTCTACAACATACTTCAGTTAGAATACTTTGATCTTATATGGACTAACTATTAACTAATATATTTTTTAAATGCAGCCAAAACTAATCCGTTATCGGATATTGGGATTGACTTTGAATCCATTAATAGGAAGGAAAAGAGAATGGAGAAGCCCACGAACACACCTGTAACATCAACTGTAAATATGGGTAAAGCTATGGGATCAGGTTCAGGCATAGGTCGTGCTGGTGCAGGTGCTCTCAGACCTAATCCAAACTCGATGATAGGTTCTGGAATGGGCATGGGTATGGGTATGGGTATGGGCATGGGCAATGCTCCTCCTGGTGGCATGGGTATGGGAGGTTATGGTGGAGGCATGAATCCACCCATGGGTATGGGGCAAGGATACCAGATGCAACCCCCTACTGGAATGCCTCCTGGTTCCAACATGCCAGGTAACTATAATAACAACATGATGGGTCCGGGTGGTTATGCTCAACAACCTTATGGCGGCTACCGATGAAATTGAACGTTAAAATCATAGATGGAAAGGTGAAGTATTGTTAAGTGTTTTGCTACAAACTGAGAGAAGCCATTTTGGTACGGGTGCCTACTAGTAGTCCACATCGACATTTGGATTTTGGGTAAAGATATCGACATTTGGGTAGTGTATCATTGAAGTTGAAATTTTCTGCAAAGTGACCCGTGTGGTGTATGTTTATTCTTCTTATAAATGTGCTATTACCATTCTTTTCTTTTTCGGGATCACCCTTCTATAGGTGCTTCCAGCATTAGTGTTGTGTACCAGTGACAGGATTGAATAACCTTACTTGGGTTATTGCTTCCTATGCCCGTTCCTCAATTTTTTGAACACCAACAAGTGGTTTGATATTAATATATTCTTTCTCATTTTGCTTTTTTACTTTTGTCTCATATTTAATTATGCAACATGATGCCAGTGGTAAGTATTCAATTAGATATTCAAAGTTAATTTTTGGGTAGGAAACATCATAATTAAGACATTTGATTTGACTCTTTAGTAGTTTCATCTTCAATTCTCACAATGTTTATCAGTTAGTTTACATGTGTGACAATTGAAACTTGAATTGTATAATCAACTATCAAGTATAGCAAGAAAGAAACATCGTCAATAGACACATAAAATAAGTGAGGACAGTACTTGCTTTTTATTATTCTTTAAAGTCGTTTGATTATTCTAGCTTTAGGTCGATGGTGTTGGTAACATGCTTTTGCTTTAGGTAGGGTGTTGATAGTTGGCAAGTACTACATTTGTTCTTTTTTATAAGAGGGTATTTATTTTTAAAATTTATTAAATAACTGATGTATTTTAGTATTTGGCTTATATTATGGATCATATATATCATTTATTCAAAAAAGTTAAAAAATAAATTGTCTTTTATAAAAAAGGATCAGATGTAGTATTGATCATAATAGTTGTATTTTGTTTTTTGACAAAAGCTATAGGTAGTTCTTAAAAAAAGAAAAGTAAAGTGATCATTAAGTAAACTTATGCAGTTAAAAGATTACATGCTGTGTTACATGCTTTTGGTGACGGATATTGTCTTATGCTTTTCGTGTTAACACCAAAATCTTGTGTCCCAGGCTTCCTTTTACTAACTTTTTCTTTTGATCACTTTCTTTTAAAATTACTTTAGCTCCAGTCCAAATTTGTGATTGTATTTTAAAAGTCATTCATTTTTACGTATAAAGTTTCGTTAAAGTGATGTAGGTTGAGGTGGTCAACATGCTTTTTTATCAAAACAAATTGTCAGCATGATTGAAAATGCCAAATCCTTATTGGTTAAAAATTGGTTTTATGTTGAAAACATCTTTTGCCAAATTGTCATGTCAGATGATTGAAAATGCCAAATCCTTGCCAATGATTTTTTAGGTTGTATTTGGTTTTATGGTGAGAAATTTTGATTTTGAGTGAATTAATTCAGTAAAATTGATTTTGATTAAAATTGAGTTGAAGGTAAAATTTAAATATATTTTTTTAAAAGCGAGTTAAATAATAAATTTGAGTACAATTTAATTCTATAATCAAAAGTTAGTAAAATTATTTCTGGAGATATATCGATTCTACCTTATAAAAAAGAATTTAATTTATATGCACCGACGGTGTAAAATTATTTTACACGTGCAACCAATTAAATCACGCCATGTAAGCATTTATGGTGATATTTTAGGAACTAACCTATAAAAGTGGCATTTTGTTGTGTTTTGATTGGATGCACGTGTAAAAAAGTTTTACACTGTCAGTGTACAACAATTAAACTCTATAAAAAAAGACAAATTAATTCTCCATCTTTAAAATTAATTTTGCCACTTCTAGTTTAAGTGAAGCTAAACATACATAAGTCTCTATTCCAATATTCCAATAGTAAAGTCCTCTCTTTCCTTAGTCCCATGGCAGGGAGGGATTAGTAAAAGAAGCAAAACCACTGATTTTATGAAATGTTACTTTTATTTTTGTTCTAAAGAATGGAACAAGCATATTTTTTATATATTAGAGAGCTATCTGAGTTTCTTTGGGACAAAATGAAATGTTACATTTTGCTTCTACTTTTTTTTTTTGATAGGCAACATTTTGCTTCTACTTGATACTACCTTCATCCATAATTATAAAATTCTTTTGAAGAAGTTTTTTGTCCCTAATTTTATTATTTCTTTATCTATATAGCCCGAATTATTTTACTTCTTTTCTAAACCTTACAATAAATATTATGACAAAATATAAATAAATTCTCTTTTTCTAAAGAATAAAATTGAAAAAACATCCACTATTTAAAAATTTATTGCAACTACCATTTTTTTATTAATTTCAGTTAGTCGATGGAGTCTTATAATAATTAGGGATGGAGATGGTGTAATATTTTCACGGTCCCTTTTCCCCCATACAAATAAAAAGACTTTTCTTTGTTAGTTCTCTGACTTTAAAATTTGAAGGGATTCATTTGTATTATACTATGCGTTTCTAAATCAAAATAATTATTGTTATAAACAATTGTAATTGAGTGAGAAGAATTACCATGGATATCAAATTACGTTGAGAAAATGTACCAAAAACAAAATGTACGTTGAGAGATTGAGGTGAAATTCCCATTTATATCAAATATTGTGTTTTTTTTTTTTGATAAGCATATCAAATATTGTTTGATGAAATTCCCCATTTATGATTGTAATTCCTGACTTAACTGATTCTTCATTCCTGTTTATTTGGATGATAAAACCATATAAATAATATTTTAAACTAGACTAGTTCCCATGACATGGGCAAAACAGGCGTGACTTACAACCACGCTGTTACGTCCCAATTAGGCTTTAATCCTTAGCTTTGATCGATCACCTTCATCAATGTGAACTATCAATTACCTGTGACAGCATCGTGAACGATTGTAAGAAACAAAGTTTACTAATTAATCCAAATGTTGATGACAATATATTATAGTAGTTTTCATCATCGCATTATTGCAAAGCATAGATAGCCCATAACTCCCTTTAAACTTGGGTATGGTGTTACGGTGGTTACTTGTTCAGAGTTGCGGTTACGAACGCCAACTTAATCGAGCATTTTATCATAAAACTTATCTTTATCAAGGCGAGTTGCGACTGATCATATATTTTACCTAAGGAGAGATCATTAAAGCTATTCATTCATATAAATCTAAAATAAATCCAGCACCTCAAGGCTGACAAAATGTCTAAACTGTACTAGGAGCTGCATAAAGATCCTCTCTATTTCTTACATCTCTACTAATATAGTTTTGATGTATAAATGTCTAATTAATGTCACCATATCTAAAAATGTGCGCACTTATATCCTTTATTTACTTTAAAACTATAATAATGAACACTTTCTAATGAAAATTGGAGAGGACCTTACCCCAGAATATTACCCCCAAACAGAAAAGAAAATGAAATATTTGGCCCGTTATGAAAAGTTGGGTGGAGGAGCCATGAATAAAATTTTAACAAAGAAGCCAAATATTGGCAGGAATATGCAGTCTAAGGAATTGTTTGGTGCCATAATAATGGAGCATAATTCTTATATCTTTAAGGAGAGCTCTCTCAGTTTCTCTGAGACATGATAAAACGTTTTGCTACTATTAGGTATAATATTCACGTTCTCTTTTACTCCCTTACAGATATGTTAATGGAAAGGGGTTTATTTGCTTAATTGAATTTTTTTATCTCTTGTTTACATTTTTTAGGAGGACATTTTCTTCAACAATCTCTATATATGCACTATCTTTTTATCATAATGAATTGCTTCTTTATCTTAAATAAAAGTACAGTAGTGAGTAGTTGAGAGCAAATTACCATTGGTGTTGAGAAACTGAAGCAATGTGGAATCACTCGAGAAATACTTGAATCCTGTCACCCATTCTGTCATTAAAATCTAACAGTTTTCCCCCAATTTCCTCTGTTGCATCATCCAATAGTTTTTTGAGGTTTACCCCACCCAAAGCTGCATAGAGTTGTAACAAAATTAACCAACACGAATTGTGAAAAGAAGTCTTTCAACATACAAATATATATTTATTTATACAATAGATATATATTTATACATTATAGTAGAAGCATTTATAAACAGGAAAAGTACCAGGAACTATGTTTGTGATTCCATCCAGAAATCCAGCCTGGGTACAGCAAAGGTATTATGAGAAAAGGGAACAGGAAATCATAATTCATAATCGCTCAATCATTAAAATAGTGACTTTCATCATATCTAACTTAAAAATCATGCAAATGATAGTTTGTGATTAGTTGATAGTGTTAAAAGGTTTACACTAGCAGTGCATCAAAATTATTCTAAGATATCAGTGAGATCAATGTATCCCACATTGATCAATGTATGCCACATTGCATGCATAATAAGAGGCTAGAAAGTAAAGTGAACAATAATGAAGTACATATGAATTTTTGACAAATGAAAGAAGTCGGGCCTGAAAAAAAATAAATCATGCAATAAAAATTATTCTATTCATTTTAATTTTCTTCATTTGGAGTGCGATCACTTACAGGAATCCGAAGATCAAGTTTCTCGTTTCCATCTCTGCCAGTAATTTTAATTCTCAGAGTCCGGGACCAGATTCCAGAAAAAGGGCCCCTTGAACTATCTGCACCATATTTATTGTACACATCAGGTGTTATAACTTCCACAATGGGATCTTTGATAGTTTCACTTGTCTGCTCTGTATCAACTTGCTCTTTCTGTTGTATACTGTATAGGCTACTGCTCTCTGATAAATAACTAATTAGTAATTACATTGAGAATGCAAGAATATGATGCACAATGTACATTTATAATGTAAATATTAGCGTGAGAGTGAGATATTTTCTTCTGTCTTTGTTTTTCCTTTAGAAGTAAAACAGATAAATTCCCTTAACAAAAGATAGCTGTTTCAACGTACCATGACTAACAATCTATGATTAGTTAGATGAGTTTTATAAAGTCAATAAAATACTATGCGACTATTTAACGATTTCCAGTGTTAAACATATCCTAGAGAGATGATTAGTTCACAAAAACAGGCCTTTCTAGAGAAAATTGAAAAGGTTGCTTCCACACGATTCATTATCAGCCTACCCCTCCCCACACCAATTCTAACAAGTAACAAGTATTTATGGTAGGAAAGTACCAAACTCAACCTTTAGGCAATAATTTGTTTTCAGAGATAATGAATTGACACGAAAAAATCATGCATAGTGCATTTAACTCTACGAAGCCTACTGCCATCGTTTACTTATTTTCTTTTAAGATTTATCTCCAACCTCTCTTTGAAAGCAGTTGATCGGTACTTGTAGCATAACGCTTCTCTTCTTCATAATACGCGTTGAAGCCTAATATATCCTTAACTTCATCAAAAGATGGCATGCTTCCTGGAGGAGGAATACGGCCTCCTTTAATAGCAGTCAGTGCATCCTACACATGCAGTCATAGATATTATTTAAAGTGATAAACATCTAAATACTTCAAAAAAATATTAGAAAAAGGTACAATAAAATTAAATAAATGAGTTCAATATTATAACAATATTACTTTGGCCTGTCATAAAAGATTTGAGATATAAGTAATTATTTTGAATATGTTCACTTTATTCTCCATTTCTAAGTTCTTAGCTTTGGAGTAGCTTCATCAATATTACACACAAAATTAAGGGTTTGTTCAAGAAGACTAAGTGCATCTATTCTAGTCTTGTTAATAAAGATTTCATTCCAGAAAAAGTGTACTACCAATGGTTGAATGCTATATCTTGTTTCCTATGCTACTCATGGGTTGTGTGTGTGCGTATCTTGTAGCAGATGTTTATTATTGTGAGATAATAATATAATAACAATAGAAACTTTGCTGAAAATTTGACAGTAGAACCAATTCTTTGATATTATTTTGCTAAATGTATTATTGAGACAGCTAGGCTTATCAAGCTAAGCAGTGTTTTTGTTAGTTTAACCTATACTTGGGAACATGTAAAAACAAAGCAAACAATACTCAGGCAACTAGTATACGGAGAAATGCCTCTTGGCATGTCTCATCTCAATCATGAGCTAATCATTAACACATATAATATTAATTAATGACTATCAAGTTAAAGAAAGGTAGGACAAGTCACCTGCATTGCTCGTATAGAAACCCCAATCAAGGAAAGGGGATAGGCAACAATTTTATAACCGATATCTTCAAGTTCAAGAGGTGTGAGTATTGGTGTTTTGCCTCCTCCTTCAAGCATATTGGCCTACACAATCATACATTACATATTAGCATGGCATATCATATCATTTCCCTTTCTTTTTTAAAATATTATCACTTGGCCTTAATATAAACACACCATTTTTGGAACAAGAGGAGAAACTTGACAAAAAGCTTCCATCTCTTGTTTGGAGGCAAGTGCATCTATAAAAACAACATCAGCTCCAGCATCAGCAAATGCCCTTGACCTGTAGAGTGCCTCATCAAGAGACAGAGCTTGGCGTGCATCAGTTCGAGCGACAATCACAATATCAGATCCACTCTCATTTCTGGCATCAACCGCAGCTTTAATCCGCAAAACTGCCTCTTCTCTCGACACCACTTTCCTCCCTTTTGTATGACCACATGCTTTCGGAGATACCTAGCAATGCCAATTGAAGCAATTTACAAAAAACATTGATACAATATAGCAGCATATATCAAGTTATAATTAAAGGTGTAATATCAAATAATAAGCAAGTGAATGAATGACGAGTAAAATTCAAGTTGGTCTTTGAAATTGTAGAACCGTATCAACCTAGTCCTCTGCATTATTAATATTTCAAAATAATATCCAAAATAGAGTAAACCGTCATTTTGGTCTCTAAATGTGTAAGGCGATGTTATTATATTCCTAATGTATCAAAATTTCATAAATACCCCTGAGTGACTTATGTTGGTAACTTCATGGACTAACCTGAGTATCGAAATACAAGTATGAGTACCAAACTAACCAACGAAAGACACATATAAGGACCAAACTGACTAATAAAAGACACACTTAGGTATGTTTTTGTCATTTTGATGCATTCAGCGACTATAGTGACATCACCCCACACATTCAATGTCTAGATATGATTATTTAGTCTGCAAAATATTAATCAAGTTCATCTCTCTGTCTAAATCTATTATCTATTATCATATACATACCGACATTATTCACCAAGTTTCAAATATATCTCCATATTACCAACCTAGTCTAGTAGTCTCCACAAGTACTAATAGAGGAACAAATCTGATTAATATTCTACAATTTTATGGATCATTTTCAAGATATTCACAATGTGGAGTACTAAATTGATATAGTCCTACAATTTCAAGTACCTAAATGAATGAGAGTCTATCTGGATACACAACTTATTATAGCACAATGTATAAGCTTACATAAACTATTTTAATAGCAAATAATAAAATAAAGCTAATTTTTTTTAAGAAAATTTTCGGATGCTATTTTCATAAGTTCTCCCAAACAGTCTAACAAAACTTATGTCAATAAATAAATTCAAATAAGTCAATCCAAACAGGTCCGTTGGTAAACACCCTAACCTAACATAACCGAACCTGATCTTCGAGAATAATTCCGGCAAAACCAGCGGCAATATAACCCTTAACAGTTCTCTTAACATTCATAGCATTACCATAACCATTATCAGCATCACCAATAACAGGAATATTAACAGATTGAGTAATGAGTTGACCTTGATCAATCATTTCACCATAAGACAAAAATCCAGTATCAGGTAAACCTAATCGAGAAGCAGAAATTGAAAAACCGCTTGTGAAACACAAAGGAAAACCAGCAGATTGAACTAGATTCGCACTGAGTGCATCGAAACATGCTGGACCTTGATGAACACCTGGTGAATCAAGGATTTCACGAAGAAGCTTCGCTTTATCGGTATTTGATGAGCATGAGATTATGCTTGTGCGTAGTGATTTGGAGGTTTTTGATTTGAATGGGAAAATGGAATGAGATTGGAATTGGAAAGGGGAAGAAAATGATAGACGTGCATGGCGGAGATGAGGATTAGAACAACCACTGCCACCGGCGGAAATAGTGGTGGCGTAGTAGGTAGTTGTGGTGGTAAATGATGATGAAACGGAGGAACACGTCATGGTGCTAGCTTCAACAGTTTCAGTTACTGGGTGGTTTTAAGCTCGAAGTGTAATTAACTATCTAGCTAATGTAGTCCTAAATCCTCGCTTAGACTAAATTAGTTGTCTAATTTCAACAACAAAACATACTTGTCTAATTAAAAAAAATCAACATGGTTTATAAATTATAATTCAAGTAACAAAAAAAAAGTAATAAATGCTATTATTTTTATCTGAGATTAAATTCGAAGTTTCTTAGTTGTGTATATAAATTTTAATGATGTTTGATACAATTTCGTTTAAAATATAAAAAAAAAAAACTCACTGTTTTACTAATTACTACATTTTTAAGTTTTTCATGACTTTAATTATAAGATATACAAACCAAAAAAAGTTTTGTAAGTTTTTCATGGAAGGTGGCTATGGGCAACATATGTCGTTGGAGTAGTAATAAAGTTAAAATAGAAAGTAAAGAGAATAAAATGAACCACAAAAATGAAACAAAACAAAAAAGAAATCGTAATGACGATTAGGTTTATGCAAAAATATGACCTCCAAAATTAAAAAATAAATCAAAAAGATAAAAAAATGTAATGTAAATAATAACCTAGTTAAATTTTCTCCGAAAATAATTGCTAGTAAGTTTTTGTTTTTATTTATTAAGTTACAAATATTATACATAATCTTTTGTGTTAGTTCAAGATTGTTTTTATTATAATAAAAAAGATATATATTATTTTTCGAGAGATATGTAAATATAAATTATTTCTGTCAAAGATTGAACTTTAGACATCCTCTACTCAATTCATATGTCCCACAACCCTTACAACTTAAATAGAAATAAAACAAATTCTTGTACCAAAAAAACAAAAAGAAGAAATAAAACAAATCGATTTAAAAAATTAAAAGAATTATTTTAAAGATATTTATGTAAAATTAAATTAAATCATGACTTAGTACTACTAATATACATAGTTACATACACTACTATATATGATTCACGTAGTGTACTGTTGAGACTTGAGAAGCCGCAAAATATATATAGTACGTTCCGCCGTCGCCTCTTCTCTTGAACCTCTTTCTCTCCGATTTCTACTCTTCTCTGTTTTCACTTTCATTCAGTTAAGCCTACAATTCCACCATGTTCATCGTAAGTTCTTCCATTCTTCACAATTCCCATATTACTTCTGCTTCTGTGTTTGCAACTTTGCATTGTTTTTTATTATTTATTACTATTATTATTGACTTATTGCTTGCTTCTGTGGTGAATGTTGATGTTAGTTTGTGTTTTTGTTTGTGCATATAGGAACTAGATTGTCCTGCTAGTGTCAGAAAGCAACTGGGAAAACTGTTTGCTGAAGCCCTCAAACAAACTGTTCCTACTGAACCTGAAATTGTGCCTTTGATTGATGCATGCATTGCAAAAGATGGTGTAAAACATGCTGATTATCAATGGTAAGGTGATTTTTGATATAAACAAAAGCATGCATTTGTGAGATTATTATATTTGAGAGAGGTTATGGAAACAAAACAACTTATGATTGACTTATTTGAGTTAATATATACATTACTCACATAACACATAAGCAGTTGCGAGACTATTTGAGAGAGGTTATAGAAATAAACTATGACTTCTAGTGGAGGATATACTATCCGGTCAGCCTGGGCACTTGCCCGGGCTCAGCCCAAATTTTTTGGAATTTTATGGGTTAATTTAAGGTAAAACTGATATTTTTTTAATGGATTAATTTCAGACAAAATTGAGATTATTTTGTTCAAAACTAAGTTTTTTCATTGCAAAACAAAAATTTTGGGGTTTTAGAGGGTAGTTAGTAAAACTGAGATTTAATTTTTCAAAATTGAAAATTTTCATTGCAAAATTGAGATTTTTGTTTAATTTGACATTTTGTCCAGGCTTTATGAATTTTCTTGCTCCGCCACTGTCTTCTATAACATGTACAAGATAGTTTATGATAATAGCTTATGGCTTATATGAGAACAATTTGGTTTTGTATTATATTTTCCAACTCTACAATAAAAATAAGTTATGCATAAGTGCTTAATTAAGTTGTTTATCCAATTAGCCACTTATGGTTTTAGTTGCTTTCTTATATTGGCAAAAGAAGCTTATTTGTTACTTAAATCTATTTTTTTTCCTTTCATTTTGAATTAATTGGTGCAGTAATAATGCAATGAGTCTTTTTGCTAAGATTAAAGGGAAGCAAGAAGAGTTCAAAAGTCCACGTTCACTTGGAGAGGTATATAATCAGAGATAATTTCCTTAGTTTATCCCTTCCTTTGCGTGATTCTTGTGAAATCCTTTTTATTAATTACTCATTTTGGATTTGGATTACATTTTGTTTGTTAATTATTTGGCTAAATTAGTATTTTGGTCCACCTTATAATTTTGGTGTTAAAAGTTGACGGAAAGAACTAACTTGAGTAATGGAAACACAGTTAAGGGACCTAAACGTAATAATAATTAATTATGAGACCAAACTGAAACCAACAAAATAGTTTTTTTTTGGTTCACTAATTTAGCCTTGTTATTTTTGTCTAATTTGAATGTGTGTTTTTGTTTGTGTGTAGGGCATTATGAAAAATCTTCCTGCATCAGAAATTATAGAATCATGCTCTGTTGCTGGTCCTGGATTTGTGAATATTGTCTTATCAAAGAAGTGGATAGCAAAGGTGATTGATTGCATTTATATGTGTAGTTTTAAATTAGAAATAGTATGTGTGTCCCCAATATTTGTAGGCCAGTGTCTGAATTGTAGTGGGCTCCTAGCATGTTTTGTTTCATGTTTGTATTACGCGCTTAACAGAAAAAAATTCTTCTGCAGAGCATACAAAAGATGCTTATTGACGGTATTGATTCCTGGGCACCCCGACTTCCAATCAAGAGGGTTTTGGTTGACTTTTCCTCGCCTAATATAGCAAAAGAAATGCACGTTGGTCACCTGAGGTCAACAATTATTGGGGACACATTGGCACGAATGCTCGAGTTTTGCCAGCCTGAATGTCTGATCCGCCGAAATCATCTTGGTGACTGGGGCACTCAGGTAGATTTAATCTCTAAAGTAAACTATGCTATTTTGTGCTCTGTATTGAAGAAAAATAGCTACTGTCTGTGTACCATCATTGATTTGATCAGTAACTTGCTCTTCAAGTAACTGATTGGACTCAAATTCTTTCTTCAATACTCTGTGTTTTAATATAGTTGATGTTTAAACCGAGGTTGGATTTTTATGCTATTTGTTGTGACCAGTTCATTGCTAATATACACTGTCAAAGCTAGTTTTTTTTTCTTTCCATTCTTAACCTTTTGTCTTTGGGCTATGGTTTTCATCTGGTTGTGTTTGGGATCAATGGCTTATGTAAGTAGGTTTTTTAACTGCTTTCGTGACGAAGAACATGATTTTCACTCCTTCAATTCAAATGAAGTCGTGTAACCTTTTACAACTCTGATATCTACCCACCCATAAAAAACATCTTAATTATTTTTTTATGACGTACTTGCTATGAGTTATAGATCGTTGTTTTTTGAAGAATCACATTATTGGTATTAGAGCATATGGCTTAAAATCCATGCATTGGTTTTGCAGTTCGGGATGCTGATTGCCTACCTCTTTGAGAAATTTCCGAACCCAGACGATGTTAATGAATCTGATATTGGAGATCTACAGGTAAGATAACATTTGGAAATGAAGCTCATACCATTTATTGGTCTTTAGGGATAAGATATTTTATGTTTTCGTTGTTATTTAGCTTCGATGCAAAACTATTAGTTATTCTGAAATTATTAGAGTTGGTGCATTTGTAGGCATTCTATAAGCAATCAAAATTTAAGTTTGACACGAATCCTGAATTTAAGTTAAATGCACAGCGGTCGGTGGTCAAGCTCCAGGTACATTTTACTTCATTTTTTTTTCTTTCTTCCCCCTATTTGCGAGGTCACGGGGATTTGGTTATTCATGTTTTGTACATTTTTATTTCAGGGAGGGGATCCCAAGTATCGCAAGGCATGGGAGCAAATTTGCAATATTAGTAGGACTGAGTTTAACAAGGTCTATCAACGCCTTGGAATTCATTTGGAGGAAATGGTAAGGTTTCTAGTTTCTTTTGTATCTCCCATGAGGAATTTCTTATCTCTTAATTTTGTGTTGGGCCTCTTAGAATTCTGTGTTCCTTATATAGGTTTTGTTTTTGTTGATATTCTGTCTGTTGGTGTGGCTTTTATTGAATGTATCGTCTTTTTTTTCCCGAATGCCTGTATATAGCAGTTGTAGCAACAATAAATTTGGTTATTGTGTAGCAAATAGCATTAAGTTGGATAATGCATACAATGTCGCAATAAATTGATCAAATATCTTGAATTTATGTTGCATACAATGTCGCAATACAGATTTTTATTTTATTAACAGTGACATGTTTTACTTTGTACTGATTGGTGATTGATGTATTTGGCCACAGCCAGAGAGCTTCTATAATGAATTAATCCCTCCAACTTTGGAGAAACTGGAGAATTTAGGGCTGGTTGAAGACAGTGATGGTGCTCGTGTGATATTTGTTGAGGGTGTAGATATACCACTAATTGTCGTGAAAAGAGACGGAGGCTACAACTACTTTTCAACCGATCTAGCAGCACTTTGGTTAGTTTTTCTTTGGTGATTGGTTAGTTTTTAGTTTTAGTATTTTGGATATTTTCTCAAAACTTATGATGTGACTCGCATGAATATTTGAATTCTATCATCAATTAGTCTAATTAGTTTATCTTGAATGTCACACACCTTGTGGCATCAACTTTGGTGGTTTTGGTATTGAAGTATATCTTGAATGCCACACACCTTTTGTATCAACTTTGGCGGTTTAGGTATTGAAGTACTAATAAGAAGAGTATGAGAGTAGGTTTGGTCAAGGCTGAAGGGTATTCCAATAGTTAGAACAGGAAATAGATCTAATGTGAAAAATGAACTGGTTTAGTTACCTTTACCACTTGACCCTTGTAGGTATCGTCTGAATATCGAAAAGGTTGATTGGAATATATATGTTACAGATGTTGGGCAGTCGCAACATTTTGACATGCTTTTTAAGGTATGTCGCAATTAACTGATATATTTTTACTACTACTGATAATAATATTCCAATGAGTTTAAAAGTCTGACTGACATCCCTTTTGATTTATCTATCAGGCCTTCAGGCGTGCAGAGTGGCTTCCAAAAGACGAAAATGAATATCCAATATGCACTCATATAGGTTTCGGTCTTGTTCTTGGCGAGGATAGAAAACGATTTCGTAGTTGCTGGGGCGATACTGTTCGATTGGTTGATTTACTCAATGAAGCTAAAAAACAGAGTAAAAGTGCCCTTCTTGAACGTATTGCCGATACTAAACGTGGTAAATACCAGTTACATAATCAAAGAAGAAAATTTTCTGTTTGTTTTAGATTGTATTGTATGCATACTAAAGAGTGATATTGTGCATTAGACAGTTAACCTTTTAAGTCCCATGTCATCTAGGTAATCCTAAAGAGTGGTCAGAGGAAGAGATTGAGAAAGCGTCAGAGGCAATTGGATATGGAGCTGTTAAGTAAGTTCTTTATCTCAGTAATGTTTTCTCAACATTGCTTTTGTAGTTAGCTTAATTGTATGCATACTTTATCGTGTTAAATTGGAACCAGATGTATTGTCTTACAATTTCATGTACTTTAAAAGTTCGTGTTTTGCATTACATCCAGCGGTAATGTTCTCAGTCTTGTTTATATATACTTATTTTTACTCTGATGTTTAGAACATGTGTTCTAATTGCCATTATGCCATATGGTTAAACCAGATTTTTAACCGGCAATTAAGTTTACAACATTTATGTTGTCTGCAAACTTGTTTCCTGTCATGTTCATGCTTTTGATGTCTTTGCAGGTATGCCGACTTGAAGAGCAATAGGATAACAAATTACGTGTTCAACATTAAGCAGATGCTTAATGACAAGGTACATATATTGTTTTCAAATGCTGTTCAAATTACAATAGAAAAGCTTTTATAGCCACTATGATGCTAAAAAAATATAATTTGACAATTGACAAATGTTGAGCTGGTTCTTCATCCCATGAAACCAACTAATGTATAGTTATAAATGTCTCACCTTTCTAAGTTTCTTATCCAACAGGGGAATACTGCTGTTTATTTGATGTATGCACATGCTAGGATCTGTTCCATTATCAGTAAATCTGGTAAAGACATAGAAGAACTAAAAAAGGTATTTTTTTTTTCTTCTAATTTCCATGATAGATTTGTTGAAAAAAGTAATTTAATCACTTTTTGTATCATATGCTTAATTCAATGTTAAACATAAATGGTATTGTACTTGGGTTTTATACTAGAGAGAGTAGATCATGGTTGACTTGATATGAATCAATTAAGCACTAATCTATTATGATTGTAGTATGACTCGGTATTACATTTGTGTTTATTTATACTTGCATAATAATATGCTGGCTAAAAATCAATTGATGAAAATTTTATATGCTTCATATCTTGTTTATCAACTCATGACAGACTGGGACTATCGTGTTGGATCATGAAGACGAGCGTACATTGGCTCTTCATTTACTGCAATTTACGGAAGTAATGTGAAACATTTTTTTCTTGAGATTTATACCTAACATGCTATACTTTGTTAATCTGTGAGGTCCATGAGAAAAACCTGAGACATTAGGCAACTATACGATCGTGTGTGTATTATTTTACGTACAATCCAAAAAATGTATGTACTTACACGATTGTTTTATATCTTTCAGTTTTTTGTGGAGTCGTGCTCGAATTTGCTACCAAATGTATTGTGTGAATACCTATACAATTTGGCGGAAATCTTCACAAAGAAATTCTATTCTAGTTGTCAGGTATCTAAAGCTATTTATTTCTTTCATCTATGAATTTGAATGCCCTTCCATATCCTATTAATTTGAATGTCGTTTCCAGGTTGTTGGTTCGGCCGAGGAAACTAGTAGGCTCTTGTTATGTGAAGCAACACTTGTTGTGATGAGACATTGCTTCTATCTCCTTGGAATTGAACCAGTTGACAAGCTATGAGCTATCAGAATGAGGAGTTCAAAAACAAGTTTCTTCAAATAGACTTCAATTTTTAGTGCACAGAAATGTAGAAAATTTCTAATATGAAATTTATTGTATCTCAAGGTGATAACTTTAACTAAAAAACAAAAAAAAATTGCAACGTCTTGGACGCGCCATTAAGAATAGAGAAATAGAACCATCTCACTAGGTTCCAAAGAGTAGGGTATTTGAGAAATTTTGTAAAAAAGTAGGGTAGTTTGGTGTTTTTAATTTGTGTCAGGGGCATTTGGGAAAAAAATTCGACCCAAAAAAAATTCTAATGATACATTTCATGTGTTATTTAGCCACACAAATATCCCCAATAATAACTTGTTATTGCTCTTAATGCCTTTTAGAGTATCACTAGTTTTTATTACACCATCAACTTCTATTCCATTTTACACCAAGAAATCAGCTGGAACCGGTTCTTAGTCAAACAAAGTGTAGATATATAATTCACCAAGCTTTTCAACGAATCAAATATCATATCAATCGCGCATCTATAACTTCAGATATAGTTGAAATAAAATAAAGATTTTTTTTTTTGACTAAAAAATAAAGATATTATTGCCTACAAAAATAACACTATAAATTAAAATGAATTTAGTTCTTTTTATTCTATAAATGAAACAATTCTTCTTATTGAAAGATAGAATTTTAACATCACATAAGATAATAAAACATAAGCTTAAACGTCATTTTAGTCTCTGTATGTACGTGAAATTTTGGTTTTAGTCTTTGTATGTGATTTTACTCCTAAACAGTCTCTGTATCGACCAAATTTTTTGTTTCTGGTCCCTAAAGCAAAAATCTGCAGGAAACTTGAGAATTTTCCTGCAGATTTTTGCTTTAGGGACCAGAAGCAAAAAAATTGGTCGATATAGGGACTGTTTTGGAGTAAAATCACATACAGAGACTAAAATGACATTTAAACCTTAAACATATTATAAGGTTCATAAGAGTATGCTATAACTGAACCCTACTTTTCTCTTTTTCTTCATCCACCAAAGAGGGGTGGTTTAGGATCAATTATTGATCTAAAATCACCTCTCCAAATTGTTTTTTATTTTTTTTATCAAATAAGTGATTTTTACAAATTAAGATTTTTTTCTTATTGATTTGTTTTGTTTTGTTTTCCCGTCTTGGTACGGTATGTTCCTTTCCCGTCTTTGTACGGTGTCTTCCCGTCTTTTGTACGGTGTTCTTTTTTTCAGGTTGAAGAATTTATTTAGATCAAGTGCAGATCTAATCAATAATTTTGGTGTCATCAACGCTACAGATCCGGAGGCTTGAGTATTCCGGACACTTCAATATAATCACATTTGTAAGCATATGCAATTTGCCGATTTATGCTATTAACATGGATACTGTAAGTTTGTTTGTAGTTTCATCCTTTTTGTTTTTAGCTGTTTTGAATTTGTATTGTATCGATGTATTCTATCAATTTGAATAAATGAATATCTTTATTTTGGTAAAAAAAAAAAGATTATGATATAACAGCCATAAATTAAATATTTGAGTCAGAGAACTGAAATTATATAATGTGTTAGATTAAAATGGTAGTTTGTCGTTGATTCATTTTAGACCAGCAGTTAGTGTGTCTTCAATAGGTTGTGACCATCAGTAAATGAAATGTGTTTTATGTAATAATTAACACACACAAAAATCATCAAGTTGGTTTAGTGATGATCGGTGCCCTTTGGTAGGGAGATCTACGATTCGATTCTTACAATTATATTTAAGATGTGATTGAAACTACTTGATGTAAGAGTTTGTTCCAAACTTTAGACTATTAAGACTCATATTTTATTCTTCTAGAAACTAGATAGTGAAAAAAAGACACAATAAAATCAAAATTATTTATTTTTCATTAACCATTTTATTCCATGTACTGGTTTGGTCCCATATTTATTAATAGTTTGTATGGGCACGCATGTTGCTTTCATGATTGGAATTTGATCAAATCCTTAATATAATAAAACAAAAAATATCCTTATCCTTATCCTTAATCCTTAATCCTTAATCCTTATCCTTAATCCTTAATATATTAAAACACAATACATTGTAAACATATTTAGGCTCCAAAATTTTCCCACTTCCCGCCTAATGACATTCAATTAGCCTCTTAATTAAACCCTTTGTATTCCTTTTACTTACCAAAAAAAAAAAAACCCTTTTGTATTCCTTAATATTCAACGTTTTGTTTTACATGCCTAAAGACTTAAGGGGTGTATTCAATCAGAATTTGAAAGGATTTTAAAAGATTTATTTTATGATAAAAAGTCTTGAGATATTCAATCAAGAGTCTTTATAATTTTAAAAAAATTATGTGGTATTCAATCAAGACTCTTTGCAACTTAAAAAAAGTCTTGTGGTATTCAAAAATATTCTAATTTCTAAAGATTGTTTAACAAATTAGATTTTGATGGATTGTGTGAGATTTTGTAGTGTAATTGTAACATGAAAAAATCTTGCATAAAATCATGAGATTTCTATGGATTGTTATTTCTTTTAAAAAAAATTCTACATCCTCTCTTCTCTCATTCCTCTCATTTCTTTCTCTCTTCTCCTGCTTTCTATGTTCTCTCTTTCTCAGTCTCTTCTCTCTTTTTGTCTTTCGTTCTCCTCTTTTCTCCTTATCTATTTGTTTATTATTATTTCTATTGTTTTTTTTAAAGGCATTATTATTTCTATTGTTATATCATCATTTATCAACTATCATAATCTTCAACATAGCCATTAATTTTCATCATTTTTCATTGTTATCTCTTTCATTTCTCTCTCTCTCTCTCTCTCACACACACACTCTATATGTTGTGTTTTCTATTTTTCTTTAACTAACTAAACATTTTTCTTTTCTCTCACCGTTGCTCAAGTTTACAATTTTATATCTTTCGTCCATTTCTCTCTGATTCTTTGTTTTTGCAACGTTTATATATATATTGTTATTACTATTATTATTATTATTATTATTATTATTAGGCTACGCTTCTTGTAATACCCGAGGCTTAGGCCCTGTTTGGTTCAATCAAGGGGGAGGGGAGGGGAGGGATTTTTAAGGAGGTGAAGTGAGAGAAAATATAATTTTTTATGTTGACAAAATTACCCACACTTTTTAATTAAAATCCTAAATTATCCTCATTGAAATATTAAAAATTTAGGTTTTATTTTTTTGACAACAAAAAAAAATTTAGGTTTTCTACTCATTAGATTTTTTTGTTGTATATATCCATTATCATTTAATCCTTATTTTTTGTTGTTAAGGATAAAAAAGTAAATTAAGCATTCCCTCCCCTCCCCTCCCATCGTTAAAAATTTGAACCAAACATAAAAATTTAAAATATTCCCTCCCCTCCCCTTGGTTGAACCAAACAGGGCCTTAGTGGAATATATAATTACTATTAGATCAAGATATAAAATTATTTACCTGTGCGTATTATATTTTCTCAAACTTTATTGAGTCATTTGAAATCTTAAAAATTATTCATAAAGTAATTTGAAATCATGAAAGTATTTATTATAAATCCATTGAAATCCTATGTTAAAATCTTGATTGTAAACAGTCTTTTAAAATCTCACAAAATCAATAAAGTCCCACAAAATCTTTTAAAATCTTCAAAACTTTTTTTCTCAAAATAATCTCTTAAAATTCTAATCCAATACACTTGTATTCTTTTCTTTTTAATTAAAAAACTTGATCTCTGAATGTCCAATTTTTTTACATGAACATTTTGTATCCTTAATGGACACAAATTAATTGTGATATATTTTTTTAAAAGAAAAAAACTTCATTCACTTGCTTAAAAACAATTAAATAATTTTTAGTTTCTCAAAATATATCAACGTTTAGTTTTAATCGTTTAAAATTTTTCTTTGAATTTTAGTTTTCTAAATTTTCTGTTTTCAATTTCAATTTATCATTTATATATTGCTCTCTCTGTTTCTTTTTAACTATTACAATTTTTTTAAACAATTACAGTCGATCATTGCACATATGTCAATGTACATCTTTGATCACTAATATTTTTAATTATGTATTATCAAAGTTATAAAATAAAAATATTCATCGAGCAAATTGAACAACATCTTATATGTTAATATTTGTTTTTATATATTAATATAAATAATTTGTCAAAATAAGTTATATGAAAAATACGTGCGAAACTCAAATTATAGTTAAAAAAGAACTTAGAGAATAAAACAAAATAATTTGGTAATCATATTTGTCCCCAAATTAATCCGCTAAATGAAGATCATTTAAGTAAATTAATCATATCATGTGTTAATCATATTTTCCTTTGCTTCTTACTTAAGTTCATTTTAGCAACCGATCCATTATCACCATTGTTTGGTTACTTCACGGGGGTTTAATTAAAGTTTTGTTTTTTTTGACAAAGGGGATTTAATTAAAGTTGCTTATCACCGAGGACGTTGATAGTACCACCAATAACACTTCAAATGTTGTTTATAAAGAAATCGTTCAAAATATGAACAATGTAAGTTACATGATATATACTGTTATCTAATTAAGTTGATTTCATTGTTTATTTAGAAAATTATCTAAACTGATAAGTATATGGGATTTCTTTAATTTATGTCATGTTTATTTTTTTAATTAAAACTTGAGGGTGGAGTGTGCCAATATAATTACCATTTCAAAACAACTTGGTGCAATTTAACCACAATGTAAGTGACTGAGTTCTGTAGCTATTGAGTTAACCATATACAAAATTTAATTCATATTCAATTTTCCATATAAAAAATTAATTGAGTTAACCATTTACAATTTTCTTAATAATTAAATAAATAATAAATTATGGTTGAAATGTGTGTAACTATTTTGTTTTTGAAAGAAAATGAATTCATTGTATATTTTGTTCAACGGTAGAGAAAGTTAAATATTGAAAATTTATGTTTTCTATCCTATTTGTATTTTGAGATTTTTATTTCTCTGTTTTTTTGGTACAATTTTTGTTTTTCTTATATGTTTTTATTGTGTTGGTGGACATATAATCTTCACACATTCATGCACTTTTTTTTATATAAAAAATACAATATCTATCCGCAATTTGACCCGCGCATTGCGCGGGTAGAAATACTAGTATGTTACACAATTAAAGCGCCTATCATATCCCGCCTAAACCATTTCTTAATGATAATTATCACATGCAAATTAATCAGCACCAACTATTTAGTTTCCCACTCAACAAAAACACGTCAAATCTCTCACATTTAATATATCACCATTAATTTCTCCCAAGAAAAAAACTTTGAGACTTTTACTATTCTACATCTCTTCTTCCTCTCTTTTATGTAAAATCGGATGGAGTATATGATACTACTACTTCCTTTTTAAAATAATTGTTGCTTACGAGCATATTAATGCATAGTTTTATAAAAATATTCAATAAGATAAATCAAACAAGATTATTTTATTTTTGGCAAATTAAACAAAATTTTATATGTTAATATTTTCTTATATATTAGTAAAATATGCAGTCAACACAAATGTCAACTGTTAAACTATGACAATTATTTTAAGACTGGTGGAATATATCATATCTTCATTTCATTCTTCTTTTCCCTACTTAATAATTTGATTGTTCTTTAAGTTTTACTTTTAGTCTTTTTCTTTTTGGTATTCCTCAATGTTTTTTTTGACTAAAATCCTTAATATATTACTCTCTCCGTCTCAAAATATAAAAAAAAATAATCTTATTTATTATGAAAATATAATCATGAAAATTTAAAATATAGTTTTTTGGTTATTTTTTTAAATAAGTTGTATAGAAAAGTGTAAAATAATCATTCTTTATTGGTTATTGTTTAATGAGAAAAGAAGTGGAAAGGAAAATTAAATGCAATTTCCATTTTATTTTATGAGAATAAGTATAAATATATTCTTGGAAATAATATTTTTCATGAAAAAAACTAAAAATATTATTGATTAAAATTATACATTGATATGTGCAAGCATAAAATATTTTAAGATAAAAGTAATAGTATCATATACTCCTTTGGATTTTACATAAAAGAGAGAGGAAGAAGAGATGTGGAAATTGTCAAACATTTTTAGTTGGGAGAAATTAATGGTGATTGAGAGAATTGACGTGTTTTTGTTGAGTGGGAAATTAAATGGTTTGTGCTAATTAATTTGCAAGTGATAGTTAGTACTACCTCCGTTCCAAAACTATTGTCCTTACGTATATAAATGCATAATTTGAATTATTAATATCTTTAATTTTCTTTCATGAAAAATTATAAAAATTTAATATTGTGAAAATATTCATTGAGACAAATCAAACAAGATCTTATTTGCTAATATTTGTCTTTATACATTAATAGAAAAATGCGGTCAAAATAAATTTCAAAAGTCAACAGGAATAATAGTTTTGGGACGGAGGGAGCATTATATAATATTAAGAAATGGTTTAGGAAGGATATGTTGGCGCACGTATGTTTTATGTTTTACTAATAATATATATATTTTCTCCATTCCGAAATATAAGAGAAAAAATCTCTTTTTTATTTTCTCTTATATATATTTAGTGACAAAAAAAAAAGTGATTTTTTCACTTATATTTCAGAACGGAGAAAGTATATATATTAGTTAAACAAAAAACATATGTTACACAATTAATTAAGCGCCACATATCCTTCCTAAACCATTTCTTAATGATATATAATACTACCTCCGTTCCAAATTATAAGACCCACTTTGACCACTGCACGTTCGTCAATACACAATTTTTATCATTAATATCTTTAATTATGCATTAGTAAAAATTATAAAAATTTGATATCTTGAAAATATTCATCAAGACGAATCAAACAAGATCTTATATGCTAATATGGTCAAAAGCAAGATGCATGAATTGTGTCATTTAGTCAATATGGATCTTATATATTGGGACGGAGGTAATAATTATCACTTGCAAATTAATTAGCACCAACCATTTAGTTTCCCACTCAACAAAAACACGTCAATTCTCTCACATTCAATATATCACCATTAATTTCTCCCAACTAAAAATGTTTGACAATTTCCACATCTCTTCTTCCTCTCTCTTTTATGTAAAATCGAAAGGCGTATATGATACTGTTACTTCTATCTTAAAATAATTTATGATTGCGCATATCAATGTATAATTTTAATCAATAATATTTTTAGTTTTTTTCATGAAGAATTATAAAAGTTTACTACCTCTGGTTCTTAGTATAAGAAATTTTTAGTTTTTTAGATTCATCGAGTTTCTAATGTATGCATGTAACCTATAATATGACTAGATACACAGGAAACCCAATGAATCTAAAAAAGCAATTTTTTTCTTAAATTAAAGATCGAAGGGAGTAATAATTATGACAATATTCAATGAGACAAATTAAATAAAATTTTCTATGTTAATATTTTTTTTATATATATTAGTAAAATATGCAATCAATATAAATGTCAACAGTTAAACTGTGACAATTATTTTGAGACTAGTGGAGTATATCATATCTTCATTTCATTCTTCTTTTCCCTACTTAATAATGTATGATGCTTAATTATAAGAATTTTATTGTACCAAAAAAATTAAAAGCATTTGATTGTTCTTAGTTTTACTTTTAGTCTTTTTCTTTATGGTATTCCTGAATGTTGATGATGGTTTTTCCCCTGCATGTTTTCTCATGTGTACAACCTACACCATTAAAATCTTTTAAACTACATTTTTTTCTAAATTATTTCAAGTTTATGTTATATATTTGAAATCATTTCTAATCTAATGTTTAGAAATATTAGATTAGGGTTTGAAATTAAACCCTATTCTATTTTAACATTATAACAAATACTAATTAATTTCAAGTTTAAAATACATTAGATTGAAAGTCTATTTTAGCAAATGTTTTAAGAAAAATAATTCATGTTTGTGTTTACAAATTATTTCAAATTTATACTTACAAATGTTAATCCAAATATACACTTACACTTTTTTCATCAATTTCCCATGTGATATCCCGCGCATCGCATGGGTATAAAGACTAATTAGAAAAAATATAGATGAAATAAGCACCAATTAGATAAACAAAAGAATATTATTCAGTACTCTATGATTTATTTATAAGTAAAATATATATTTAAAAAAATCTTAAATATAAGCAGAAGTCAACAAAAATACCTCTACGTAACTATGACTATCCATGAAGTAGTATCAATGACTCTCTTTTCTCTCGTTCCATCTTCCTAACTTTCACTATATGTTTTCACAAAGTTGTCATAGGAAGGTGAAAAATTGCACAATTGCCAAACTTTATTAAATGGTGGTCTAATAATAAAGTAAGGTCATTTTATGAATTGTGAGTAAAAAGTGCACATAAAACCAAAAAGAATTTTTTTTGTAATAAATGAACAAATTAGTATATTTGCTTAAAAAAAGGGCAAGAGAGGACATAATTTAGTTAATATGAACATTTTTTTTTTTGACAATCAATTAATATGAACATTGAAATATGTATATATCGAAATTCAAACTAAAAATTCTTTTATTATTCACCTTAAAGTTTTGGTCATAAATAATACTGAGCTAAATCACAATGCAAGTTGCATTTCTCTTGCAACCTTTCCAAACCTTTTATTAAATTTGCAATGGGAAGGTAGTATCAAATGGATCTCTTTCTTTTTAGTAGAAAAACAAAACAAATTAAATAAATTTAGTTTAATAGAGAGGTACAAATGCAAAGATACAAACTCCACAACCATCTTTCAAGTGAGACAAATTGATATAGGATTAAACAAGCTTACGTAAGAAAAGAAACATCGAAGGAGGTTATGATTCCAATGGAATGTAAAGAACAATACAAATCAATAAATAGAACAGTATAAATACTAAAAGACTAAAATAAATGCCTTTAATAGTATATATAACATACTTATGACTCTCGTGAGTATATCTCAGTTATAAGGACGTTATATATTATATATAAGACTGAATTTGAATTCTTATACATTCATTTATTCATTTTTATAAGATTTAATTATAGTCACTAGATTATCATACAAAAAAAATATATAACATACTCCTTCAAACCTAGCTAATTATAAGTTATTATTGTAAATTTCACTTATATTTCAGAAAATTGATTAGTATAATTAATATGTATATTACTCAAAAAATACGTATATTTTGTGTGAAAATATTACTAAATATAGTTCTTTAAAAAGGAACTTCAATTTTTTGTGGACATTATTATCTAACAAAAACAAATACAAATTCATATATTATATAGTATTAAGGAAATGAGTTCAAATGATTGAGTTCAAGTGGTTAATGAACTCCATTTAAGACAAATTATTCAGAAAAATCAGAGTTCAATTTCATAAAGAAACAATTGCTAGTCAAACTTTATTACTTATCTCGTGGTTAAATTCGGGATTAACAAGACTCCTTCCAATGTATATATAAAGCATGGAAAACTCATCTTACACATTCATTAATCATAGCTCAATTCAATTTGTAAGCACTTATGGGTTCTAAAAATGTGTCCAAAGCAAGTGAGCTCTTTCAAGCTCAAGCTCACTTGTATGATCACATTCTTAGCTTCTTGAAACCTATGTCCATCAAGTGGGCAGTTGAACTCAGCATACCAGATATCATCCACAATCACGGCCAGCCCATTACGCTTCCTCAGCTTGTCGCGGCGCTTCAAATTCCAGAACAAAAAACCGATTGTGTTCGGAGCCTAATGCGTTTATTGACGCACAATAACTTTTTCATACATGTGAATGCGAACGAGAAAGAAGCATATGATCTTTCTCCAGCATCCGAGCTCCTTGTCAAAGGAACCGATCATTGTTTAACTTCGATGGTTCGTTTGTTAACGAATCCAACTCTTGTGGATTTATATAATCATTTGAGTAAATGGACTTCTGGAGAGAAACTCACAATTTATGACACTGAATTAGGCAATGATGATTATTGGAGTTTTATTCATAAAAATCCATTACATTTGAAGTATTTCAATGATGCTATGGAAAGCGATTCTCGTGTTGTGAGGTTGGCACTAAAAGATTGCAAATCGGTTTTCGATGGTTTGACCTCTCTGGTAGATGTTGGAGGTGGAACTGGAAACACAGCTAAAATTATTTGTGAGACATTTCCTATGTTAAAATGCATAGTATTAGACCTTCCACAAGTGGTAGATGGTTTACCAGAAAATGGCAATTTGAGTTTTATAGCAGGAAACATGTTCCATTCTATTCCTCAAACTGATGCAATTTTACTAAAGGTATGCAAAAGGAAATTTATGTTGAATTCTATGACATACTTAAGTTACTTCAATTCAACTATCTGTCAATATTATTGTTTTGCTAATGATGATACATGATAGTTGACACCCTTTTTTCATACGCTCGTGCGGCATCTGATTAGTCATGTACAACAATGTAGCTAATTAAGCTGAGTAGATAGTTAACGCAATTCACATTGGAAATTGTGTTTAATTATGTCGTTAAATTAACCATAATTTTAGCCATAAATTGAATTAATCATCTACTTATTTGAATTAACTATATTTTTATACATGATTAACTATGTGTCACAAGTGTACAAAAAAAGGGTGTCGGTGAAACATATTGTATTGTTAAATCCTTTTGATATTTCGTTTTATTACACTCTTGCAGTGGATTTTGCATGATTGGAATGATGAAAACTGTGTGAAGATTCTTAAAAATTGTAAAGAAGTTGTTTCAAGTAATGGCAAAGGAGGAAAAATCATCATCATAGATATTGTGCTAAATGAAAAGCAAGATGAACATGAAATGACAGAAGTGAAGCTCTTCTTTGACATAATTATGATGGCTAGTTTTAATGCAAAAGAAAGGGATGAAAAAAACTGGAAGAAAATTTTCAGTGAAGCAGGGTTGACATGCTACAAAATATTTCCAGTATTTGGTTTTAGATCACTTATTGAGATTTATGTTTAATTAAATTATGTCACACTAAATAAACTTATAATTTATAAGGTTGTGATGCAGTTAGTTAAGCTTGTTTTGATTTAGTTTTGTATGAACTATACTTTTATATAAATAAAGTGCATCTTGCCAAAAATTACTAATAAATTTCTATAAATTCAAAATAGTTGTCTAATTTTGTCAAGACTATGCAAGATTAATTAGATGAATTTTATTTATTTTGATAAAACGCTGGTCAGATATTTGGATTCATATGCTGAACCAGATACAAAAAGTTGAGAGCATAAAAGCATGTCTAGCTCTAGATTACATAGAATACAACTCTGCGAAGAGAAAACTACAATGTCCTCTGTAAAAGGGTTCTTATTTAATCGATATTTGTTGTCTCTTCACAAAAAGGCTTAAAGCTGGTGATCGGTACTTGTAGCATAACGTTCCTCCTCTTTATAATAAGCGTTGAAACCGACAATTTCCTTAATTTCTTCAAAAGATGGCATGATTTCGGGTGGAGGAATACCGCCTCCCTTGATGGCGCTCAGTGCACCCTGCAAATTCAGTCACAGGAATATGTTAATCCTAAAATCCGAGTTACACTTAACTAAAAATATTAAAAAAATAAGTTGAAAAGGGATTTCAGAATCAAGTCAATCAACAATGCGTTTTTGGCAATTTGAAAAATTACTTCAAAAATAACCACTAATTTTCACTCGACTACATTAAACTAATTCACAATCTTTCTTGCAACTTTTATGATAATAGACGTAGTTGAATGTAACTACATGTACAAATGTTGTGTTGGTATCTATTGAATAATGAATACCAGACACGTTTTTAATCCGAAGTGTAAGTGCTACATGCATAGAAAAGAATTAAGAATTCAACACAACATTGGCATGCGTTGATCTTAGAAAGGTACTATTTCTCAAGAAAAGTAACGATATAACTCGTGTATTACTATCTCTTAGCATGTCTCATACTATTATCAAAGGGAAAATTAAAGGGCAGGAATAGAAAGGTATGTCAATTATGACCTGCATTGCTCGTATAGAAACACCCATCAAAGAAAGTGGATAAACAGCAAGTTTATAACCAACTTGATCGAGTTCCTGAGGATTAAGTATCGGTGTTTTTCCTCCTCCTTCAAGCATATTTGCCTGCACAAACTCACAAACACAGAGTACAGCACAACATGTCAAGCAACTTGTATATTTATTTAAGAGTAAATATTCATATTTAGTCTTGAAATTGTAGGATAGTTTAACATAGTTTTCTACATTTATCATTATTCTAAATGATATCTGAAATTGCAAATCGATGATCAAGTTCGTCTTTATGTCAGGATCTATTATCACATGCATCTTTGGCAATATTCACTTAGTTCAAATGCATCATCAACATTACCAACTTAATGTCATTATAGTCCTCGCAGATACCAGCTAACCTGATTAATATTTTACAATTTCAACAATCATTTTGACTATTGATAGTTTAAAAGATTAAGTTAATACAATCCTACAATTTCAAACATTGATATTACACAACATGATACGCAACACACACAAAAACGCACCAGTTTAGGAACATGAGGAGCAACTTGGCAAAAAGCTTTCATTTCTTCAACAGAACCAAGCGCATCTATGAAAAGTACATCAGCTCCAGCTTCAGCATATGCATTTGTCCTCCAAAGCGCCTCTTCAAGAGATACACCTTGGCGCGCATCGCTGCGAGCCACAATCACAATATCAGATCCACTCTCATTTCTAGCATCAACTGCAGCTTTGATCCTCATAACCGCCTCCTCTCTTGACACCACTTTCCTGCCGCGTGTGTGTCCACATGCCTTCGGCGCCATCTAATTTCCATAATATATGTATTAACAATAAACTTGGCTCCTCTAAAGTGAGTGTCTTAAAGCAATGGCGGAGCCAGAAAATATATAAAGCCCAAGTAAAATCTCAATTTTAAACAAAAAATTTAGTTTTGCACTGAAAATTTTCAGTTTTGAACAAAAAATCTCAATTTTGTCATAAATTAACTCCTAAAAATCTCAATTTTGAACAAAAAACCACAATTTTCCCTAAATTAACTCCTAAAAATCTCGATTTAGGCCTAAACTAACACTAAAAATGCCAACATATTTTGCCTGAGCCCGAGCAAATGCCCAGGCATGTCGGGCCTAACATCCGCCACTGCTTTAAAGGAACAATAATCTTAATCAAGGAACTTAAAATATTTGATTAATCACATGCATGCATAAATGTGGTTAATTCAGTTGATTATATTGTTAATTTATATCACTTGAAATATTTTCCAATCATTTACTAGTTGAATTAACCACAATTTTGACAGTGAATTGAATTAATCATGGAATTAACCACCACAATTTTGACATTATTCTAAAATCTTAATGAATGACCTGATCTTCAAGAATGATTCCAGCAAAACCAGCAGCAATAAAACCCTTAACAGTTCTCTTAACATTCATGGCATTACCATAACCATTATCAGCATCACCAATAACAGGAATTTGAACAGATTGAGTAACGAGACGACCTTGATCGATGATTTCGCCATATGAAATGAAACCGGCATCTGGAAGACCTAATCTGGTGGCTGAAATAGAGAAGCCGCTAGTAATGCAGTAAGAGAAACCGGCGGATTGGATTAGCTTGGCGCTGAGTGCGTCGAAACAAGCTGGACCTTGATGGCAGCCTGGGGAGTTGATGATTCGACGAAGTAGTGTTGCTGGTTGTTCTTGTGCTGGTTTCGCCATTTTTAGTTTTAGAAGAATGAATGAATGAATGAATGAATGTCTTGTGGTTTCGTTTATGCATATGGTACGGTTGACTGACTGACTGTGTGGACCTGAGTGAGAGTAGACTCACTTAGGTGTCATTCATCCTCTCTAACAAAATACTACTACTATAAGTAAAATTATGGTTGAATAAATTGGAGTTTTGCTACCTTAATTTATTTATTGATTTTATTTTGATCTCTTAATTAACTATAGTAATATTCACAGATTATTTTAGGTTTGGCAATGAAAATGATGAATTTTTTTGGATTGAATGATGAAGGAGGTGTTGAATTTTTGGGTCGTTGAAGAAGAGCGATGAATGTTAAAAGATTTTTGATAAGTTTTTGCATAGTTAATGACCAAAAAATGTAGCAATAATTAATTAAGAGACAAAAACAAAAACAATAAATAAGTTAAGAATAAAAAATTTAAAGTTGAAATATTGAAGAGCTCCCAAACTAACCAATAATAAAAGGTATAAACTAAATCAAACTATTCTTAAATCATGTGATATGTTTAATTCCCTATGTTTGATAGGATTCTGCCACTAATGTTGAAAATGAAAGTAGCAATAATCAAATGTTGGTAGGAATTACCATTTCCTGTTGATTCATCTATAAACCATTAACTTATTAGGATCCATCTAACTATTTTAGAAGTAGATATTAGATACATTACTTCCTTTAATGAATTATTATTATTATTGTGTATAAATATAAGGATATACAATATTTCTTTGGGTTCTTGCACAATGATCTTCCAATATAAAATACCAAATAAATAACAAAAGTTGAAGATAAAATATAAAATGTATGAGTACACTTGAGTACGTTGGTTGTAAGAACATGCTAGATTTACTAGTTGCTAAGTCCATTACACTCACTGAAGAAAAAAAATGAAAATGAATATAAGAATAAAGCAAGAAACAAGAGGCATATTGTAACATCTTACATTTTCAATAAAACTTTATAAGATTAACACATGAAATTAGAAGTGAAGATTTAAGTGACGACTAACAAAATTAAAATATAGGAGATTGAAGTGACATACTTGTAAATTTAAAGGACTCGGAGTTGATAGTTATGGAAAACTAGTGAAAACTAAATTTCACTCATTCATAAATCAAAGAATGATTCTTTGTAATAAGTGGAGAAGTTAGGGATTAATGTTTAGTTAATGATATAGGTTAGTTTCCCCCATTTTGATAGATGTTTGAGAACCAAACACTGATAGGGACTTGATAGATGTTTAGTAGATGTTAATGGTTAATGTTTAGTTGATGTTTGATTAATGGTCACTAGTCACCAGTTTTAAAGGATAACTATATGTATGCACACTTGTTAAACAAAAAACAATCATTTAGAAAATGTTCTATTGAAATAATCACACTAAATAGACAACAACACAAGTGAATAAATAGACAAATAACTAAAATAACCAATTACAATTAAAAGTCATAAATTCTTTACCTGTATAATCAATTGTTAAATAAATATAATTAAAAAAGGTCAAGAAAATCATATGTAAAATATTATAGAACACTGATATCAAGTCGTTCAATTGTTCAATGGAACCCATAGAAGTCTTCAAACCGATAAAGAAGGTCATGAACCCTCAGACTTAATGGTGATGTATAATGATGTCTTCGATTAATGGTGCCTTAAGAAACTCCCAAGGTAATGCACATAAAAGGCATAATGTAACATCTCAAATTTTCAATAAAACTTTATAAGATTAACACATGAAAGTAGAAGTGAAGATTTAAGTGTTGATTGACAAAATTACAACATAAGACACTATAGTGGCATGCTTGTTAATTTAAAGGACTTAAAGTTCATAGTTAAGAAAAAAAATAGTGGAAATTAAGTCTCACTCATTCATGAATCAAAGTATTATTCTTACTAAACAAATGGAGAAGTTAGGGATTAATATTTAGTTAATGATATAGATTAGTTTCCCTCATGTTAATTGATGTTTGAGAACCAAACAATGATAGGAACATGATTGATGTTTAGTTGATGCTAATGATTAATGTTTAGTTGATGTTTGATTAATATTTACTAGTCACCAACTTTAAAGGATAACTATATTTATGCATACTTACTAAACAAAACACAATCATGTAGAAGATGTTCTATTGAAATAATCACACTAAATTGACAGCGGTACAAGTCAATAAATAGACAAAAACTAAAAGAACTAATTACTAATATTAATGTGTTCAACCGTCCATTGAAAGTCATACAAATATTCAAACCGGTAAACAAATGAAAGCATGAAATAAACAGTGAAACCCTTGACAGCAAATGAAAATATAATAGCATGATAAGTGTTGATAACATTACTAATAGTAGCTCAGCTTCACAACCTAATTGAATCTTCACTACTAATTGGGAGACCAACAACTCCCTCGGTCATCACCTCTTTCAAGGCAGCAGTTCACACCTTCTCAGTGGAGTTTTTGGTGGGCATTGAAGATGTTGAAGAGAAATTCTCTTTTGCAACCACTACAGAACAAAGAGATCTATGGTTGAACAGTGTCCTTATCTCGCTAAAAAAGATAATCGACGATTACAAATTTGATGGAATTGATGTTTTCCATCACAACTTCAAGGAATGTGCCGACTATAAAACCATTAGGGTTCTTATTCAAGTTCTCAAGCAAATGGGAATCACTAGTACTATATCTCCCACTTTTCGCCTAAACAACCACTTCTACCTACCCCTTTATAAAATGTTTTATAAATATATTGATAATGTTGTGTATCAAACACACACCAAAACACAACCAAAAGATGAAAAAAAGGAAATTAAAGATAAAATAAATATGTTTTTTTCACTTTCGATGTATTGATTGCGCAAATTCCAAAATAGAATTTCTATATTTATATGCTTAACCAATGCCTCGGGGACACTGTTTAACATTTTCCAAAAAGTTATTTGAGAACCAATGTATTCATGCTGATAACTCAATAATGAATTCTTGGAAGAAGTAAATGAAAGCCAATGGAATGATAGCATTAAACATTAGTTTAGTTTGAAAGAAAGGGTATGTCTGGTATACTAAAATTGAATAGAGTTGAATTTGTATATTTTTTGCGTATATTTAAGGTCAAAATAATTTGTTGACTTTTGCTTATAAATAAGGTCGGAGGGAGTATTAAAGATTAAATAATACTCTCTCCAGCCTTAATTATAAGCGAAAAACTGCAAAATCACTTTCTTATATTTTTTTTTGGTCAAAAAAATAAATATATAATTGAATTTGTTGTCACCATATATAATCATAATCTTTATAACAAATTAATTATTATTTTTTATTAAAAAAACATATAAAATTATATTATTATTATTATTATTATTATTATTATATATATATATATATGTTGAGGCAAAAATCCTTTATTGATGTTTTAAAGATAACAAACATTTAAATATATTTTAAGTGTATAATTCTGATCATTTTGCTATCTAACAAGTGCTTTTGAGTGTCACTATTAAGACAGGATCAATTAAGCTTTTTTATCAATTTATTCATAACCTAAAAGCTTCAGCAATTAGTCTGAGAATGATCTCTGGTCTGGAAACTGGTTTGTGACAAGAACACAACAACACGTTCTATCATTTGTTGACTTTTGACAAATAAATACAAGAGTACAAACAAGCACTTTATGAAGAATATTTTCTGTTTGTGCAAGGTCTTTAATGGCAAAGGAATTTTAAGCAATAAATATATTCCTTCCTATTTTAACATGTTTGAGGAATAAACATGTGGTTAAAAATGAAAGGAATGTTTCTCAAGGCTCCTCATTATTTAATTCTTACAAAGACAAACAATAAAGAAACATGGACCAATGGGAACACAACAACAAGTCTACAATTGCAAGTTGTCATGTACTTGGGCATAAATATTTAATGAGTTTCTATTCCATTGCCTTATCCTTTATTTATGGAAAGTACATTTGCAAGTACAAGAGCTAAGAGACAACTTTTGGACAGCCATGAACAGCAACATACAGCTGGATACAACACTATGTCCTTGTCCTTTTATCAAAACTTGCTGAACAAGTTTAGGACAGCTCACTCATACGCTCCTCCCCTCAGCCAGATCTGGGAGAACGGTCTCAGACCGTTTACTGGCAGTTTTTCATCTCAAATATTTGTAATGAGCTGTCATGATCCAATGGCCAATATCATTCCAACGGCTATATTTCTTCCACAAGCTTCTTGGCACTTTCATTTCCTATAAATAGGATAGCTTACAACCTTGAAGAGCAAGAGTTTTCATTTACACATCAAGCATACTTGTCTTTATCAAACAAGCAATTCACAAGCTCTTCTTTATTTTTCTCCATCACTCCAAAAGCTTCTAAGTAGTACTGGATCTGTATTACAATCATTAGTAGAGTGATTTTAGAGAAAAATTTATAAGCTTTTCAACTTAGTTGATTTTACAAAGCTTAGTTCAACAACACACATCACATTGTAAGAAAGTTATACTCAAGTCAAGTAGTCAATCTTGTTTGAGTGATCACCTTAGTGACAAGGTGGATTAAGCTAGTAAGCTTAATGAAATTTGATCTTGGTTTAGATCAAAAGAAGTGTTGTAATTAGAGATCGAATGTATCTCAAAGGACATAGTGAAGAAACTGGACTAGCCCAATCATTAAGGGTGAACCAGTATAAAATTGTTTGTGTGTGCTCTTCTTACTCTTCTCTTAAGTTTTTATTAAAACACTACACACACCACACTAATCTTTCAATAGTCTTTGAATACTCATTTATCAAGTTTTGATTTATTTGACAAACTAACCTTATTAATTTTTATAAGTAAATTTTTAAAGGTTCACAATTCAAACCCCCCCTTTCTTGTGAAAATACCTTGTTACTTCAATATATATATATTCGATTTAAATAATATGGTATGTACCAAAAAAAAATTAACAATAATATGGTCTGGGTCGGAGAATCAGCGGTAGAATTTCTCTCTCCATCCCCGTCGTCTCTACATGAAAAAAAAATTGCAACATCATATCTCTGTACAAATAATTCCCACAAATAATTTGTTATCAAATACATATTAACATCACTAGACATATCTTGTTCAAAAACATCCCTAGACATATACGTTGAGGGTAACATACACATAAAAACTGAAATTCTTGTTCATTATCATCACTAAATAACAACACAATTTCTTTTTCCTACTAAACTTTATTTAAACCAAAACACTAATGTTTTTGAACATTAAATATACAAATTAACATCCATAGACATATAAGTTGAGGGTAAAATACCTCCTTTATTGTTTAATACTTTAAAAGTTTGTTTTGTATTGTTCTATCATGCGTCGTTCATTCTAATTTTATATTTTGCCGATCAAGCAGGCCTTCAATGAAGAATCTAGATTACACTCGGTGCTTAGTCGTTCGATCTGAAATCAACATATGAAATTATTTATAGATGACATGAATGGGCCATAAAACAAAAAGATGACATGAATGTACTTTATAGTTTTTTTTCTTCTTTTCTTTCAATAACCATGTCCTTGATGTAAAGTGTTAGTCGATTTTTTTTTGGCCTAGCTAGTCTATGTTATACACTAAATATAATAATTACTACCTCAGTACGAGTATAAAGACATATTTTGACTGAATGACACTATTCATTTATTTTGTTTGGACAATATTTTTTTAATACTCACTCCGTCTCATTTTAAGTATTACCGTTGATCAAATCATACATTTTAAGAAAAAAATGTGTAAATGAAAGAGAGAGAATATGACTTTTACTAAAATATTCTCTCTTTTTATTGGTAGTAAACATTAAACTACTAAAAATTAGATTTTTTAGTGTACTTTTTAACTCACCTAATAATTGTTTGTTTTAAGGGATAAAATAGAAAAAATCAATGTTATACATAGACAAGACATTTATTTTAGGACAAACAATTTGGCAAGTAGGACATTTATTTTGAGACGGAGGGAATAATATATAGATATAAGTATTAACATATAAGATCTTGTTTGATTCATTTTAATGAGTATTTTCAAAATATCAGGTTTTTACAATTTTTACTAATATATAATTAAATATATTAACGATCAAAATTATGTTTTGACATACGTGCAGTGATATAAATGGAACATATATTTTAGGACGGATGTAGTATTCAATAAATCTAAAAAGATAAAATATATGTTTTAAAAGGACAGAAGGGAGTACATTTTATTTACTTTTCTTCCCTATCACTTTGGGGTTATAAGGATTCATGAACAAGAAATTAAATTGAGTAGTCATTTGAAGTGGCTCAACAAATTGTGGAAAGACTTTATACCATTTTAGAATTGAGCGTTGAATCTAACTCAACTTTATAAAACCGGCTTGTAAGGTAAGGGTTACCCGTCACTTATAAACACATACTTAGGTCATCTTGCAACGGGACTTCTTAACAAGAAATTTTTGTCATTTGAGATTCAATGGTCATTTTTTTTCTTCTCATTTAGTAGATAATTAGCAACAAAATGACAAAAAAGTTGACCGCTTATTTCTAATTTGACAAAATAGTTTCTCAAAATTCCATCTAAACAAAAAATAAAAATAACCGGCTTTCAAATGATAAAACATGCAAACTAACAAGATCAACATCTAACTAAATAAACATAATCTAACGACACACTCCTATTTGGTGATGAGACCAACATATATAAGCAAAATGAATGCTTCTTGCATTGCACTCATGGAGGAGCATTGAAAACAAAAGAGTCTTCCTCATGGGTTTTCCTTTGAATGGAACTCTAGGTCTACAGTCCACTTTCTTTAAGCTACGTAGCTTTTTGAGCTTCCAGCCACAGGTCCTTTGCTATAGCTTGCTGAACTCGCTTCCTCATCCCGTCTTATTGCGCTAGGTTCTTCAACCGCATTAGGAGGGTGCTGATCCTCTTCTCCATAGCTTCTGCAATATGATGAAACAATGTTGGCATAAGTAATTATCTTATTATAGATATTAAACGATATCTCTCTCACACACACAGCCACATCTCTAGATCTCAAGCCGAGTGGAAGAGAAATACCACTAAATCTGGAATACGTTGACTTAAGCTACATGATCAGTGAGAAAGCTTTTGATGCTATATAGCTCGAATTTCATGGGCATACATCTAAATAAACATAAATCTCCAACACGATTGACAATGCTAAGCCTATGCTTTTAGGTTAAAGGTGTAGTTAATGATCATGGATATTCATTGCAGAGATTAACTCATGAAATAACATTGAAAAGTTAGCTAAATCAGTTTTGAAATCATTCATTTTTGAAAATCCTGAAGAATTTTTTTTTAACCGAAACTAGAAGAGTTTATGATATGAAAGTAAAGCAATACATACATAGAGTAGATAATAATGCCGGTGACAACAACACCAAACGCCAAATAGTACATCCAATCAACCTGAAAAGCATAATTAGGTCTAGAGATGTTAGCAAACTAAAATAGTGATTGATAATTAGTAGGAAATTTTTGGTGGGAGAAATAAAAAAGGAGGTAATGTTACTGTCAGACCTTCTCATGGTAAGCGAAAATGCGAATTAAGACAGACCACATGTCTGAGGTCAGAAGAGACAGATTTAGCATGGTAGAACCATTGAGCTGTGACATATATTGCATTTAAAAATATTAGTTCCCGGTAAAAAGTTGGGATATTTATATAACTTTGTCTTTTTTCTACCTATGCTAAACTATTGTTGTCAAATAGTGGCGGGCTGGCGGCTATACTCTATAGTGCACTAGAGTAGCGTAATTTAAGCAAATCAGTATTATTTCGTAGTATGGTATTTAGTACAAAGTGTTGTTTAATAACTACTATAGCAGCACTACAGCCCTGTAGCGTAAACCTCCACGATTGACAACACTAGACTAAACCAAAATAAATCTTTAGAATCGTTATAGTTTGAATCTGTACCTTAAGCAGAACAGGGACTAGAGAGTAGAACAAAAACATAGCTACTGAAAATCCAAAAAAAGGAAATGCCTGTAACCATCATTGGAAGAAATTAACATAAATAATAATGTTTACAGTTGATATATGATATATCACACTAAATGACATATTGTGGCAAAAGATGCAACTTGATATCATGAATATAAAGACAGAAATAAGATCTCGCACAAAAAAGCATTAGGTAAGAGAAAATAAAAATGAAGACAAACAGAATCCTCTAAACTAGTTCCACTATAGCTATTTGATGATTACTCTCTAAACTTCCTAACTTCTTCACATGCTTTGTATACAATCATAAATCATATAATTCATAAATGTTGAATTGACAGCCTTGTATTATGTTCCAGGCATCTCAGTTAAAGAGAAATTTTGTAAATGACTCAATTATAGTGAGAGAGAGAGAGAGAGAGGGAGGGAGAGAGTGATGAAGAGAGCTTACTGCCCCGGCCGACCAATGAATAGATTTAAGTTCGTTGCGCTCAAGTACAGTTCTGTAATAATCATTAAGGCTACAATAGGATAAAAGAAAAGTAATAACGTAATGATTTTATGAAGGAAGAAATGTTTGAGTGCCAAGTTCTGCCAAATTGGATCTCCTGTGCAAATTTCATAGAACTAAAAGCAAGTATGAAGAAATAAAACACTTTGTAAAAAAATAGACAAGAAAAATAAGTAGAAAAAAATCGCAACAAAAAGTGCGAATAGACCTCATTATATAATCATCTTTCAAGGATACATTTGAATGGCACTGAATATGCCACCAAAGAGACCTAACATTGCCATGAGTTCTTCTCTATCGGCATTTTTCACTAAAAACTCCTGCAATGGAAACAAAATAACAACAACACGTGAGGGATTATACACAATGAAACAATAATATGAAGTGCCGTACATGCATGTAAAGTATGAGTGCACCTCAAGAATTAGCCATTAACATTAAAACAATTAACAAGTTCACTCTGAACACAGTAATGAGCATGGTTGAACTAATTGCCCTATTACATAAAAAGATGGCTCCTTTGACACTTGGCAATAAGTTTAAGCAACATGAGCCGCATTTAAAAACACGCTGGCTAAATTTGAAGTAGAACATATATTTATAAGAAAATACAGAAAAAGAAGAATAAAAAAGGGTAGCAATCTTTGTATAGTAATAAACATTTTCAATAATAATTAGCAAGTATATATGTATTTATTTTGTTGTGCTGCATTGTTGATTGCAAGAGTGTTGAAAAATGCATTCAAGCACAAGTACAATCAGCTTACCTCACTGACATTACTGAATGCATACAAGGTAGCACCAGCAATAACAAGAATGTCTCCTTTACGAGGGTTACTTCCACCTATGATATGTAAATTTGACATTTATCAGACAACCGCCATAAATGGAATGATGCATGTTATTGGTGATAATACAAGATAGGATCAAATTTCACTTGTTGCGTGATTTCCAAGAATAGAGATATGGAGAATGCACTCGTGCACGAACACGTGTGTCTCTGTGTGTGTGCGTGTGAGTTTTCAAGTATTTTCATAAGATATAAAGCCACCTACCTGCACGGTCACCTGCATGAACATCCGAAAACACAACCAGAACAAGACCAGCGATGCAAACAATTACACCGGTTATCTTTTTGAATCTATATTTTGTTTTCAAGAAAATCCATGTAAGAAGCATGACGCATGGAATGGACCAGCAATCGAGTAGCATCACACTTGTAAGTGAGGTGTATTGATATGCCTTCACAACTGTTCATGGGGTGAAAATTGTTTCTGTTAGTCATTGAAGGTAGGACTAAAATGTTTACATAAAGCTAGTTTAGATGAACTTTTTAACAATTTGAAATGATCTTTAAATGATTATGATGAGTGTCATAAATTAATAGCTTCTATCATAAGCAATCAACTTATGCACTTCAACTTTTTTAACACTCCATCATCAACTTTTCCATAAACACCTATAAACCTATATAATTAGCAAGTAAATACTTATTTCAATTGGGAAGCTCCCATAATCCGGAATATAATTCAAACTTATGAACATAAATGTATCAATTATTAGACAAAAGTTTGCTGCACATGATTCTATTTGCCGCCATTAGAAGATACTACTTACCAAGAAAGTTTGCTTCCACATCAACCAATCCAAGAAGTATATAATAATACCATTTTGCCTGTGTTAGAACCAATATGAAGTTAAAGAAATTGTCTTTAAATGATTGACTGTGAGAGTAAAAACAGGGAAGAAATAACACAATAATTGATCATTTTGAACGACAGAACTCCAACACACTATTCTGATGAAATGCCCCGTGTTTTAATGGTTTGTTGATCCACTTCCCATAAAAATTGTACATAAAAAATAAAACATTGACCACTTTTACAAATAATAAAATCCAGTTGAGATTGTTTAAGCTTGTCTACTGACATGACATCATCACTTGTTAGACTGTTTGTTTGGGAGAGTTTATGCAAACAACTTATATAACATGTACATAAACTGTTTTCAACTTATTTTCATAAGCTCTCCATGATAGCTTACTAAAACAGCTTAAAGTTAGTTTACATAAAAACATGGTCAATTTAGCTCAGACTTATTTGAGCTTACCTACTAACATAAGCCCTTTTAAGTTGTTGACGGAAACAAGAAGAATAAGTAAGCAGCAAAAGAGATAATAACTATAATAATAAATAACGAACCACCTTGAGAGGTTTCCTTCTGTAGAGTAGAATAGTTCCATAGAAAATCATCAAAAAGACATAATTTAGAAACGACTGTGATGTTGGAGCATTAATTCCTATAATAATCACAATCATTCATTATAATAATGATAATAATAAATGATAAAAAAGAAAAGAAAAGAAAAGAGAAGAGTAGTACCTTTTTTAGCTAAATCAGAAGAAGCGAAACCAGTGGCAGTGATAAGAAGAGAAAGAAATTGACCTAATCCGAGACCTATTAATGTATTCTTCGTCCAATATTTCTTAAAATCCACCATTCTTCTTCTTCTTCTTCTTCTTCTTGTCAATTTTCCAGCAAGTAATTAATTAAATAAATAAATAAATAATGAATGAAATGATTATTAATGAGTGTAAACCAGTAATTAAGAATTGGTTGCGGGGAAGAGAAGAGAAGAGAAGTAACAGAGACAAGTAAGTGATGACGGAGATTGAGAGGTTTAGTATTATTAATTACAGTAATTTGATTGATGAAAAAGAAAGAAAGAGAGGGGTTATATGTTATTTTAATTAAAGTACTATTGTAGTAGTATTTATTTATGGGAATAGTGTGAGAGAGAAAAGTGAGTTGTTGTTGAGAATAAGCATTCATTTTGTGTTGAGTTTGTTTCGGCCGTCAATTTATATTTTAGTAGTATATGGAAATCAAAATCATCATCATAAATAATCATAAGTACTTCAAGTGTGTGTGTGCTGTGTGCGTGATTCGGTCAATCTCTTTTTTAGCTTTGGCTGGTAGCTGCCTAGCTTTCAGTTAGCTAGCCTGGTAGTACGCATTTTAATTGCACACATTTTTCCTTTCACTAAATCTAATCTAGGGTTAATTATATTTTACTCAGGTCAATTTTGTTTATCTCCCGTAAAAAAAATTGTTGCTTTATTTTGTAATATAAGATTTTGTGTTTTATTTTCTTGGCTCAAGTCAACCATAATATAATTTGAGGCGGTTTTGTTTTCCGGCGGTTTAAAACCCTAGTTAAAATTATATTCTGCGGTAGTATTTTTGCGGTGGTTCAAAATCCTCGTTAAAATTATTTTTTTCCAACAGTTGACTGGAGTCAAAGGGGGTAAAACACAAAATCTTATATTACAAGGAAGTAAAGCAACAAAAAAATTTACAAGGGGGTAAAACAATTTTGACATATATTACGGAGGTAATAGGTAGTTAATCCTAAAATCTATTTTTTGATGTCATTTAGGTTCTGTTTTGGACTGAGCCGAATTCCACTTATGGATCTGCTCATCTCGTAGTTGTTCGGTAACTTGCACGTAAATCTCACTCAACTGTAATTGTGGTTCCACGTTGGGGATTATGGGTGTGTTTGATAACACACTAGAATAAGCTTATAAGCTTATTATGAAAAATAAGCTCTGTTTGGTAACATTTTTTTCACATGAGCATATAGCTTATTTTGACCAGTTTTTAGCTTATAGCTTTTAGCTTATTACTTTTTCTTCCAACTTTACCCCTATCATCTTACTTAATAATAATTAAATATTAATTTTATATCTTTTTTTTTGTCATTTCATATCAATAAATCACTTCAACCGATAATTTTACCAAACACTACAAATTCAATCAGTTAGTTTATCAACTATATTTTATCAACGAGCTTATCAGCTATAAGTTCATCCGCTATAAACTAGCTTATAAGTTATCCGTTATTTTTTGCCAAACAAACAGATACTCCCTCTGGTCTCGAATATAAGAAACAAAAAAAAAAATTGTTGGTCTCAAATATAAGAAAAAGTTACTGTAATTATTACTATTTGTTGTTAATCTTCCAATTTTACCCTTAATCATTACTATTCTCTTTACAATTTCCAAGACTACTCTCTTTAACTAACAACAAAAGTAAGGATAAAATAGGAAATACAATATTTTTTCTAATCATTTCTCACTTTCTTAAAGGGTGTGCTTTTTTTTTGTTTCTTATATTCAAGACCGGAGGGAGTATATATATATATATATTCCTCTCATGCAATGGATCAGGTGTCTTATTCTTTGACCTAATATCTCTCACTTTACGGCTTTGTTTGGATGAGAGAAGAAAGTTGAAAGAAAGAAAATAAGAAGAAAGATTATTGAAGGAATGAAAGTGAGTGAAAAGTAGGATGATTATTTTAGTTGTTTGGTAAAAATGAAAGTGAAAAGAAAGTGAGAGGAAGAAAGAAATATATTTTGTGAATGACATAGATACCTCTATATAAAAATGTTCATTAAAAAATGTTAGATAAAAAGTTAAGGGTGGTTTAGTCATTTAAACAAAAAATTGACCTCTTCCTCTTTTCTCTCCACTTTCTTTCATTTCTCTTTCTTTAGAAACAAACACGATATACACGTTGTTGATTACTTAAGCGTCAGTATATCTTGTATATACGCCCTTCTAGGTTGAACAAAACATTCAAATCACTACTTTCGGGAGATCATCTCATCTTTTTATTCATATTTGATCAGATTCTTACTAGTATTTTTTTAAAAACCAAATGAATATGCAAAAAACATTATTCTAGCCCAAAATGTGCAAAAAAAAAATATAAAAGAAGAATACAAAAGAGTATGTAAAAGTACAACTATACCAAATAAATTTAAGTTTAAAATCCTAAACAAGCAATATGATTAATCCACCAAAGATTACGATTATTAGGAAACAATTTTATAAGTTTGGCCTTAATTTAACATCTAACATAGATTTTCACGCGATCAATGATTTAAGGTGAAGACAATTATTTGCGACCAAATAACCTATTAAAGTTATAAATGAGCCGAATCGAGTCGAACTCACTTCACTTAAACTCAAAATTTGACTCGAGTTCGATACGAACCTTTATCTAAGCTCGAAATCGACTTTTTTCAAGTTCGCAAGCAACTCGGTTGAGCTCGTTAAGTTCATTACGTTTGCTCGAATCACATAACTAAGAGTAACTTTTTTTTGTCAAAAAAATATATTTTTGGTATTTTTGACCTTTTATATTGATATTTTTAAAAAGAAGAAATTGAAGTATTATAAAACTTCACTAAACACACTTCCAGAACCTAGCTAAATATTCCATAAGGCCAAGATCTCAAACTCGCTCGCTCAAACAAAACGTAGAGCAAGACATAATGACATTGAAATGAGATAAAGCAATGCAATATATAATTTTATAGAATATTGATCCAAAGCTACGAGGAAATATAATGAACAAATTGTAAATTAGAGAAACTTTACTTATAAAGTTGAGTGAGAAAACTACTAAAATCAACAAATAAAGATGAAATAGTGTTGAACTCTATTTGCAAAAGACCAAAGTGATAGTCAAAAGATGAAGATTTCTCGTTTGCGTTTCTACTTTTGAGTACTTTGGAGATAAAGAAGAGAAAATGTTTCGTTTTAATTTCTACTTTGAACTCGAAAAGGAGAGTAAATGTTTTTTTTTATAAGAAAGAGAAGAGAAGTGGAAATGTTGTATTAGTATTTAGTAGAAAGAAAGGTAACCTAAGTAAAAATGTTACAGTACTACGTAAAAAAAATCCGTCATATATAGGAATATACTTTAATTAAAAAAAAGCTAACCTAGGTTGAAAAAAAAAATCCTTTAAGTTTAAAAAAATTGTAAAAATGTGAGGTACATACATTAAGTTGATTCATAAACCAAATGTGTTGAACTACATATTGTTCAAATTGAGCTCATTTAGTTAACGAACTTAATTTTCAATTTAAATTCAACTCAATTGATTTATGAATCAAGTTCATCAAGTTAAATATCGAACCAAGTCTCGAACTATTTTCGAATTAGTTCGGTTCATTGTCAGTTCTATAATCTATTATATGACCAAATAATTAATTCAAGCACAATCTATAGTCAAATGGCTCGGAAGTAATCTCAAAATTTCTCTTTGAGCTTGAAGAACAACATTATTTGGCAAAGTGTTGGGTATTCCTAACGAGTTTAAAATACCATACCATTACCAACCCAATCAAAAATCGAAAAAATTCTGCCACTAAAATATGTTTATCTTATTGTCAAAAAAAATATATGTTTATCTTAAAACAAAATAGAATCTGTCCCTCAAAAGAACATCCTTCAACCAAGGATCATGTCAAAAAGTAACGATGGTTCAACACTACTACCTACCATCATAAAAAGAAGGTCGTCAAACCAAAAAGTTCATCTTATCCCAACACCTTCCTTGATATGTTGCTAAAGTCTCTCCATCGTATAAAAGCATTCCTACCACCATAATTACTAATTTTGATAAATTGTGTTGGAAATTCTTACCAAAAAAAAAATTGTGTTGGAAATTGTACCAAAAAATAAAAAATTGTGTTGGAAACTCTAATTCAAATTTTGACTAAAATCATTATTAATCAAATTTTATTTATTTTCACCCTCTGATTCTTAGGGAAAGAGGATCCTACTAGTTCAGAGTTCGGCCGCGAGATAAGTAAAGTTTAGCTAAGAAATTGTTCCAGCCAGGAATCAAACTCGAGTTTTCTTGAAATTCGTTATTTAGTGAATCTCATTAACCACTTGAGCCCAATGACTTGGTTAAATTTTATTTATCTTCTACCTAATTACAGTTTTAATCAAATTTTGATTAAATTTTTTATTAATCAAGTTTCTTGAGATACACAGAGTTAAAATTATTTTAAGGGTTAATAGACCAATATTTCCTGTAAAATATGCAAATTTTGTAATACTTATGTAAAAAAAAATTGAGAATTCCCCTTGTAATGTTTGATTTTTTGCAATACATCACGGACTAAATCAATCATAAAAAAACCCTCGCTAAAATTATATTTTGCGATGATTTTATTTTTCGACAATTATATTATGGTTGACTAAATTCAAAGAAGTATTGCAAAAAATCAAACATAATTAGAGAAATTCTCAAAAAAAAAATTACAAAATATTATAAAATTTGCATATTTTACGAAGTGTCTTAACTTATTTACTTTTATTTTTATAAAATGAAGATTGCTAATTGTTTTTTTTGGTACAAGAGATTAATTGCCCCAATTGTTATCTGGCATCACATAATCAAATGGCAACCACAGATTTTATATTCCCTAAATCAAACCAATGATTTTCTTCTCTCTTTATCATCAAAATTAATATGTACTAATAAGTAACTTAAAAAATCATTACTAAAGTCCAAAAGTCATCTCTTCGTTACCAGAGTTCGAACTCTGATTTCTCCATTTTCTTTCATGTATGTGAGTTTTCAATATCTTACAATTTCTCGATAACATACCAGCAAAAATATCACTGCTAAAAATCTTCACTTCACTATTTAACTCACTCTCACAAACACAGCAGAACAGAACAAAAACACAGAGAAGTTGACACTGTTTCATTATCAACATGCTCTTCTCAAAATATCTCAACATATTCTTCATTACAACTCTCTTCATTTTCTTATACATAATCTCTTCCTCAATTTTCACTTCACCACTTACCCTTCATCAACAAATCTCAAAATCTCCAACAACAAAAAATTCCCACTTTCAATTTTGTCCAACAAATTTTACAAACTATTGTCCATGTGAAGATCCAAAAAGACAGAAAAAATTCCCAAAAAAAAACTATTTTCGCAAAGAACGTCACTGTCCGAAAAACAATGAAAAATTAACATGTCTTATCCCAAAACCAAAAGGGTATCAAAAACCATTTTCTTGGCCTAAGAGTAAAGACAATGCATGGTTTAATAATGTTCCATTTGCAAAGCTTGTGGAATATAAAAAGTCACAAAATTGGATTAGATTGGTTGGTGACCGTTTTGTGTTTCCTGGTGGTGGCACTTCTTTTCCTGATGGTGTTAATGGTTATGTTGATGATTTAAAGAAGCTTCTTCCTGTGAAGTTGGAATCTGGGAGTATTAGAAATGTTCTTGATGTTGGATGTGGGGTAAGCTTAATTATAGGTTTATTTTGATTATGTTACTATGTTTTTAAAACCTCGTCCAATTGCGATTTTTTATATTGCTGAGAATCGCAGTCTAACGGACGTGAGTATGTGACCGATGCACCTATAGTTTTGAAGTGCGGTCATTAGTGGTCACAATAAAAAATGTTTTCTACAATGTTTTAAAAACCGGACCGAATAGGTTAGTTCAACTAGTTGAACTGAACCAAGAGAAATGATCAAGTTACAGATTGGTTTTATCCTATTTGTATGTTAGTAAAGTTGAAAAAGATTGAAGTGGGATTTATCCTATTTCTCATCCGATTTTACAATCGTTGAACTGATTGATCGACCTAATTGAACCAAAAGTCTGATTTTTAAATACTAACTTTAGTTGTCTCTACACCGGCATCACAACTAGAAATGTGCAATTGTGGCTGCACCGGTTGCATTTTGCTGCAATATCAAGATTCATAGTGTAATCACCATTGGGACTGCAAATACAATTTAGAACTATGGTTGCAGGCTCAATCATAGTCATAGAGATGCTTCTAATTTTTGAGATTTCTTTTTAATTATGTTGTTGGTTTTTTTGATAACCGCATATGATGAATGAATTTGTAAAATTGAAGGTTGCAAGCTTTGGAGCATCTCTAATGGACTATGATATATTAACAATGTCAATTGCACCAAGTGATGAACATGAAGCTCAAGTGTTGTTTGCACTTGAAAGAGGACTTCCTGCTATGCTTGGAGTATTCAGCACTCATAGACTAACATTCCCTTCAAAATCATTTGATTTGGCTCATTGCTCTAGATGCCTTGTCCCTTGGACTGCTAATGGTAACATTTCAATCTTGTTACTTTTATCACACTTAATCTCTCTCTCTCTCTCTCTCTCTCTCTCTCTCTCCCCATATATATATATATATATATATATATATATATATATATATATATATATATATATATATATATATTAATGTTCCGTTTCCCTAGCTATGTAATATTTTGAGAATTTTTTTAAATGTAAACACATGTATTGATGTCAGACACCAGACACACCTTCAATTTAGAGTGTTGATGTTAGACACCAGACACACCATGTTTTTGTTACTTTGATAACACTTAACTTTTATATATATCCTACAAAAGGGTGTTTCTTTCAATGTTGATATTTCCTAGTTGTCAAGCACTAATACAGACACAACACTGATACTGACATTATCATCAATAATAATCTGAGAACACGAAATAATTAAACTTAACCATATGTGTTGGTATGTGCTAGTATGAGACGCCAGACACGTCTTTGACCTGAAGTGCCGCTTCAATTTCATTTGATATGATTGAGAAGCAATGATTCAATTTATGATGCTCTGCTACTACCTAATATATTGTTTAATTTAATTGGTCAAAGATGGACTATACCTACGAGAGATTGATAGGATATTGCATCCTGGTGGATTTTGGGTACTATCTGGACCGCCAATAAATTGGAGGGTAAACTATAAAGCATGGGAAACAGAGTCAACAGTGTTGGAAAAAGAACAGAATAGTTTAGAAGAACTTGCAATGCAACTGTGTTGGGAAAAAGTTGCTGAGGGTGGACAAATTGCTATATGGCAAAAACCAAAAAATCATATCAAATGCATGCAAAAATTTAATACTTTGAGTTCTCCAAAGTTTTGCAATTCATCTGATCCTGATTCTGCATGGTAAGTTTTTTATTTTTAATTTATATATTCTTGATGGAACACTAGATCCAGATGTAAATCTTAAACATGTATTTTGCTATTGTTTATGTTATTTATTAAGTTAAAACTATGTTTGAATTGATTTATTTGAGTTTATATACTGACGTAAGTATCTGTGAGAATTTTCTGGAGAGCTTTTGAAATGTCTATATTTTCAGCTTATTTTTGTAAACTATAGTTTATAAAAATGACTTATAAATAAAAATAACCTATACATAAACACTTACATAATAAGCATTCATGCTATGAGCACTTACATAATAAACATTTATGTTATCTATTTAAGGGTGTGTTTGTTATAACTTTTTTTCTTAACAATGAAAAATTAATCCGCTTTCGTACGATTATTACGGCTTTTAAGAAAAATAAGAATCTAAAAATTGTTTGAAATCAAAAGCTAATTGAGTAACTTCCTTTCAAAGTTATTTTTGATGAATGATGATTTTTAGTTTTAAAAAGTGATTTTCATTTTGATAAAACAAATACAAAATAGCTTCTACTTTTCTTCAAAATCGATTTCTAAAAAAAATCATTTCTAAATTATTGAATTCAAAAATCACTTTTTAGAGTATTCTAAGATTTTCTGTTAACATAATTCTCCAATAGTCATGTTTATTTTCTAGATCAATATATTCCTATGTTTTATATTTCAACTTCAAAGGTTATACTATGAACTATTTCAACAGGTATACAAAAATGACTGCATGCATTTTTCCTCTTCCAGAAGTGAAAGATACCGATGAAATCTCCGGCGGCAACGTTCTTAAAAAATGGCCTATGAGATTGAATGCTTCGCCACCAAGGTTGAGAAATGAGAATGATATTGATGATTTCATACTTGATTCTAGGACATGGAAAAAGAGAGTGTCTTATTATGAAGCTATGCTCAAATCATTCTCTTCTGGTAGATATAGAAATGTTATGGATATGAATGCTGGATTTGGTGGATTTGCAGCTGCAATGGTGAAATATCCAATTTGGGTTATGAATGTTGTTCCATTTGATGCAAAAAGCAATAATCTTGGTGTTATCTATGAAAGAGGACTTATAGGGACTTACATGGATTGGTATTTATTTACAACTTTTCATCTTTTAATCTTTACTTTCTCCTTTTTAATTTCTAAGAAAAATTCTTGTTTATTTATACACAGCTAAATTTTGGAGCTTATGTGTTATAATGTGTATAAGCTATTTCATAAGTTATTCAGGAGAGTTTACGAAAATAAGCTTAAAACAGCTTATGGACATTTCATAAGTTGTTTATATGATAAGTTGTTTATACAGAATGGTTTGTTTACTAAGAAACCTTGCTGCTTTTTTAATATTTGATTTTCAACTCATTTCTTATGGTTCTTCTGACTTGTAGCATGTGTTTAGCATTAAAGGATTCTGTTGTGAGCAAATAATTTAGCATTTTTGAATTGAATTTTGTCTACTTAGTTTCAAAGAATCACTTACATGTGCTGCATTTATTACTTTGCAGTGAGTTTTTGTTTAAAATCAAACTTGATTATTAAGTATTTCTTCTTATTCTATGCTTATATTAGCTCAAGATTTATATCAAATATGCATGTTGTTGTTGGAAATAGTGCTCTTAATTTCTTTTATGTCATTAGAACTTGCACATGTACTTAGCCTGTAATATTGTATTAAATCATGTCATTAGAATATGTTTTGCCATTCAAAAATGACAATGGCAGGATTCTTGATATCTTTTTTGGGTTTTTCTATGTTGTAAAGACTTCTGACACAAAAATTTAAGGTTCCATTTATTTAAGATTAATAAAACCAGTTTTACATAAAAAATTTACTAGATTTTTATTAGAGATTCTAGCCTGTTTTTTTGTCAATCATAAGTATCTTTTATTTTCTTTTGAGCCCTTTTATTTTCTTTTGAGTCCATTTATATAATGAAGGAAACAACTTTGTTTTTTTGCAGGTGTGAGCCTTTTTCAACTTATCCAAGGACATATGACTTGATACATGCTTGTGGCATATTTAGTATGTATATGGACAAGTAAGCTTATAACATATGAATTTAGCACATGATTATTATCAAAAATAAAAGAGTATATATACAATTTAGTTTTCAAATGATGATCTCTACATTTCTTTGGTTTCTAAAAGTTTTGTGTTCTTGATGTCAACTTGCTAACAAGTTCTCTATATCTTTTCCATAAAAAAGTTCTCTTCTCCATATAGTTGTATTTTAGATCGAATGTAATAAAGTATGAAGAAACATTAATAAATAGTTTTGTATGGTTAAGTTAGGTCAATTCAAATTCTATTATAATATAAGAGGGTAAAAAATGCGTTTAAGCCTCGTATTTTCTTAAAACAAAAGCAATTAAGTTATATATTTGATGATGATACAATATAATACAATAACAATATGGATTTTTCTTGCAGGTGTGACATTACTGATATTGTTCTTGAGATGCATAGGATTCTTCGTCCTGGAGGAACAGTAATTATTAGAGATTATAGAGATGTAATTCTAAAAGTGAAAGAAATAACAGATAGAATAAGATGGGAAGCAGAAATACTAGAAGTTGCTAGTGATGATCAAAATGTATCTTCTCAGCAAGAAATTATTATGGTTTTCAATAATACTAAGTATTAAATTGATTTTGCTTGTTAAATTTTGCTTAATCTTTGTACAACAACAATAATTCAATTCAATACAAAATAGATTTGACAATTAATTAATGTTGTTTGCATAGTATTGGTAATTTTCAAAGAATGTATACTTTGCACAAAAAGGCAAGTTTCAATTCATCACATTACTAGCATGAAGCTTTTTTTAAGAAACTTTGGCAAATTTGCTTAGTGAATTAAGCCTAAAACAAGTCATTTTCAACCTTTATCATTGTATCATTTGATATCAACCTTGTTTTATAGTTTTGAACTTAGTTTAGTAAATTAACGCTTTTGTCTTGTGGACTAACAAATTATGTGGTTGTTGTGAGCTTGTATTTGTGCAAATAAATGAGAGAAATTATGTATTTGAATTTGAATTGCAATCAACGTGGCAATATATAAGTTGATTATTGTTTCTCTAAATTATTTATATTTATCAATTGGAACCATTTGACCACTTATTAATTAAATAAAGTTTATATTTGTTTCATTAAAACAACACTTTTACACACACACACACACGCAAAAGAACAGAAAAAACACTACACGCGAGACTAAGATAAACCGGCAAACATCATAAGCATCCCACGTTGGGAGCAAAAGTACAAAGTCTAAAGCAGAACTAATAATACAAGTGTTAAAATGTAATTATAGGTCGAAGAAAGAAAACGACCTAATTAAAAAAGTAATAACATATATGTTTGTTATAAGTCTTTTATAACAAACATATAAAGATACTTTCAAAAAAAAAATTAATATAAAAAATGATATAACATTTTTGTATAATCGAAACAATTAATTTACTATCACAAATGGTAAGTACTTAGATCTCTTAACTATTTGATTCAAATTTAATCCGTGCGAGTTAACCACCCGTTAATTTTTCAACATTAGTCTGTTTGGACATAAGACTATTTAGCTTTGATTCCACAATCTACCATGTATTATAGTCCATATATATATGTTAAGGCATCACAATGATTATCAATATATTTTTCTCTTATATTCAAATGATGATGGCTGGCCATACGAAACTATGCCTCCAAGGTACTAGAGTAGAGGGAAAATCCAAAATGATTTCTTCACCTCTGGCAACGAAAAAAATGAGTTCAATGTATTTATTTTCCTAAACACTCACCATTGGCTATTCACTAAAATGTAGTATTAATATAAGAAAATACTCACCATTGCAATTCACTACAAATTTTTTTACATATATTTTACATTACAATTTAACTCTTTTTTTTTTTTGTAAAAAGGAAAGAGGATTAATATAAAAAATATTTTCATATACATCTTTTCCACGATACAACCCCATCAAAATAAATGGACAATAATTTGTGTCCTTAAGTCAAATGACAAATTCAATCATTTTAAATATATTATTACTTAATTTTTGCACAAAAAAAAAATCAAATATCAGAGAACTTGTTTTTGAGAATCAACCTACGTTTATACCTTTTTTATTTGATATTTTTTATTTTCTAACACTAGAAATTATATATATTTTAAAAAGAGTTCAAAAAATCATACATAATAATGTGATGTCTCTTAAGTATTACTCTTTCTGTTTTAAAATGAGTGTCGTTTTTTGTGTTTTCACATATATTAAGAAATATAATTATTGTGTTAAAAGTAATATCGATTTTACTAAATTAAGCCTACTTTTTCATTTATTTTCTTGAAAATAGTGTATAAAATTGTACTTAGAAGATAGAATTAGAAAATATTGCATTGAAAATCGAAAAGCGACATTTATTTTAAAACAAAATTTTTGAACTAAAGTGACACTTATTTTAAAACGGAGAAAGTAAGATTTAGTTTGAAAAGCAAGCACAACTTATTACACCTTACCTTCAATTTATAAAAAGATTATTTGATTTCTTTTTATGTTGTTTTTGTTTTTTTCTGAACTTTATTTTTCGTATATAAGACCAAAATCAAATTATTTTGTTAGAAGTTTCATACAAATTAGAAGCGTTTTTCATTTTTTGATTTGAAAATGGAAATCCAAAATGAAAACTCATTCTGCAAACATCATGTTCCCAATTTTCTATCTTCATTCGTCGATACTTTCGTTGACTTTTCAGTCAGCGGCGGTCTCTTCCTCCCTCCTCCGCCGTCTTCTCCGCCGTCTCCACTCCCCACCCGCCTTCCCTCTCCGCAACGTCTCATTGCCATCGGCGATCTCCACGGCGACCTCAACAAATCGAAAGAAGCTCTCCGCCTCGCCGGATTAATCGACGCCTCGGACAAATACATCGGAGGCTCAACCACCGTTGTTCAAGTCGGCGATGTCCTTGACCGCGGCGGCGACGAAATCAAAATCCTCTACTTCTTAGAAAAGCTGAAACGCGAAGCAGCGGTTAACGGTGGAAGATTCATCACCATGAATGGAAACCATGAGATCATGAATGTGGAAGGTGATTTCCGTTTTGCGACGAAATCTGGTGTTGAAGAATTTAGGGTTTGGTTGGAATGGTTTCGTGAAGGTAACAAAATGAAGAGTTTGTGTAAAGATTTGGAACCACCGTTGGATCCTTTGGATGGTGTACATGTGGCGTTTCGCGGGGCGAGGAAAGAGTTTCAAGATGGGTTTAAGGCTAGGGTTGCTGCATTAAGGCCAAGTGGCCCAATTTCTAGAAGGTTCTTTACACAAAATGTAACTGTTTTGGTTGTTGGTGATTCAATTTTTGTTCATGGTGGTTTGTTACAAGAACATGTTGATTATGGTTTGGAGAAGATTAATAGTGAGGTTGTTGATTGGGTTAATGGTAATTATGGTAATCAGTTTTCGCCTGCTTATTGTCGTGGGAGGAATGCAGTTGTTTGGCTTAGGAAATTTTCTGAAGGGAATTGCGATTGTTCGAGTCTTGAGCATGTTTTGTCTACGATTCCGGGTGTTAAGAGGATGATTATGGGGCATACGATTCAGAGGGGAGGGATTAATGGTGTTTGCGAAAACAAGGCTATTCGAATTGATGTTGGTATGTCGAAAGGATGTGGTGGTGGTTTGCCTGAGGTTTTGGAGATCGATAGGGTTTCTGGGGTGAACATATTGACATCAAATCCTTTGTATCAAAATGTTGATGTTGGGAAGGTGGAAGAAGGGCTTGGATTGTTGATTAATAATCAAGATGGTAGACCTAGACAAGTAGAAGTTAAAGCTTAACTTTTGTTATCAGTTGGAATCAAACTCGATACCTTAGAGTTTACAACATTCGTGCACGGTGCACACCAATCACCTCTGCTAGATCCTGATGATTTAAAGGCTTAGTTTCAACTTTGAAATTGTTTAGATGATATTTAGGCAATTGTTGCAATAATGGTTTTCTCATTCTTGTGCATTGGAGTTAGAGGTTTCTTATATCCTATGCCTTATTGTTTAGGTTTTTAGGGTTTAGTGATTAGGATATGGAGATGATGATTTCCAATCAAACTTATATGATTGTTTGCTTGTTTAGTGGACTGTTAGCATCATCATTGATCTAGGTACATGATTGATTGAAATTTCCTTGTAGACTTTTTGACATTGTAATTGAGCACCAAAACATGGATTTATTAATAACATAGATTGATATACTACAAAACTGCCAGAGTGCAGAACCTACAATTGAATGTTTTAAATTTCCATTGCCTTTTCCTTTGATTTCATTGCTTCGTTGATATATTGGCAGTAGCTGAGGTACTTTTGTTAACAGCAGAGGATATGATCGGCTCTCCTCTCAACTTTGTTGGGAGCAATATTGCTACAGTGAAAAGCGGAAAATCCTCCATACAAACATGCCATTGCAACCTATCGCACCGTCGTCGCAGCCTTTCCCTTCACAAATGGCCTCTGGTGTTTGTCAAAATAACCGTCACACTGTTCTGCCATGTTTGCCATTTAAAAACACTATTGGAGAGGCTAAATGTTTGATGGTGTGAATGTAGTTGATAATATATGTGGCCTGAGATGGCTCTGTTATCTGAGAGGCTTTTGAGCATGGGAGGGCATTACAAACTTACAAGCTTTAAGGCTTTTGAGCTCACTTCATCAAGATTCTAGTTTCAAGGATTTATGACTTGCTGCTAGATTTTTTAAATCTTGATTTTGTCATATATCCAAGCTTGGATGTGTATTGAACTGTAATTTTTATCCCACTTGGAGAGGGGGCTGAACGCCATTGTGTAGGTATTCCGTGGGTGCGTGAGCCGGAGGACCACTTATGTTTTACTTGTACTTTTGCGAGTGCAGTCTGGTATAGAATTTTTAACTTGGGTTGGTACAATTTAATCCTTCCAAAAGATCCTTTTGTTTTGCTTCAATCTTTTTGCTTCTATAATCGTAATCAGAAGTATTCGAAAGGTTTGTTTCTTATCTGGCACACTCTTATGTGGGTTATTTGGAAGGTTAGGGATGACTACAGTTTCTCTTCAAAGGTTCAAAGAGTTGAAGAAGTGGTTGATTTGGTAAAGTCTCAATCATGGCAATGGTTCTTAACAAAAAAAGAGATGTTCCATGTCTTTATAACGAATGGTTTTCGAACCCTTTAAATTATGGTATTTGTAGGGAACTTCCTTCCTTTTGATCGAGGTTCCTTGTGGGTTTTGTTTTTGTTTTTTTTGTGAGTCGAGTATCCCTTGTAATTAAACCCAAATTGTGGGTATTGTAATAGCACTCTTTCTACTTTCTTCCAGATTATTATAATTTGCTATTCAAAAGTAAAAACTATGTTCTTTTATTTCCTTCATCCTGTCATTATCCTTTTAGTTTTAAACATTAAAATGGTTGGAGTTAATCTTTCTTTTTAGTAATGTGCATCGGTCACTTAGAAAACTAGCACATATTGGGTTAGGCTAACCCATTTCAACAGCACCATAATCAATAATTAATTGATTTCAAATTCCTAAGTCGTGCATAGCATGCGAGGAAACCATATCCAATTACACCAGAAGATCTATGCATGCAAGGGAAAATGCAATGCAGTTATGTTGGACAATGTAAAGAACTCAGGTATCCATACAAATCAATATTCTTTTTTAGTATTTCATATTAATACACATGTAACCGAAACAGTTCAAAAATTAGAGCTACATTTACTTGGAGGCAAATACCATGATACAAGAAGTATACATTTACTAACTGCCACATCCACCACCCATAGAAGAAGGGGTGCAGAGAGCAAACACTATATAATATAGTAAACAACATACAAGACAATTCTCTGCTTGCACAACTACTAGCCTTACACACAAACTTATACATTAATTTAGGCCAAAATACAAAATATATAATTTTGTAGTCTACAAAATAGCCTCCCTCATTTGTATGGGAATCAGCATACTGTACGTCCATAGCACAAACAAGCAAGGTAAAGGTTTTTTGACCATTTTTCCTGAAACAAAAACAGAATCAATATCAGAAAAATCAGTTTTTGTAGGTAGTTAAAAAAAAATCAAGTATTAAATATTGCTTCATCAATCCTAACCTTAACATGTGTGCTTGGAAATTGAGATGTCCGAAGAGTTTCCTGGGTTTCATCAGCAGGCCTTCGTCTAGGTTTGCTTAATATAAGAGCAGATTGATCCCATGTAGCAGCAGTTGCTGTGATTCTGTAACCATTATCCCATCGTCTATGAATTCCTTCGCTAGGATAGAGAAAATCAAGTTCAACAACCTACATGTAAAAGGTGGATGATGAAAATGCATTCTGAACAAAGGCAGGAAAATAAATACTCCAAGAAACCAGAAAAGCTTTACAGTACAAAATAAACAGCAAACCCACCTGATCACTGAAACCAGCATTCCGTGACATAACAACACCCCAACGACTTCCAGCAGTTGCCATTGAAGTCACGTGAAATCCTTCTCTCCACTTCTTATTTATCCATTTGAAGGGGAAAGACTCACTCACTTTGTATGATTGTTGTGTATACTGTGTGCCTGTAGAAATCAGAATTTAAATAAGAATTATTTTAAGCATCATTTACAAGGAAAAATCTCATTCATCATTTGTAAGAATAATTTAAAGCAAACGAACCTTTTGACATCACCACAAGAGAACTCCCATTAGTAACCCCAGCTATAGAAGTAATGTAATAGTTCTTCTCCCATTGCTCCATGATCCATTCCTAAAAAAGAAACAGAATTGCATGGGTAAGTTTCATCAATAGAAAACAACTTACGAAATGTTTGACATGCACTTATGTACATAATGTAATGTAATTTAACCTTGTGTAAGAAAAAAGGTGACAACTTGTAAACTTGATTTGTAAAACCAGTTCCAGCATCCATAATAAGTGCCCAGAGATTGGAACAAGAAGCCACACAACTAATAAGAAGTCCGTCTGCAATCCCTCGCTCCACATGCTGCGCTAATCTTCCATCCGCGACATTGTAATGATACCTAATAGTACAGCCACTTTTCAGTATAACCACAACATCATGATGATAACAAAACACCCAAGCAGGAGATACTTTTGCCTTCAAGGCATAACTCATTTATTTGTGAAGATAACAAGTCAGAAACATACACAAGGAAGGAATATGAAAATTTACTAAGAACGGCAAGCTATGTACTTTCTGGCACATCAAATGGTTAAATTTATATTACTTATTAATATTTTCCCATATATTAACCAGTATATCAACTATCACATCAAGACACAGAGGCTTCTACTTCTTGACATGTTGGACATACTTTGACACCCATTATAGAAAAGATAGTAAAACATCATCTGAGGCAGTTTAGAGATGTGTTTGGACATCATTATAATAAATTCAGAGGTAAATGATTTATCTTTAAACTTAATAGTTAATACATACATACATAATAGTAAATTTTGGCCTCTTGAGATCCATGTAGCCGAATCCACTTAATGGGAGATGAGGCTTGATTATATCTATATATATCCATTTGTAATAGATCAAATAAAGAAAACAACTGTGAAGAGTGATTGCAGCTCTACCTTTGCTTCATTGGCATTCTTGCATTGTAAATTGATATCCATTGGGTAGCAGGAACCCCCAAACGAACCTTCTTTTTGGGTTGGGAATCATCTTCTTCCTCAATATTCAATCTGCCTCTCTTTTGCCCAACCTGATAAATTTTGATTGGGAAACAAAGGATCGTAATAAATACAACGACACAAACCAAAAGTTTAAAAGCATGATAATATAATAGAGCCAACATTAAATATCTCCAAAGTAACACCATCATCATTACCTTTTGAGCACCTTCAGTGTTAATTGGCCGCAATGCAGGATTTGGTCCAAGCACACCATCAAATAAGGATATTAGCTTGGAATAGTTAGGTTCTTCATCGAATTTCATGTTCACTACAAACTCAAGAAAATGTCTGAAAGGAGTAGGGCAGAAGCAGCATAGCATCTCAGGAGATGTTCCCATCTTCTTTTTGCAAACAAGATAGGACTTGTTATCTCCCTAACAAAGAAATTAAAAACAGATTAAAACTAAATACGTAAAGGGATCTGAATGCCAAAGTAAATATTTGATAAGAAAAATTAATGTAAACACCTGATAACCCTGCCATGGTAACCGGCCTTTATGAAGGAAAATGAGTGTATATGCAAGAGATTCAAGATCATCCCTTCTACTAGCAGTTCTTCCCAAATGAGCATGAACACTTGCATACCGAACAGTTCCTCTACAAAAATAAAAAAACAATAAGCCTCAAGAAGTTTGATAATCATCTAAGAACACCACTCTCACTATTAAAAGGTGTGTAAAAGGAAAAAAAATGCCAGTAGAATTTAAGAGAAAAGGTTTAAAGAAAGTAGAAGATGGTAAAAAGAGAAACCTGAACATATCAGGGCGTTGATCATATTCAACATGCTGTCCAGTGGAGCTGTCTCTCCACTTTGTTGCTGAAAAACAAATCCTCATAAGATTATAAAGAAAAGGTCCGGAAAGAAGGAAACAACTCATCCTTCAAATTCAAACTACTCACCTAATCCAAGGTCAACAAGAAACAATTTCTTCTCTTGTGCTGTGCCTGGCTGGCCTAGTAAAAAGTTCTCTGGTTTTACATCTCCATGCACATATCTATAATGCACAATAGCAATGTTTAGAAACCAGGAAACTCAACTAAACAACATAAACTATAGGCAAAATACAAAAGATGTTTGATCCATTGATCTATAACATACCCCCTTGAGTGCATCTTGTCCAAGATTGACAATGACTCAACAGCAATACATGCAACCATTTCTGCAGACATCCTACATATTCCAAAGACATGAAATAAACTCCATCAAAAAAAAGAAAAAGAAATCATTAACATAATGTTAAAGAAAAAACAAGGAACAAAATAGTCATTGGTTCGCTGTCGAAAAATAAAATCGAAAAATAAGAAATAGGAAACAGCCAGAAGTTGAAGCATTCATGAAGGAAAATACATAATTAATGCACTAAGCAGGTCAAAGTTAAAATATTATCAGTATTTACTTAAGTAGTGATATACATAAAAAATAGGAATCAGAATCTTTGTGAAGCTCAAGTAAGACCAAAAGACTGACATCAAAAAGAGCTTAGTATCACAAAAACAATCGAGCCTTATCCCACTAATTGTTCTACATAAATCATGCCGATAGTCAAACCACAAAACATCTACACCAAATACGACTAATCTTGTTTTAGTTGTGTTGGGATATTTAGTTCCCTATACATATGGAAGAAAATGAAACTAAAAACTGAGTCACACCTTACTCCAATGTAAACCTTAGCAGAGAAAGCTTAAAAAAACAAAATCAATAAAGTAACAGATACTATCGCAAAGGTAACTTATACTCACGTTTGGCCTGAGGAATTCCATACATCCCACAAGCTTGGACCAAGCATGTCCATAACCTGCATATATATAATATAATGAGAATAATTAAAAAAAAAAATAGTTAATTGGCTAAGCTGAGAATGAGATAATACAATGTTGGTTTTGTAGATCATACATACCATCACGTAATATTCTCCTTGCCTTCCTTTATAATGTACTTTTGGTATTCCATGACTTCCACCAAGGGTGCTTCAAAACAAAATATAAAAATCAAATCTCAGTCAAATTTATTTTTTCACAAAACTTGCATATAAATCCAAACCAATTTACAATATACCTACTTGTACACTTGCCACTCATAAGGAGGACCATAGTTACAGCCTTTACTGTTTCTATGTTCAAATTTCAAAGCCACCTGAAATATGAAAGATAGCAATCAACTTAAAGGCAACAAAAACTCCTTAGCCACTTAAAAGCAACAATCCTCAGCAACGCATACCTCAGTGGCACCGGGTCCATTTAGGCGGTCATTACCACCGGTAACTCGACGGCCAACAAAAACCTGTCCAAATCCACCTTTTCCAAGTTTCCTCTCCACTTTAAACACAGGCGAACCTCCTACTTGAACCTTTGGGTCAAAACAATTTCAAGGAAAGGGAAAAAAATACAGAAATGAATAAGCACAACTGCATTAACCATGATTGGTTACATTCAATAATAAAATAATCAATGAAGAGAGACATTATGGCCACATTTAATCAAACAGCTTAATTTAGAAAAGCTTAATTAACTACCACATAAACAAAAATCCTTCTTTTTTACACAAACCAAGTTAACTCAGATTATTACTACCAAAACGAATTCAGAACACAATTGGAGTCATATCATAGCATGTTTTTATATAATTTCAAAAGATCTTATTAGTAAGTTAACCGAACATAATTAGCTGCTTATAACTTATAAGTCAATTTGATTCAAAAAGAATAAAATAACATAATCTAGCAACATATCTAAAGTTTGTAAAATAGTTTATAGTATAATATATAATTCATTATTTTCCAATAATCTATCTTATTTAAATTCTCCATAAATAATAAATATTTTCTACTTAAAACATAATCTAAATAATTTGCATGCTATGAAAAATTAAAGAAGCTATTTTTATTCATACCCTATCAGGAAAAGGAGTAGTATTGCCCTCATCTTCTTGAGGAACACCTTTATTAGCACTCAAACCACCACTTTCATCACCCATCACCCCTTCAAATTCTTCTTCCTCTTTCCTAATGTTGTTATCAGGCTCAAATATCTCGATAATGGGTTCCTTCTGCTCTGTTTTCTTCGCCGCCGCAACAGCGGCCCGAGTTTTCACGTAATTGACCGCCGGATTGGAGTTTTGACGGCTTACCGGAGCACGACGGCGTCCGCTACGAAGCACCGGCATTCTGTAAACCCATGCAGTTGATTCATGGATGAAATTGTTGATTGATTTAGTTTATGAAAGAATTTGATAGAGAAGAAAAAATGGAAGGAAAAAAATGAAATTGGTTGGTTTAATTGGGAAATTAGGGTTAGGGTTGATGCACGAGGAGGTGAACGAATTTTGAATTGGATGAAGACAAATTGAACACAGATTGGGATAAGATATAATAAGATAGTATACTAAATTGATGAAGGAATATTTTTTAATAACGTAATAACTTTAGGAATCTCCTTAAACATTTGGTCAAGAGTTATTCATCTATATTTATACTTATACTTATATAAGGAGAATACACTCTGATCTCGTAAGCTAACTCAATTTGTAAATCATGCAGGGATCAAGATTCAAATCCAGTATGCCCACTTATTCACCTTTATAGGATGAATTTCTATCCGCTAGACTACTTGACCAACAAAATAAAAGAGGATACACTCTTTTAGTGTGACATATTTTGTTTCATATTTTACCCTCAACTTTTAATTTTTCTAATAACAAGCAAAGTTGAAAGCAAATTTATAACCATTTTCAATATATAAGTTAACATCATAAAAAATACATAACACACAAACAGGCACGCTAGTGCCTATGGAGAAAATTTGGTTAGGAAAAGAGAATCTGCCATTTGTGTATTATAGGTTTTTGACGGAGATTAATCATCGTTTTCAATGACGGAAACTTCATACCAATAGTCAAAAATTCTCAAATCAGTCAAATTAAATGTTTAAATTTTACAACTCTTTTTCATTGTTTCAATTTGTGATTTCCACGTATGACGATTTGGTTTCTACAGATAATCAATAAATCATGTCGGATTTTTTTACTAAAAAATATATTTATTCAAATTGGTAGAATATATCGAACAATATAGAGTCAGAGAATCAATGTGTAGACTTTTTCGCTAAATTTGGAGTTTCATCAAATGCCGATTTTCTGACTTATACATCTCCTCCAAAAGGCCTTCGCGAACTTTTTAGGAATGACGCAATGAGAACTTTCTTCCCTCGTGCTTAGTTTTTCTTTTTAGTTTTGCTTTTTTCTTTTATTAGGTTCCTTACCAAAAAAATATATTTTTAAATTGTTGTCGAGTCAAATCTTTTAACAAAATTTGATCAAATATCTTTTATAATTGGTATTTGACATAAATTTAGGCTTCAAATTGATATACTTTTATTAGATATATTCTTTTTTTCTTAACATAAACAACAAAGTCATTACTCATTATAAGTTCAGGCACACAGAGTAGAGGATCGGGGGTCAAGTACCGATCAAACATCCAATTTAACAATTTCAATATTTTTTTTATAGTTGAAAGTTACAACTTCTAGACTATTAGATCCCTCCGTACCAAAATATAATTCACTTTGAAAAAAAATTGTAGCAAAATTTAAGCCACTTTACAATATCAATGAAACGTTTAATGTTATTTTTCTTATTATATCATTAACAATTTATTACTCTCTCTTATTTTACTTCTTCAATGTATCTTTTTCATATCATTAATGAAAAACAAATTTGTAAACTAATTCTTTTTTTTTCATACAACATTAATTATATTTTTTAATTTGTATGATAAGGTCAAAATGACTTAATTTTGGTACGGATAAAGTATACTCTCTCTAGGTAAAATTTTGATTATTCCTCCGGTAATTTCTAGCTACCCAAAATTGTTTATTGTTTGTTTCATTAGAGAGAAATAGGAAAGAGAAAAATTTTCACATGGATACTATAATGCATGTACTAAGACTAATTTTTAGTCTAAATACATACATTGTTATCCATGTTTCAATTTCTCTCTTCTTTATTTCTCTCCAACCAAACAAAAACTTAATGTATTTTTCAATCCTAAAATTTCACAAAAGACTTCCGCGCTAAATCTACAGATTTTCCTTTATGCATTTCTTTTTGTGTTGAGTAAATATGATTTTTAACTATATTTTTATAACAAAATTGACATAAATCAATCAACATTTTTGTTGTATTGCCTTGATTCGAATCAACTCCTACAACAACAACAACAACAAAAATGCAGGTTACAATGGAAAGGGGGATTAAATTTCCCATGATGAGAAATGTACAATCACATCCATTCATTTATTCCCGAAATTTTCAATGGGGTAGATGTTTTTTTCTTAACAATGGTAAAGATGTTTATAGGTTACTTGTTGTACTTTTTTTTACGATACTTGTTGTATCTTTTCATTTATTCATTTTTTACACAAACATCTATGTTCATTTTTGTTAGTATAAACCTTCTTTAGTTTCCTCAAAAACAAAAAAAAAACCTTCAATAAATTTTATTTTGGTATTTTAGACGATGTATATTTTGGATAAATAGTTGTGTTGTGATTTAGAAAGTGACAAAAAAAATTAGATTTAAATGTACTTTTTGTCCCTCTATTTTATTATTTTTAAACTTTTGGTCATTTTATTTTAAAAATCAATTTTTTGGTCCTCTTATTTTAAAAGTCAATTTTTTTATTCCCTTTTTCATTTTGATGATGTGGCACCTGAAATGAAGAAGTGCCAAGGTGGGATACAATATAATTGCAACTATTTTTTATTAATTAAAAATACACATTTCACTAAAAACATGCTTATTTTAGTAATTTTTTATTTATAAATTTGAATATTGTGTATGAATAAAGAATCCTAATTTATAAAATTCCAATAATTTGAATAGTGTGTAGTAGAGTCCACTCTTCATTTTTCTTGTTGTTGGCTTCGCTGTATCGAATACAGACTGATGAAAATTCTTCATATAAAGCAGATCTTCCATCTTACTTTTCCAAAGAGCATAATTCTACCCTTTCAAGGTCACCATGCAAGTTGAGTTGACTTCCATTGTTCACCTAGAAATTAATTTCCACAAAAGAACCAAAGCTCTGATGTCAGTTGTTGGGACAGCGAGAGACAGCCTTGGGGATCATCCATATTGGGCCTAAGAACATCGATATAAGTAAGTCGACACCACACTTTTATCTAAAACCTTGAGGTAATGGGTTTGCGGGTTCTTCTACTTAAAAAGTATTCAACCTCCACTTTTCTAAGCAATGTGAAATTTACTCGCTCACACTTGTCACAACAAATACAATATGGAGTAAAATAATTAATTACCTTATATTTGGTTATGAGTGAGAAACATGATGCTGGTTGTCACATAAAACTCTCCTCTTTGCTCTCTGCAACAAATAAGAGCAAAGTAAACAGAAAACTAAAATGTATATATGTTCATATATAATTACACTAAATGTGTATTTTCATAAAATATGAAAGCAAGTAAACATAAAAATTGTATTGTATCTTCTTCACACTTCAATATTTAAGTGATAAGAGATAAGAGATACATCATGCATGTTTATGTGCAAACAATCTGAATATATTTGAATTAATAATACTTCCAACCATCATCACATAACAAAATTTGAATATTAATTTGAGGATGAATTGTTACGAAGGAATTTGCATATGAAACACAAAAATACTTATATATGTTTGACAAAAAGAAATCATGAGTTTGCCAATGAAATGTTTCATTTTTCATGCTTGCCAATATTTTTTGTGATGTTCAACATTTTCCTTTATGAATTGCTACTCGCAACATTCTTGCCAATAGTTCTAAAATTTCATAATTGTATCGGTTGCTGCAATTAATAAGATTATATGTTGTTGCATTGGGCGACCCTGTAAACATCGTAAAAGTGGAGTATTTGTATATAAATAAATTTTGATTTTTAGTTATCATCACTTTCTCCTAGGCTCCTAATTAGCACACAAATATTCACTGTTCAATTTTACATTTATTTTTTGATTTTCACTCACACATGTATATTTATCTATTTTGATTTGTGAGTGGATAGAGACAATTGGTCCAATCCTTATAGCCCTACTTTTATCACCTTGATTCGTGCAGGCATGTATCATGTTTGTTATTCTATTTTTAAGCTTTCTTTATTATTTTAATTAATTGTTTATGGAATGAGGATAAAATGATAAAGAAACTCCGGGTTTTTTTTTATACTTGAGAAGTTTGTGAAAAATGGAATTTCATGTAAGAATATGATTTTAATCATAATATTTGTATCCATTAAATTAAAAATTATGGAAAATTTTAATGACAACTAATTTATCTAATAGATATTTTTTTTTAATTAATTGTTTAATTACTTTGTGCATAAAATGAACTTTGATAGATTTTTTTCTTTTTCTTAACATGAATTTTCCTTTACCTCTAATGATCAAATTATCTTGCTTGGAACAATAAACAAGGCCGTCCAAGTTAAGAGGTTGAAATTGAGAAAGTCGCATTGAGTTTTTACATTTGATTTTGTTGTTAGTTTTTTAAGGATTCTATTTCAAAATTCATTAACCTATATTACCTTTTTGTTCTTCTCAAGTTTTTACAATTTTTTATTAATTATTTGAAATATAACTCAAAAGTATATTCTTTTGAAGCATATATCTTATATAAATATTATTTTAACAAAAAAAAATAAAGAATTTGTTTAAATAGTTTACACAAAAAATGTCATTTTATGTATTTCATCATTTTTTAACAAATTTGAATGATTAAAAATTTAAAAAAAATCTCTAAATAAATTTTTATTAAACATCGACTCTAATAATTATTTTACAACTGTTCTTAACGAGATTTAAACTCGACACCTTGAAGTTACATTGCTAACATCTCTAAAATTAGAAACTCTTTAAGTAGTTTTTCATAAAAATATTTTTTGAGAGATATTATAAAAAAAAAAATTATTAAGTTAAAATCTCTAACATGATTTTTATCCGTGAGTTTATCAAAATAGAGAGACAAAAAGTATAATTAAACCAATTATTTTTAAAGTCGAGCATGTCCTTTGACTAACTGTATATACAAAAATGCTTATTTAGACTATGCTTCGATATTTAACAACCAAAAACATTGTTTAATCTTATTTACATTAATGTTTTCTTCATAGATATTTTGTGTATTTCTTTTCTTTATTTTAATTTGTACTCATTTCACCCAAAAAAATAAAATATTTAATTATTTAAATATTAAAAATAAATATTCAATTTTTAATACAATAAATATTCACCAATTAGCCAATACACAAACTTTGTATTTATATAAAAAAATTAAAAAACAAATTTTTTAAACAAACTCGGTAACAGTTTTGATCTAAGATCGATGTTTTTGAATTATATATAATAGCATAATAATTTTTATTTTACAATTCCAAAAATATCGATGTTTAATTAACACATACAATCTTGATCAAACAACCACAATTCACAAATCCATGACTTTGTGAATGCGGCAAATCACCTATTGTTATCATTCTTGTCCCTTAAAAACACTCATGACAAAGGTGGAAGAGCAACATTTTTAAATGTTTTGACAACTTATTCTTCCATAATTTTAAAATGTTTCCACCTTTCTATGTTATTTCACTCACTATACAACATGCGTCTTGCAAATAAACAGTGAACATATTTAGTATAGCATCACAAACTTGGTAGTACAGTTAACCTGTTCGTATAGAAGTAGGTTCTTTAACAAACAAAATTGACCTAAATTGCACATTAACTAGAAGGTAGTAAATGTTATCGAAAATTGGAAATAAACAACATACAAATCCAATCACTTATAATACCCATTGAGCTTGTTGATCAATGCAGCTATATCATTGCCATAGTACAAGGTAGCATCAGGTTTCGCCTTGAAATCTTGCAATTTTCTTAATGTGTCGGTAACTTGTTGGTTGAAATTAACTTTTTGCAACTCCAAGTTATGTTCATCTCTTTTAATTTGATGATAATCTTCATCCAACATACCAGCCATTTTGTTGAAATTTTTCATCTCATGGTCTGCAATTTTCCTCACAAAAGTCATACGTTCATCTGTTCAATAATAAAAATAACACTTGTAAATCATATACCAATATTGAAAACAAATACCAACAAATTGAAAAACTTATAGGAAACTTTTGGAATGAGGTTCATGTAGTTGGGTTGTGAAAACAATGTAGGGTGCGTTTGTTTAAACTTTTTTTTTGAAACACGTTTGTTTAAACTTTTAAAAATTGATTTTTTTCTTAAGTCAATTTAAAAACTGTACTTTGAACAACTGCAATGAATAGAAGCTAATTTCAGATAGTTAAACTCTAAGTCCGTCATGAATGATGATTTGATTAGATGCATTTGTTATTAAGTCATTCATTAATGATGATTGGATTTGATGCATTTGTTATATTTGCAAAAATATTTTCTGAAAAAATCAATTTTTTTTTTAACAAAACATTATATATGTTTAAACTATGATTGCAAAAATCAAAATTCTGGATTAAGTCATTCATGAATGATAATTTGATAAGATGCATTTGGTATAGGATCTTGTCGTGGATTAAATCATTCATTAATGATGATTGAATTTGATGCATTTGGTATATTTGCATGAACATTTTCTACAAAAATAAAAATTGTTATTTTTTTACAAAACATTAAATATGTTAAAGAAACATTAAATATGTTTAAATATTTTTTTTTGACAAAACATTAAATTTGTAAAACTATGATTGCAAAAATCAAGAACATTTGTTATATGATCTGCTTCTAGAATAAGTCATTCATGAACGCTGATTTGATTAGATGCATTTGGAATAAGATCTGCTCCTGGATTAAGTCCTTCCATGAATGATGATTGGATATGATCTATGAAGCACAAATACTAGATACGACACAGATAGGATACATTTACCTTCATATGCAACTTATTTCAAGAAAAATACTACAAAATCACATTTCAAATTTTCATGATTATATTTTCTTAATAAGTGAGATTGCATTTTTTTCTTTATATTTTAGGACAGAAGGAGTATATTATATTATATTATATTATATTATATTATATTATATTATATTATATTATATTATATTATAAATCTCTCCGCTTTATTGTAAATAAATCCTTGAACTTTATTATAAAACCTCAAACCCAAGAGTATTTGCATGATTTGGTAAAATATCTTTTTCAACTTAATTATAAGTTATGTGATCGAAATCAACTATGAGAATGCACCAATGTTAATTCTTTTGAGGGAGAGTTTTAACCACTTTTGTGATCCTATCCGACTCGAATGATCAATCTCTACAGTTGTATGCAGAGAATATCTTACTGAACCTATTATCTATTTCAATTGAAAAATGAATAAAGTCCAACTAAAAAGGATTTCAATCGGGATTCAAACTTAAGTTCTCCACAAAAATATTTATGAGTTCACTAAATTGCACAAATTAAAAGCAAGACCCATTACAAAATGTCTATTTCATTTATTGGAAGATTACCACCATTGTCTAGTCTAAAAGAAAACATTAAAAACGTTAATAAAATTAAACTCCTGAATGTACCCAAAAAAAATTAAATTTCCGAATTAATCGTAAAAATAACGGTCTAAGCATTCAAAATAAATACCCTACATCAACTTTATCATGTAAATCACAAAAATTAATGTTCTCTAGCTACATTAAAGTAAAGCTAACATGTTTTGAACCTCATTTATTTTTTCATTATGTTGAAATCCTCCAATATCTGATTTTTCCTCACAATGGCTAAGAAGTTCCATAACTCCCTCTTGAGTTGGTTTGTCTGAATATACAAAAGCTTTAGAATCAACTTTTACTCCATCAGATGAATTAGCTTCCATGTTGATATCATCTGCAACATAGTCACTTGCACTAGAACTACTCTCCTCAGGAGTTTGAAATGAAGAATCATGCATTTTTATGTCAACATCCACCAAAGATGAATTTGCCTCTGGAAACTGTTGTTGTTGCGACATCGCGCCATCGATTGCAATGTCGGTCTTCAATTTATCGCGATAATCCTCCATTTCTGCTTTGTACCTCTCTTTATCCTTAATAGCCATCTCTTGATAAACCTTAATAATGTCATTGAAACTTATCATTAATAACATGTATATACATAGGAACTAAAGAACTCAAACACTTGACACTAAGATTAACACGTAAAAGTCAAAAATTATTTAAGAAAATAAAAGTGATTTGTAACCACATGTGTAAGTGTTGTGTCTTGCACCAATCCACTAGGACTGTTTATGGTTCGGTTCACGGAAAAAAAAATTGAACTAGACTGAACTATTAATAGTGAAGAGTGCTAAAATCGTACTTTTCAACACACTCACACATCTTTTTAACATCTTCGATATCAAGTATCGGTGTTACACGGTACATTCAAACATGTAATAAGATTTAAAAAAGTGACTTACTATTTTTTCAGACTCTTTTAAGTTGTTCCATAGTTCACCAATCATTCTACTAATATCTTTGTCCATGGTTTGGTTTAGTAGCCTTAGTCTTGCATGTTGCTCAGCAAAGAAGAAATTGTAACCACTTCTGTTTGGTTTTGGATGAGCAGGATCTCTCCTTTTTATTTCTGACTTCTTACGACGACGACGACGGCGTTGGACACCCAACGCAGAAGAGACAATATTGTTATTATTATTAATTGTAATGTTTTGTGGAGACTCATATAGTACACCTTTGAGTGTCTCTGAACCTACTGAAACTGAAACTAAATATCCATTTTCAAACTTTCCATCAATAACTCCAACAAATGAAGATCCTGAAAAAGACACTGCAGAACAAACACCATTATTTATATGTTCATGCTTTGGTGTAATAATTATTTATATAAATGGTGTAGATCCAATATCGGAAACTTGATAGCACATGGCATAACAGATTTTGGAAAGATTTGGATACCATCTTAAAATTTAGGTTGAGTTGAGAGACTCTGATATAATCTTAAAATTTAGGTTAAGTCTAACTCAATCTGACAAAACTAGCTTGCAATTAAAGTGAAAATTGCCCCCACCTAAGAAGCACGAACACTGACACCAGACACGATATTGACATGTCGACGCCGATAAATTAATGAAAAAAATGATATAATTAATTGTAGTCATAAGTGACATGTCGCTATCGTGCCGTACAGTAAAACTTGTTCGACATCGAAACGCGTTTAATCTAAAGAGTGTATGTATGTACTTCAGGACCCCACTTATAAACACATCTTAATTTTAACTGTATATATACTCCATTTTTTTTCTTTATTCGTTTTGTGAAAAAATATATATAATTTTGAGTTGGAGAAGTGACCTTGAGGCAATTTAGAAGCATTAACCCCTGACTTTTGAAAGTCAACTGGTTGTGTTGCTGGAGAAGGTTGCAAAAATTGTGTTATTGAAGCAGGAATTGACATGGTTGATTGATTCTGCAAAACATCTGATAAAGTGCAATTTCAATTTTGTACATTAGAGCATGATCATTTCATATAAATTCAAATTCAAATAAACAATTTCATATAAATTCACAAACCAGAAGATGCTGGTGTCCATCTATTTGCTCTAAAATAGTAGATTTGTTCATAGTGATAAAGTAATGAAGAATAGTATTTTCTTAGCACAAATGAAGCATTTGTTGCTGTTGATGGAAAATTGAAAGCTGCAGTTATTTCTTTCCATCTTCTCTCATTCATAAGCTGCAACACAAATTACCATAAAGATTAAAGATATTATACAATCTCAAAAAATGATAAATATAACTCTTTTAGATCTTTGTACAAATTTATAGGGATGATTAATATGGTTTAAAAAACTTATTTATGAAAATAGTGTAGTTGAGTTGGGTCCTAGGAACTCGTTCGGACATGCCTCGAGCTTAAGTGAATGTTGACCGAGATACTTATACATTACTATCTTCGTTCTTTATTATACAAAATAAATGTAGTTTTATATTCATTAAAAAATTGATGTACATATTTGGTTTATAATATTATAGACTCATAAAATTGAAATCTCACCTTCTCAATGCCTCCACGAGAAGTCACTTCAATGAAGAGTCGACACAAATCTAATTCTTTTCCTCCAATAATGGGAATCCTGAAATAAAATTTTAGTTATACATATATACGAACACCAGACACGATGCAGTAAGTAAATCATGATATGTTAGTATTGTATCGGTAGACATTGACAAGTCACAAATATTATACACGTCTTCTGTTTGAAGTTTATATTATTGTAAAATTCACAACAAAATAAGAAGTGAAAAGGGATAGAGAGTTTACATGAACTTGGTACCCATAGAAGCATGAAGCTTCTCCAAGGTAAGCATGAAGAGTTTGGGATTTGCCACAACATCATCATATTTTGCAAGTGGTTCAGGATATGAATGAGAGATGGGAGCTACCACTTTCATAGGAAATTCATTCTTGTTGACAAAACATGTTGATGCCATTAATTAAAATCTTCTACCTTTTCAAGTTTTCTCCTATCATATCATCATCACAACAAATTTGATATTTTAGAAACCAATATCAGTATATGAAAACAAAAACCAATTGTTTGCATTGATGATGAATAATGAAGAGATGTGAATGAAAATACAATTTGTTATATACACAATATTTTTCAATTTCATTATTTCTTTTAAATGATGTTTTAATTTGTTATTTATTTTGTACACTAATTAATGATTAATTTTTGTGATAAAAAGAGATAATGCATATACAGGAGAAATATAAAGAAGAAGCGATGTTAAAGAAACAATTATTGTTTTTGAATGAACCTAAATGAATAAATATAATAGTAGTGGGAAAAAATAAATTTACCAAATAGTAACTGAGAATTGAGAATTGATCTATCTATATGTATTATGAAAATGTTATTAACATAAAGAAGAAGTTAAAGAATAATTAAGGGTCAAGAATGAATGAATGGTGAAGAAACTTAAACTAATGGATTATAATTTTATAAGCATTTTTCACAAAAGACATTTATGTTGCAAAATACATTTATGTCCTTACCAAGTTTAAAATTCGATGGGTGAAATATGATTCTTGACCTTAATTAGAAGAGAGAAAGAGAGTGGCACAAAGAAGTTTCAATTGATTTATGATATGTATTATTTTAACATTATCACTATATAAAGAGTAATTGGTAAAATGAAACAAAAATGTAATTAGCAAATATACAATAAATAAATAAAAAGAAGTAATTAAAAAAAAAGGAAGAGGTAAGAAATAGCAAAAATAACGTTTCTTATTGACTTTCCGTTTGAAACGGACCAATGCATGGTTATGAAACTAATCAAATTCAAAACAAAAGGATAAAAATAAAAGATGCAAAAATGAAACAAAAAATAGATCATAGAGATATATATGGGTGCCGTAACAGCATGCATTGTATTGAATTTTATTTGAATTAGTCTAAAACATACACTTTTCTCGCCTTGCCTTTTATTTCTCTTTTTTATGTCTCTTTCATAAATCTTGTCATCTCATCCAAAAAGTTATTCATGGTATACTAAAATTAATTAAGAATTTATTCATAACAAAAATATAATTTTAAAGCAATATAATCAAAATGTATATATATAGCAAATTGATATGAAATCGTAACAACGTGTTGTTGTTAGTCGGGAGGAGAGTTTCACATTTGCAGAAGATATATTACGATATACTAATTGAGTTAAAGTTTTACAATAGATGACAAAGTTGAAGATGAATGACATATAAGTGAAGGGATTCATAAACTTAATAACTTAAAATTTTTGGTGAAAATGTGGAGTTCAACTCACTTGTCTAGCTAATTATTTTTAACTCGTGTGTTTATCTAATTCAATGAGGATTTCTCTCATGACCCAATAGTATTAACCCTATTTGAATTGATAGGGGATAGTGGGAGAGATTTATAGTGTTGAATCATGAATGTCGAGAGTCGCACATTTGTAGAAGAAATGTTGCGATATGTCAAGTTGAATATAATAGTTGATGTTTCTTTTTGACGAAATAAGTAGGGCCGGTTTAAGGGTGAAGCCACCCAATCAAGGGCATTAGGCCCCCAAAATTTTTACTTTTTTACTAAGAGAAAAATGCCCCAAATTAAAAGTAAATATAATAACCTAAAGTATAATAATCAAAGAAATAGGCCTCGTAAAAAAAAATTAAGGCCTTACATAAAGAAGAAAAAAAATAATCTAAATTATTTTCACATAAAAGTTCAAGTTCAGAATTAGTTTTTGTTTTGTAAAAATTCAATTAAAAATAACATCTATATTCATCTTCATACCTCTTTATATTGTTTTCAATTTGTTAGACTTTTGGTTTCATCAAATTTTATAATTTCATAAATAATTTTCTTTTAATTTTATAAATATGATAAAACAACTCTACAATTATACTTTGCAATTCAATAAAAAATTCATTTAAATAATTGAAATTAGTTTTTGTGTACTATAACTCTTCAATTTGCAACAATTCAAGCAATTGTAATATTTCCTTGTTACTTTGTGATTTTCTGTTTAAATTTTTGAACCATTTGCAAAATCATACAAGTTGAAGATGATTATTTCTATTGGCAAATCTCATTATATTATAAGACTTTATTCTTTTGTAACCAAAAAAAAAAACTTAATTCTTTTTCGAAATGTTTCAATTATTTATAGAATAATGTTAACAATTTGTATAATTGTTGCTTCCGGTGGAACAAAGTTTTTCAAAATAAAAAGTAATAAAATTTTATCTTAGATCAACATTGTCTCACTAATAATTAAATGGATTGAATTTATTATCGATTTAAAAAATGTTAAGTGAAATTAATTATGATAATTGAACAAATGATTTTGCGTTTCAAAAACCTCGAAAAATAAATTTCAAGTAATTTTTCTTGATAAATTTTTTTAAAAAAAGCCTCAAGAATTTTGCTTTAGGCCTCAAGTAGTGTTGAGCCGGCACTGGAAATAAGAGTCGATGTTGATCAACATATAAGAGATAAGATTTTAGATGAAGATATAACGTCTAACTCACTTGTGTGATTGCTCTTGACACAAGAGAAGCTTATGTTGTGTTAAAATTGGTATTCATCAAGTTTTTTTTTACCAAAATATTCATCCAAGTTAATATTGAATAGTTGATAAAATAAAAGAGTATAAAATTATTATAAATATGAAATAATTAGTTTGAGTTTTCTTCAATATAATAACTCTAAATTTTAGAGTGACAAGATGTTTGTACTATAACGATTTTCAAAAATTATGTAAAAATTGCTTTAAAAATAAAAGTATAAAAGAAAAAAATGCTTGTGGACTTTTAGATTACTCCCTCTAAACTTATATATAAATAAAATTTATTTTATACATCACTCGTTCAATATGTTATACTTTATACTTAATTAAATGATGCTCTAAGTGAGTGAAAATGAAATTTGATGAATGGAATATTGGGCCGGGGCGGGTTAACCCGGTTTGGTAGCCTATATGAACTCTGGTCCAAAAATCAAATGAATGAATCAAATCAGTGAGTGAGTCAGAAACCATTCATTCCCCGCGCGACTCCATCTCCGGCGACGCATCTCTTCTTTCCGTCACCGATCTTCTACGACTCCGGTACGTTTCTTTCCATTCAATTCTTTCATAATTTTTTCAAACTAATCACCGTTTCTTTTTTGTAATTTTTTTGATTCTTTCATATTTCACTGTTTCTTTGTTAAATTGTGTATTCAATTTCTCTATTACTATTACTATTACTATTACTGTTACTATTATTATTGAATTGTTATTGAATTGATATTGTTATGATGGATTTGAATTTGATGAATAATTTAGAATGTTGATGGGAACTAACAGGATAACAGTGAATGAGTGATTGGAAGATGAACCAGAATCAGCCAAGTTCAAGCGAAGCAAGATCCGCAGCAGACGATGATTCTGCACTCTCCCAATTCCTATCTTCCTTAACCGATTATACTCCCACTGTTAGTTTGTTAGTTTGTTCCTTTTCACTATTTTCATATCCATCTTCTATATAATCATAATCATAATAATAATAATGCATATATCCATCATGTTAATTAATTAATTTACTACTTTACTTTGATTTAGATACCTGATGAGTTGGTTGAGCATTACTTGGCAAAGAGTGGCTTTCAATGTCCTGATGTTCGATTGTCGGTACCCCTTTTCTTTTATTCTCCGTTTTTATTTCCACTGTTCTATATTGAGTGTTAGTTTAGCTTATTTTACAACGACTCGGAATAATTGTGATTGTTCATAACAAAATAGTAAATGAATGAATCCAACAATTTTATAGTATTATTATTATTCTTATTAACATTGTTCATAATGTTGTACATAGTATTAATTTAGGAGTGGAATGACACACTTATTTTGGGACATTTTTCTTTTCTTAATGTGATACTAGTAGTACTTAATGATTAATATAGTGACTAAATGTTCTTGAGTTTTGTGCTTTATCATGTGATGATGTCAATCCTCTTTTTATTACTATTACTAGTATTATTAATAGCTGCTTTTCCAAAATTTGAGGACGTGTGAAATTTTGTGCGACCAAACCCATTATTTATCATGCTTTCGGGTTTATTCTGTCTGAGCGTGAAGGGATGAGGGCTAAACTGACAGGTGCGACACTGTGAAACCATCCTAGAAACATCCTTCTTTAGAGATTGAGATGGCCAATCAAACCTATCTTCAACTAGAGTGATAGTCAAATCCCTTAACACTCTAATCCTTTGAACTTAAGTATGCCTTGGAGTAGGATCCTGTCCAATATAAGTACCTCTGTTTTGAGGTCTCTACCATCATTTTTTATTTCTTTATGCTGTACTAAAATATTGGTTATTTGTTATTTTAAGTAAATACGGAAACACTATTTCTTCCCTTTTGGTTGACTGGTGTTGACTGATTAGTTTATACTCCAACTCGATTCTTAGCTATTGTATTTCTTGTTCATATACCAATACTTCTTCCCACTTAGTCGGATGAGGCTTGGTTGTTATTGTTGTATGTTATTTTCATAAGACCTTGATTCGTGTCTTTGTTTATGTTAATTGTTCTTACACTTTATTTGGAATCCTATATCTATATGGAATCTATCTGATCATGTTGTTGTCTGTCAATATATGTGAAATGGAGGTTTTCATTTTTAAACCCATTTAATTTATGTTAAAGAACGACGATGTATGCAAATTCTGATGCTCTGACATTCTACTGGCCTTTGTTTATTTTTCTCTCCAGTCTTGGGATTTGTTTGAGTTTGTATTCATAGGGATTCAATATTCTTCCTTTTGGTTGGTTGTTGTTGACTGATTTATTTTTACTCAAGTTGGATTCTTAGCTATTGTGTTTCTTGTTCATGTACCAATATTTCAGGACTAGATTAGTAGCTGTTGCCACTCAGAAATTTGTTGCAGAAGTTGCAGGCGATGCTCTCCAGTATGTTCTATTTGCCCTTTCTTTTCTCTAGGCAAATCTTAATCTTCTTCTTGTTTTATGTAATTTATTTGACCTTGAAAAAATGCATTGCAACCAATTATTTATGGGCATGGTAAATATGGGGAATAGTCTTCCTAGAAATTTATTTCTAGTTTCCCAAAAGAATTTGACTTTTTGCACAAACGGTATTGAAATCAATGAGTGACTAATGGAATTTTTTTCTTTAATGAATGTGTGTCTAAAGCACTTTATAGGATAACACACAGCAAAATCCAATCTAATTATTTTGAATAATTGCACTTAATCTCTGTGCTTCTATTCCCTTCTTTTGTAAAAGTCCATTAATCAATGTATACACAACACTGTAAATTTTGTGTTTCTATCCCTTTCTTTTGCAAGGCATTTACTATCTCTCTGATCTTAGTTCATAAGTGCTGTATTAATTGTCATTTAGTTTCTCCTTTCTTTTACATATCTACTGCTGGTATATTGATTTCACTAGAGGGTAACTGTAGGCACTGCAAAGCAAGGCAAGCATCAATTCCAAAAGACAAAAGGGACAGGCAACAGAAGGTTGAGTCTTTTGACAGATTTTGATCTAGTTTTGTCCATACACTTTTTTTTTGTGTGTGTCTGTATAGTACTGACACTTCAATATGACAGGATAGGCGCCTAGTTTTGACAATGGAAGATCTATCGAAGGCACTGCGTGAGGTAAGAAAAGTTGTTTAGATTTAAAAGTTGTTTAGATTTAAACTTCTTGTTATGAATGTCGTGTCATAAGACTTGCAATCTCTTACTGATATTATTTGTTTGCGTTGTAATGTTGTATTAATGGTGAGGCTTTATGCAAGCTAGCTAAGCTAGTAACACAAAACTGACAATTAACAATAAAACATAACTGATATAGTTATTTCTTATCCTATCCTCTTGTATTGTCGTCTAATACGATGTCTAACATAGTAACATGTTATTGCCTCAGACTTGAGGTAGATCAGCTAATAAGATACTGTTAATTTTTCATTGATTGTTTTGATATTTTAATACCCATAATTCACTTGTTATTTTTTATGAACAGTATGGTGTGAATTTAAGGCACCAAGAATATTTTGCTGACACCCCCTCTACTGGAATGGACCCTGCTACTCGAGATGAATGAGTAATTCTTGTTTAAATTTCTGTTGAAACTTTACATTCTCATGTGTATTAAGTAAGTTAAGCTTCTTTTTTTGTATATCGATGTGGAATTTAGTCAGTACTATTGACATGTTTCTAGTTCTCAGCTATTTTATGATCTGTATTCATTCTACTTTTTTAACTTGTAGCCAAATTTGTTTTGTAGGATGATATAGTTGTTTTGAGTGCAAGTAATGGAATGATTTTAATTATTTGCCAACAATATCAGTGTCTTCTAGAAGCTACCTAATCACTGCATTATTTTTACTCTAACAATAACAATGTACTTGTCTTTGTCAAAAAGAAAAAACATATGCACTTGGCTCTGAAATTTCACTTAATATTGGACCAATAAAGTCTATCTATCATAGTACTTGAGATGTTGCTCCAATTTTGTGCTTCTAGAAAATATCAGCATTGCACACGTTAACAAAGGCTCTTACGTATTTCATTCATCTGCTCTCGTAAGTTTATATTGAAATGAAAGAAAACTCGAGAAGAAGATAATAGAGAAATGGTAATTAGAAGTCATTATGCTCTCATACCATGTTGATGTTGAGATAATTACTCAACTGAAAAAGAAATTTTCCATTATGAATTTGGTTGCATTGCATTGAAGAGTGAAAGATATTAGTAACATGTTACTAAGTAATTTCTAGTAGCTAATCACCATTACAAAACATAACTGCTTCTAACAACTAGTTAAACTAATAGAATAAAATAAAAATAAAAAACTAGAGAAAAAACCAAAAACCAATTGTGAGACATAAATTTGGCCGCATAAAAAAGCAATATGATCTACGTAAGATATTTTGTTTTTGGCGAAAGATCTACGTAATAGTGAAAGGTCATGTGATATAGAATTTAATTTTGGTTACATGTGATATAGAATATTTTATCAGGGAAGAATATAAGTTAGATCATGTATCCATTAAACAATGCAATGCAAAAAATTTGACACTATTGTATATTATACTGGAATCTTTTTAATGTTATTATATATATAAATCTATAAAATATAAAAATTAGACAGAATTATAAATGATAGAACAAGGTAGTACAAATATTTATGATATTGAATAATTTATTATTTTGTTTGTACCAATTTTTATTATTTTGTTGTAGGTAATATAACACAATATTAGGTTGGTATTTTAAACAATTCGTACTTGAAACAAAAATTGAGCGATGAACAAAAAATTTAATTGTATTTTATTCATTACTCTCAATTTTTTTTAAATTAAACACAAAACGATTAAACAAAAGTTTTAATATATCAAACGTTCATCAAATAATGTAATAAATAAATGTAAATATAAATATTGTAAAACTAAATTTAATTTGGGGTAATAAATAAAAGTGAAAAGTGAAAAAAATAAAAATAAAAGTGAAATGCACAGCTTAGAAGTATGGTAGAAACTAGAAAGGAAGGAGTGACGAGACGTTAAACGAAAGAAAATATGGTTCGTTTCTACATTACTGAATATCTCTAAATAAAGTGTGTGGACCCCCACAATAGAAATCATATTTAGTGTGTGTTTGATTTAGCTTTTGGAATAGTCAAAAACAATTATAGAGATATAGAATTGATTTTAGATAGATTTTAGATGTTTGGTTACTTTAAAATAAAATTGATTCTGCCTTCAGAATTGATTCAGCTAGAAGTTAGGATTTGTAACTTCTGGCTTTAAATATGATTTTTACACTGAAATTTATTGTTCAACTCACTTTTACATAATTGTATCCAAGCATAAATCAATTTTATCTAAAACTAAACCAAACACACACTTACCAAGTTCCATGTTTTTTTGTTGACGCAACAAGTTCCATGTTTTATTGTCTTTTTAAGAATTTATAGTATAGATTCCTCATTTTGGTACGTGAACATAATATTATTACAAAATAAAATTGTAACCAAAAAAATAAACTATAAAGTATTTAATAATTTGTTGTTTTGTTTTTATATTTGATGAACATATTTTATTTTAATATTCGAGACAAAAAGTCATGTTATGATTTGGAGATCATAGATGGACAAGAATTTTATAATTTTTGTCTTATGTCTTATCCCTAAATACAAATTTTAAAATTAAACACAATACAATTTAAATTATTATATTTCATTACTTATTTTTGTAGCATTTCAAACATCCACTTTGTACTTGTTTTAAATATATGCATCCAACAATATATAAAAGAAAAACTATCTATTAAAATATTTTAGAAATTAATACTATAACAATGAAATAATATTTTAGTGTGGTTTGATTGTTTATCCCTTTTTTGATATTAAATTAAAAGGTCTTTTAGAAAAAACTAAATTCCATTGAGATACACATAAATTTTAATAAAATAAAAAAATCTTGCCAAAATACTTAACTAAATTAGACAATAAATGTTTTAATTATTTATTGTAATATTGTAAAAAAAAGAAAAAGAAAAGAAAATAGTAGTAACCGAAAAGAATAGAAAAGAAAAGAAAAGGTTTTGAATTGTGACTGGTGTTCGGAACCGACAACAGTAACTCACTGAGTCATCACATTCTTTCTTTTTCTTAGCTTCGAAGTTCTCACATCACTCACTACCTTTTTTCTTCTACTTTCTCTTTTCTCTCTCTACTAGGGTTTGTTTGTTACAACATTCTCACTTTCTCTGCATTCTCCTTTTTCCTCTCTCTCTCTCTCTCGGTACGCTACTTTTCTCTTTCTCTCTCTCGTTAACTACTAGTTAGTGAGTGTTCATTTTTGTGATTCATTTTCTTATGTTATGCATTGTAATTCTAATGTAGGTTACGGAGAGAGAGACTTTCATTTATTCTCCGAATGTCTTCGTCGTCTTCAAGGGGACCAGGGCCGTCGGAACCACCGCAACGGCGGCTTGTACGTGCGCCGACGGCTGGGAATTTAGGAGAGTCTATATTTGACAGTGAAGTTGTTCCTTCTTCTCTCGTTGAAATTGCACCTATTCTTCGTGTTGCTAATGAAGTTGAAAAGACTCATCCTAGAGTTGCTTATTTATGTAAGTGTGTGTGTGTGTGTTTCTTCATTCTTGCAATGTTATATGCTATGCTATGCTGTGTTTGGTGATTTTGATTTTGTTGTGTTTTAGGTCGGTTTTATGCTTTTGAGAAAGCTCATAGGTTGGATCCTACTTCAAGTGGTCGTGGTGTTCGTCAATTCAAAACCGCGCTTCTTCAACGCCTTGAAAGAGTAATTTTTTTTCGGTGTTGTTTAATAGTTGCTATAATAGCGGGTTGTAGACTTATAGTGTAATGGAATTTTAATTAATAGATATTATTCTGTAATATGTTATTTAGTACAAAATGGTGACAATTAGCTGTTATGGTGGTGTTATAGTACTGTTTGTAGCGTTAAGGGTGAAATTCTAGCCACTAGACTATTTGACCATAAAATAAAATAGTATTTTTTGTAGCGGGATTTGAACAAACTGCTGTTTTTTGCAATCTGCGATTGACAACATTATGTTTTTGCCTGTAACACTGTAACTTGTTCTGTATTGAGTTAGTCGTCCTTTTGGGAAATCTAGTTTATAGATTGATTATTTGTGTGTGAAAGTGTGTGTTCTTCTATTTGCATTGTGTTTGTTGACAAAGTATGCAACTATGAAAATGAAATGTACTAATTGAAAGTTGAAACTGAACATCAATTGTTAGTCATCCTTGCTATTTTCTAATTTGGGTTGGAGACCATTGAAACAAATTTGCAAGTGTGTTGACTTGTGCTCTGTTAAGGGTGCAGTGTTCTACTATTGAACATATAGTGCATGTGACATGCTGCTGGTATATGGAATATAGATAGTTGCCTCTAATAAGATGTGATGCTATATAGAATGAGTAGTTAGTTTGGTTGCCTTTAGTAATATTTGATGGGCATGGCCCTCTTTGGTAATTTAAATAGTTTCTTGCTAAGTCTCTGTATTTTTATTGTTTTCATAATTACTAGGAAAACGATCCAACTTTGAAGGGAAGGGTAAAGAAAAGTGATGCTCGTGAAATGCAGAGTTTTTATCAGCATTACTACAAGAAGTATATCCAAGCTTTACATAATGCTGCTGATAAAGCTGACCGGTTGGTTCCTTTGATGATTTTCAGTTTGATATGTTTTCTGGCAATTGTATAATGAGTAATGATAGTTTGTTTCTTCTTTCAGTGCACAGCTTACCAAGGCATATCAGACTGCTAATGTTCTTTTTGAGGTTTTGAAGGCTGTTAACATGACCCAATCTATGGAAGTTGACCGTGAGGTTATTTTCTATGGATCCTAAGATATTTTTTGTTATCAGTGTTCCGTTTTATCTGAACATATATTGTTTATCCATATTCAATAGCTTGTTAGATTTCTTCTGGCTGTTGTACTGTTTATATGATTGATTTACATTGCCATTGTAATAGATTTTGGAGACACAAGATAAAGTTGCTGAGAAGACGGAGATCTTAGTCCCTTACAATATTCTTCCTCTTGATCCTGATAGTGCAAATCAAGCGATAATGAGATTTCCCGAGGCACAATCTTTAATCTTTAATTTCTTACATTTGTACTTCTGGCCCCACCTGACTTTCAATGAGAATACTTATTCTTAACTTCTTTACAGATCCAAGCTGCTGTATTTGCTCTTCGTAATACTAGGGGCCTTCCGTGGCCTAACGACTACAAGAAGAAAAAAGACGAAGACATTTTAGATTGGCTTGGGTCAATGTTTGGATTTCAGGTAAACAAAATTAGGGACTGCAAGGCTACTTGTTTATTTGAATAATCTTCAATATTTTTTTTAAAAACTACACCAGTGATTAATTGAATTTGTTTAACCTCTTAGTTTTAATATTTTTTTTATACGTAATTCAGAAGCACAATGTTGCAAATCAGAGGGAGCATTTGATCTTATTGCTTGCTAATGTTCATATAAGACAATTTCCAAAGCCTGATCAGCAGCCTAAGGTCAGTTTTTCATTTCAAGTATTGGTACATATTTTCAATTTTAATATTTGTAAAAAGATTTTTTAATTATTTAACTTTTATACAAAGAAAATGTAAAAAAAGGGTCTAAAAACAGATGTGAAGAGTGTTTGATTCTATTTTCCTATGGTAGAACTTGAAGCTACTGTGTAAAATTTTCCTGCCTGTCTTCTTGCGGGTTTCAATTTTCTGTAGCTCCATAGTTCTGGACCTTATGTATTCATTCCTTCCCATTCTGAATCTTTGATGGCAATGTGTATCTTCATCTTGAACCATTTGCTTAAGGACTTAGTGGGTGTTTTGTTTTCATTTTCTACTGATATGTTTTTGTTCACAATTAAGAAATTTCACCATGTTTTTGATGCTGTTTTAACTTTTCCATGATATTGCGAAGGAAATGGTTGAAACTACATTGTGTTTAATCTTTCTTTTGCAAGTTCTCGAGAAAAAGAAACACGGTGAAAGCAATGTGGCATTTTACCATTATTAGTGAAAACACATTAAACCATAGTGAATACAGAAAGTAAAACGAACACACCTAATCCTTTTCTTTCAGATTTTATCAACACAAATATGCATGCAGAAATTTGGGTTAGTTCTGACTGTGAGTAATTGCATTTGTTTGATTAGTTGGACGAGGGTGCTCTGACAGAAGTAATGAAGAAACTGTTCAAGAATTACAAAAAATGGTGTAAATATTTGGATCGGAAAAGTAGCCTTTGGTGAGTGTTTTTGTTTTCCTAATGTTGAAAAATACTATAACTTATGTCTTGCTGACTAGGAGATGTTTGGTCAAGTCTACACGGTTCATGACAAATAAGACTTGTTTTGGAACTGCTCTCTTTTGTAGCAATGAAGTTTGACCAGTATTATTGTTTTTTAATGGGGTGAATGACCAGATTTATTGTTAAATCTATAAATGGGCAGTTAATATTTGTTGGCAGGGATTTTTTTATTTTGTAGTTTCATTTTCTTTTTAGTGGTAGTAGTACCACTTGTACTTAGTCCCATATTGTTGGGTTTAGTACTCCTTGTACTTTAATCCTCTATAATATATTTTTCCATCAAAATAAAATATAATAAAATAAAATAAATGGGCAATTAAATTAAGTTGAGTCTGGATCCTTATATGTAGAATTTTTTAACTTCTGTATCTGGGTTTTGTCAAGAAATGTGTGTTTCTGAGTTTTGCATGTAACATGTCTAGTGGATGCACATTGCAGGTTACCTACCATACAGCAAGAAGTGCAGCAACGCAAACTACTGTATATGGGTCTATATCTTCTAATATGGGGTGAAGCCGCCAACCTAAGATTCATGCCAGAATGCCTTTGTTATATATATCACCATGTATGTATGCTTTATCACTTAAACCAATCTATGTTGTCTATATAGTATAGGTGTCAACTTTGTTTTTTCCAATACTTGGATTTTATGGATTTTTGCCATGCATTTTCCGTGTATATACCTGGTTTAACTAATTGGTCCTTTCATATTTGTGGGTTTGCACATGCATTAGTTTGCTTACCGACCTTTTTCGTGCCTTTTTGGTTTGGCGTTTCCATTTTCCAACCCATAGACTCACGTTTACCAACCTTCACCGTGGTTTTGGTATTTTGCATTCTGTTTGGTTGTCTTTTCTCGAAGCAATTCTGGCCTTCAAAATTGATTCAAGTTGAAGCTTACATTTGGAGCTTACACGGCAAGTGTAATCGATTTTGATTTTGATCTTTATTGCTCTGACATCAATATAACTTTTTGTTTATTTACCATTAACTGTCCTAATCACCTCCTTATATTTCCAGAAACATCCTTTAGTAACAAAGATTTGAATAGTACAATTAAAACCCATTTTAGTAATTATGAATTTAAAAGCAATTTTAATCTAATGTATCCAATCAACATGAATTGATAAGAATCAATTTTATGTGAATGTATCCAAACATGAATCAATTTAATTCAACTCACTTTTTATCAAAACCAATTCTACCAAACTCAAGTTTAGTCACCGCAAAACCAAACATACACTTCACCTACGCAAAACCTAACACTTATTCTGCTATCATGTGTTTGCCTCTTTTGCTTATGCCATCATTTGGTTCTCCTTACAACTCTTGTGTTCAATCCTCTTATTCCTCTTCTTCCCAAACTTTTTTAACAGGAGGAAAACAAATGGGGCTATTTTAGAACTTTTGATCATTATCATTTTAATAAGGAGAGTATTTGTGAGGAACACGGAGGACAGAGTACATGATTGAGAACTTGTTTGAGGAGAATCTACCATTGAGTGTGGTTGTGGTGTATTAGATAAATATGCAAATATGTGCTTTTATAAGAACAGGGTTTGTAAAGTGAGAGCTTGTTTTTGTATCTTCTTTATGTTTAAACCAGAGCTGATTCAATATTAAGAGCATTACTATCTCTCTACTCCGTGGATCTCTGACATCATAATATGGATGCATAGGAACTTAAAAAGACATGATGTTTCTTTTAATTGTTGTTTTGTATCTTTGTTATATCATGTAATGTAATTCTCTGCGCATAGCTGTTTGTATTGGAACACGAAGTTCTCATGCCTATGTTTCACAATCTTCATTTCATAATTTTGTGCATGGAAATTGGGTTGGCAATGTGTGTGCGCACATTTTTTCACAATGGTTTTGGCAGCTGCTCTCGCCTCCTCTTTCTATATATAAATAACTTTATGTTTGTGTCAAATGAATATGAATATTTTGATGGTTACAAATTACCTTGGTTGGATATTGACACCTATTGAGTTTTTTATCGTGTTCATAGATGGCTTTTGAATTGTATGGTATGCTTGCTGGTAATGTCAGTCCAATGACCGGTGAAAATATCAAGCCAGCATATGGAGGTGAAGATGAGGCTTTTTTAAGGAAAGTGGTCACTCCTATCTACAACGTTATTGCAGAGGTTTTTCTCCCACCTTTTCATAGTTTTATATTCCTTTCTTTGTTTCTTGTTTGTGGCTGTCACATCCAGATAAAGTTAATTCTTATTAAATTCAATCTGAAAATAAATTGATAATTTTTTGATCAAAAGGAAGCTAAAAAAAGCAAATGGGGAAGGTCAAAGCATTCACAATGGCGGAACTATGACGATTTAAATGAATATTTCTGGTATAATTTATGTTTTTAATTTGTCTCCCATTTGTCGTCAATGCCTTTCTAGAAGTTAATTCTAATAGCATAATTGTAGGTCTGCTGATTGTTTTCGGTTGGGTTGGCCGATGCGTGCTGATGCCGATTTCTTCAGCCTCCCACCTGAACAAGTGGTTTTTGACAAATCGAAGGTAAGCAATGTTTATTAATGTCTCATTTTTCTACATACTTTGAATACAATAATTTTTTTTTCCTTCTGAAGTATCAATATGAGAAATTATATGCGTTTTTTTGGGGAGGGGTTCACCTCTTTCATGATCATCATAAATTTTGTGAATAGCCGCAAAGTTCCGAGTTGTGGACATACTGCTCCCTTAGGCTTATATAAAATTTTATTTTAGTTTTTATATAGTTTATTTTTGGGTGTCAAATGAAAGTTCATTAGGAAAGAAGGAAGATATAAAAAGGAGAATAAGGTATGCTCCACTAGAAAGAAAATGCATGGAAAAAAACAACAAAACCAGCATATCAAAACACAAACTTAAGTCGCAATGGCAAACAAAGTCAGCCCAATCTATCTCAGTTGTCAAATATGCTGCTGAGCATGGCTGAATAATAATTTCCCGTGTTGTAATGGGAAGTGGGGATTCTACTATCTCTTAGCTGCTTTTGAGTCTTCAGATTGAAATTTTCTCATTTTTGCTAATCACATGATAATTGCCCTTTTTGTTTCTACGTGAAAGAGTTTGCCATATTTGAGTTTGAGTAGATTGTACTGAATTGGGTGCCACATCTGTTTACGGTGTTTGATTAATTGGTAGACATACACAACTTCAATTCTTTAATAAAGGACTTGATCTTTTGGGGTAAATCCTTACTTTTTACATTCAATGGTTTAAGTGAAGCTATCATTTTGGTCCTTTAACGATTCTTATTTGCCTAATTTGGTTCCTCGACTTCTTATTAACGGGATGCTTGAATGTATTAATAGTCAACTTATCTCTCTTTTGTTTTGCCACACATATTTAATGTAAATGGAATGTGTATGGCAGGATCAATTTAAATCACACATAACATTTCCGTTGATAACATTAGAGGATGATGTAGCATGTAGTTGAACTTTGTATTTTAATGATTGTATTTTTGTTTAGATATGCCCTTTTTTCTTTAAAAAAAACAAAACCTAGATATTCTCTTGCTCTATGCTTCGAATTTTGGCTGAAACCAAGGAAGAAATCTTCTGTGCTTAGTTATAAATGATGTGAAATGTTTATAAGCATGTTTATGCAAGTCAGTCTGAAAGCCTTATCATGACCTAAATGCGTAGGATGACCAGCCGCCTAACACAGCCGGATGGGTTGGGAAAGTGAATTTTGTTGAGATAAGGTCATTTTGGCATCTTTTCAGAAGTTTTGATCGTATGTGGAGTTTTTTCATTCTGTGTTTACAGGTATCAAATCATTTTTGCATTTTGTTGCCCTTCTTCCATGCAGAATTTTTTTTCCTTTAATACTTCGTCAAATAAAATCTCTTTGAGAGTTGTCTATATGTTTTTAGGCTATGATTATTGTTGCTTGGAATGGGTCTGGGGATCCAACTGTGATCTTTCGTGGGGATGTCTTCAAGAAGGTGTTGAGTGTATTTATTACAGCAGCTATAATGAAGCTTGGGCAAGGTAGGCGATATCCAATTTTATTTGTGCATATATTTGATATCTATTATGAGATTGCAACTTACCTAGTTACTTTGAGATCATGCCGTATCCTATTCAGTCAATTGTTTTCATCTGTAAGATTGTAACTAAATATGCAATTTTGACCCACTTTCACATTCATTGCATTAGCTTAAGTTGTAACTACTGTAAGATGACTAAACCAGTAACTTTTTTCCGGTTAACTATTTAACGGTCCTTTTGGTTGACTGTTAGAAGACGTCATTCACCTAGGTTACATGTAAAAGAAGTTGGAGACCATACTATATACCACAAGTCACACAATTTAAATATCTTGCGTTCATCTGGAGAAGTAGGGAGAAATGTAAACCATCATATTCAAGCTGGGTGGATGAAATAGAGGAGAGCCTCCGGGGTTTTAAGCTATATGAAGAACAAACACTGTTCGAATTAGGCGTGTCCTGGTGCCAGACAAGCATCGGTGTCCGACATGACATTGTCACATATGGTTACAACTTTGCTATCGATCTCGGCTGAAATCTGAGATTGATAACGTACATTGAATTATGTCAATTTCTCAAATTATTATCAGGGTCAGTGTTGTGTTTGTTGTCTGTGTCTGTGTATTTGCTTCATAGGTGATAATAATGTACCACTCATTTAAAGGAAATTTTTTATTGTAGAACTGTAAGTCCTTTTAAATAAGTTTCAAAGGTGGCTGATTTGCAGATATAGGGTTGACATCTAACTGATAATAAAAACAAGTGGAATAAACAAATGGAGATAGTAGGTTGAAGTGTTAGATCTAATTTTTTCCATTCTCAGGCATCTGAGATTTGAATTTTAGTTACAAAGTAGAAACATTTTCTTGGATTATCATAGATGTCAATAGTAAACAAAAGGTATTATTTCAATAGTAAACAATATGTATTTTTAATAGGAATGCTTATAGGTTACTTTTTTGGGTTAAATATCTTTTTAATCCCTCTAAACATACCAACTTTCATTTTTAGTCCCTCTAAAAATTTCCTTCAAATTTAGGTCCCTCTACATTTTTCTATTTTCAATTTTAGTTGTTGCTTGTTTATAGAAGTTCACGTAGCATATTCCAAATGCCTTTTTTGGATGACATGTCATTATTAAAACTTTAAAATATCATTAGTTTAATAATTTAACAATTTAATCTTTAGTTTAACAATTTAATCTTTACTGTGAAATTATTGATAAATTAATAAAGAATAAAGATTAAACAGTTAAATTTTAAGCTACTGATATTTTAAGGTCTTATCAATGACATGCATTAAAAATAGTTAGTTGGAACATATGACCTGAACTTTTATAAAAAAACATGGACTAAAATTGAAAACAGAAATTTTAAATGGATAAGTTCGAAGGAAATTTTTAAAGGGACTAAAAATGTAAGTTGGTATATTTAGAGGGACCAAAAACATATTTAACCTTATTGTTTTCTAGTAAAGGAAGGGTTTTGTAATAGAAATGAGATGTCATAGCTGGATGGTAACTTGTGTCCTCTAAAAGCAGTCAAAACAAAGCTAGCATAATAAATAATAAAGAAGATTTCTTTTTGGGGAGACCATTGGCTAAATTCTCGAAAGGAATAAGCTAGCACCTTTCAACTATTTTTTTTATCTTAGCCTCCTATTGAGATAGAAATTTCCTCTCTATTTTACCAATGGTTTTGAGAAATAGGCACATGAAGTGCACTACCAAATGTAACTATAAATCAAAACAAAGCAGGTTCCTTTATACTTACCATTGCCTTATTTGGTGCTTTCTGTTTATCAGTGTAACATTGTTCCATTATGATATCCAGTTCACTTTTTGTATCTCATTTATGCTATTCTGGCTTGCCAATTAAATTGAGACAATTGAGCTTGAACCACCTCAATGCTTTTGTTATTGACTGAAGTAAACTGTCTTGTTCTGTAGTCATTATGTTCCGTCTTGTTAGAGATATAAATATAGATCCTTGTCAGTTGTATCCTGTTTCTCTATATAACTTTCTTATTTAAAATGAAATGTTCAGTTTATGTCACAACTTGGATGTTAGTTAATGTAAATTGAAGGTGCTGTATTGTAGATGTCAAATTGAAAATCATTGTGGAAAGTTATTCTGGAAAACAAAAGCATTTTTTATTTCCTTTGGTGAGAGTAATTAGCACAAGCAGTTCCTGAATATTTACTCCTAAGATGTGGCTTGAGTTAAAAATGAAAATTATGAGTTTGTCAATATGTACTTTTTTACTGGAAACACGCTTCCGGTTGTGTATTTTGGGGGTTTTGAGCTTATAAGGGGGTCAGGGGTGGATTGAGAATTTTCCTTATTAAAATACTTTGTTAGTTCATAATGTGATTTTCTATTTCATTGTGCAGCTGTTCTTGGTGTGATCCTAAGTTTTAAAGCAAGACGGAGTATGTCGCTGTATGTTAAATTAAGATATATTCTAAAAGTTGTTTCAGCTGCAGCATGGGTGATTGTTCTGTCAGTTACTTATGCATATACTTGGGACAATCCTCCTGGGTTTGCTCAAACCATAAAAAGTTGGTTTGGCAGCAATTCAAGTGCACCTTCATTATTTATTTTGGCAGTTGTTGTTTACCTGTCACCAAATATGCTTGCTGCGATATTCTTTATGTTCCCATTTATTCGGCGTTATCTCGAGAGGTCGAACTATAGGATTGTGATGCTAATGATGTGGTGGTCACAGGTACACAGTAATTCAACCTTTTTTTTCCATATTATTTTTATACTGTTACTCTTACAACTATTTTAGGTGGTACCAACTGAGATATTTAGATTCTAACTTGGTATTTATGGTGCCTTATATTTGCCAGCCTCGCCTCTATGTTGGTAGGGGAATGCATGAGAGCACATTTTCCCTTTTCAAGTAAGAGCATGTAGATGAAAATATTCTTTTACCAGATGGTGGGACAATATTCTGAGGTGTCTGATATTAATTTATCATTGTTTATTATGTTAGGTACACGGTGTTTTGGATCCTCCTTTTATTTACGAAGCTGGCTTTCAGTTATTATATAGAGGTGATGTATTTTCACTTTTCATTCATTCTGATATTCAGTATATAGTGTTTCATTTCTTGCACATGGTTGTGCTTGTTCATATTCCCTTCAATAATTTCACATAATTGTTTTGGGTCATGAATATAAAAACCATTTATGTCATTGTTACAACATAGCTCGACTATAGTTTTGCACTGTAATGAACTATGGTGTTAAGTTTGACCGGAGTTTAGTTACATTATCTGTAGTAATAAATGGAGTTGTTCTTATTTTTTGTGTGCATCAATGAATCATCTGGTTTCAACAAAAGCTATACCTTATATATATATATATATATATATATATATATATATATATAAGCAACACAGTTATGTATATGTGGATGCATGCTCTACTTGTATTGGAATCTCATGCTCTCCACTGTCTCTAATCTTCTCGCTTAACCAATTATCCCCACTTGCTTTTAACTTTTTTTTTTTTCATTCTTTGTATAGATAAAACCTCTGGTTGGACCTACAAAAGCTATAATGAGTGTAAAAATATCAACTTTTCAATGGCATGAATTCTTTCCCCATGGTAGTAAGCTTGAATGTTCAGATTCTCACATAACTCCATTTTCTCAGAAAATATGTTTACATTGGTTGTGTGCTCTGCAGCTAGGAACAATATCGGTGTTGTAATTGTTCTTTGGGCTCCAATTATTCTGGTATGTATTTATGATGTATCTGATTCACACCCTACTTTTAATATCAGTGGCATAATCATTTAAATCTTCCCTCTATTGTAGGTATACTTTATGGATACCCAAATTTGGTATGCAATATTCTCAACCTTATTTGGTGGGATTTATGGTGCATTCCGCCGCCTGGGGGAGGTAAGCAAATTGTCCACTGCTATGATAAACTTGTATAGTGATAAGTGATAACTTTTGGATCTTCGGTTTTTCTTATCTATCTGTTGTTCGTATTTCCTTGGATATACTTTGAAGGTGCTGTTGCTGTTAATAGATGTCTGTACATAACCAATTGTTTCTGGTCTGCTGTCTATAACAAAATATTTTTATGTACGTTGCTTATATGTGAAAAGATGTAAAAGTTGTTGAATTTGTTTCCTTAAGTTTATCGAGGGTCCTTTTCTAGTGTTGTAATCAAGATGTTTGTTGAGTGGTTTATGTATCTTTCCAAAAGTTTCATTTAGGCCCAACCTGGTGGATCTTGAATTTGTTTTGTATCTTTCCAAATATTCCTTTCTCATAACAACGACCAAAGCCTTTGTTCACTTGTAGTGGTCGGTTACATAGATCAAATAACCAAACAATATGTTGGAAATTCCACCTTCATTGCAGTTTGTCCCTAGGCGCCTAAGTGCAGCATTTGGGTTGCCTTCATTGCACCAACACCTTCATTGTGTTTGTTGTGAAAGGGTGAATTTAGTCCCACATTGCTTAAAGATATGGCCTGTGTAGTGTTTATAAAGCGCGGGCAGCCCTCGCCTTACAAGCCAATTTTGTAGGGTTGAGTTAGACCAAATCCAAAATTCCAAGACAACAAAATAACATTCTATCATTATTCATATTTACTGGTAGACCATTTACATCGAAATCCTAATAAAATATGTATTTCTCTTATCTAAGTTATTTTTCGTCTTCACTGGTAATCATGGTTGCAGATACGGACACTAGGAATGCTTAGGTCTCGGTTTCAATCATTGCCTGGTGCATTCAATGCCAGTTTGATTCCCGAGGAAACAACAGACGAACCAAGGAAAAAAGGATTAAAAGCTACACTGTCTCGCAGATTTACTGAGGTTAACTGTTTCACATTTATCAATATTTGAGTTAGTAATTAGTAATCTAAAATTTTAGCATCTTTACTTTGGATTTCATTACTTTGACTGATTCATGCAGATCCCGTCTAACAAAGGAAAGAAAGCTGCAAGGTTTGCACAATTGTGGAACCAAATAATTACTAGTTTCAGAGAGGAAGATCTAATTAGTGATAGGTAATGTGAGAGATAATGTTTCTGGTTTATGATTTGCTCTCTCTCTCTGGAATTGTTTTGTTTTGTATGGTAGTGTGCTGAGGTTGTTATACTTTTCAGGGAAATGGATCTTTTGCTTGTACCTTATTGGGCTGATGCTCAGTTGGACCTTATACAATGGCCCCCCTTTCTTCTTGCTAGCAAGGTTTGTTTAATATTTCTTTATGTGACTTCATTATCACCGTTTCTATTGAATCATCTAGTAATTTTGTTGGTGGCTATACATACTTTAGATACCAATTGCATTAGATATGGCAAAGGATAGTAATGGAAAGGATCCAGAGCTGATAAAAAGAATTGATGCTGACAACTACATGTCTTGCGCTGTCCGTGAATGCTATGCTTCATTTAAGAGCATTATTATGCACTTGGTTCGCGGGGAACGAGAGAAACCGTAAGTTGTTTGAGCCTGTTTGATGTAGTTCTTTATAAAAGAATTGTAAGGGGTTTATATATACTTTGAGTGCCAGTCTAGTTTAGTGTTCCTATATAAGTTCAGATGTTTAGAGACTTTGGGCCTCTTGATGAAATACTATCTGAAAAAGATAGCTTTTTGGCATTCAATGGTATATCTTTTCAAGTTCAAACTGACTTCTGGATTCTTCATTACCTAATTCATTTTTAATACTGTTTGTATATTTGGTTTCAGATTTATAGAGTACATGTTCCGCGAGGTCGACAATCATATAGAGGCTGGTTCGCTGATAAAGGAATTCAAAATGAGTGCTCTTCCTAGCCTCTATGGACAGTTTGTTCAGCTAATCAAATATTTGGTAATATTGATCTCTTTTATGCTATTGAGAGTGCATTTTGTTTCTCTTTGGAAGAGTTTAAAGTCTTACCCAATTATTGGAATTTATGCAGTTGGAAAATAATCAGAAAGACAGGGATCAAGTTGTAATTCTATTCCAGGATATGCTGGAAGTCGTGACAAGAGATATAATGATGGAGGAACCGGATCAAATGTTCAGGTTGCGAATCATATGTAAATCTTAAGTCTCTACATCATAAATTGTATATTCTTCTTCCGTCCCCTGATCATGATTGTATCATATTTATTAAATAGTATGATAGATTTAAGTCATGGTGGTGTTGGACATGAGGGGATGTTTCCTCTTGATCCTGAGCCTCAGCACCAGCTATTTGCATCTGAAGGTGCTATCAGGTTTCCAATTGAACCAGTTACAGCAGCTTGGACAGAGAAGGTTTGTCACTAATGAACTATTCTGCTTAGAGCTTGATTGAAACATTTTTAATGACTTATTTTCTATTTGTTTTGGGAAGATTAAACGACTTTTCTTGCTGCTGACAACAAAAGAATCTGCAATGGATGTACCTTCTAACTTAGAAGCAAGAAGGCGTATTTCTTTCTTCTCAAATTCTCTGTTTATGGACATGCCTCTTGCACCAAAAGTTCGCAACATGCTTTCATTTTCGTAAGCTATCTTAAGTCCCTAATCTCTTGCCTTAATTTTCTTTTGAAATTTATGAATCAGTCATCGCAACCTCCCCACGCACACAAAATATACAAGTTCCTTTCCCTAAAATTCTTGTTGATACAGAATAAAAACTGCAAGTTGTTGTCAATCTTTCACAGCATGCATTATTAATGTTAACTCTACTCTTCAGTTTGGTGCATTTGTGTGAAGGCTTTTCATGGCCTGTTTTACTGTTGTGAAAGGGATTCTAGACTTAAATGTTTAATTTAGTCATTTAGATTTCTAAAATGTTTTCAAGGATATGATGTTTTCTTGGAGGGTTGTCAAGGAAGAAAAATAGTTGTTACCCATGGAAATGTATCACTAAAACTGCAAACTTTTATTTTTTAGTATTTCACATTTTCACTGTGAAATGGTGGTAAGTAACCTATCAAAAATGTTAATTTGATAGGTAGATGCACCGAGTGTTGCCATTAGTTATTTTTCCTTGTAATACATTTATTTACACCTGTTAATATTTCAGTTATTGTGGATTTTGTTCGTAGGGTTTTAACACCATACTACACAGAAGAGGTTCTCTTCTCAATGTACGATTTGGATTCTCCAAATGAAGATGGTGTTTCAATACTGTTTTATTTGCAAAAGATATATCCAGGTTCACCATTAACCCCAAATCGTGTTGCTGCATAAATGTGAAACTTTATGAGATGAGAAATGTAATGCATCTATTATTTCCATTTTGGTTATTGATGTACAGATGAGTGGAACAACTTTCTTCAGCGAGTGAAGTGCTCTAGTGAGGAGGAACTTAAAGCGAATGAATCTGAAGAGTTAGAAGAAGAGCTTCGTCTATGGGCATCATATAGAGGGCAGACTTTGACAAGAACTGGTTTTCACCCTCTCTCTCTCTCTCTCTCTCTCTCTGTCTCTCTCTCTCTCCACCACACTCGTACACACACACACACACACCCACACTCACAAGTGCATGCTTATGATCAAGTGATCATAAATTTATTATTTACTTCATAGAGTTATATTCTAGCATTAAAGTTTATAATGTAGCTCATCATTGCATTAATATCTATTGATGCAGTAAGGGGCATGATGTATTATAGAAAAGCTTTGGAGCTTCAGGCTTTTCTTGATATGGCCAAAGACGAAGGTGACTGTTCCTTCTCTTAGGAATGTTTGGATGGAATTTCTTTAGCGTCATTACCTTGATTGTCAATGTTCTATTTAATGTTACGTACAACTTGAATCTTTTTATTTTGGGTTAGTTTTGCTTAACTGTTATGAATGGCCAGATTTGATGGAAGGCTACAAAGCCATGGAAAACTCAGATGATAACTCACGGGGAGAAAGGTCATTGTGGACACAGTGCCAAGCGGTAACTGATATGAAATTCACATATGTTGTATCATGCCAACAATATGGCATTGACAAGCGATCTGGTTCTCTCCGCGCACAAGACATATTAAGGCTTATGACAAGGTAAGCATTGGACTGAGTAATTTAGACTTGGTGCTTATTATACCTGTTTTATATATTTTAAATTTTGCTCTTATGCCTATTATAATTGCCTTGTATATTTTCATTTGGCAGATATCCTTCACTTAGAGTTGCCTATATTGATGAGGTAGAGGAACCTATCAAAAACAGTAAGAAAAAGATCAACAAGGTTTACTACTCCTGCTTGGTGAAGGCTATGCCGAAATCCAGTAGTTCTTCAGAGCCTGAGCAGAATCTGGACCAGGTATTTGGATTTTGACTATTGAGACATATGTATGTTGCTTTCTTTAACTACTGGTAATGTTGTTTTGATTGGAGAATAAATTTTCTTAGAAGAGAGTAGGGCAATTTCTACTAGTGAGTAAGGCAAGAGATCCTTCGGAATGACAATGTCTGGAGGAACAATAATAAACTTTTCTATATGGAGAAACAATGTCTGTTTTAGTTAATTCATGCAACTTTAATTTGCTTGGTTTCAATATTTTATTTTTGAATAAAATTGAATACAGTTTAACATTATAATGAAATGATTTATGCTATTTCCATAGAACTAAACACAATTCTTGATATGAACCAGTCAAGATGCCATTTTTTTTATTGTAATATACTCTATTTTATTTGCTCAATCAGGTCATATATAAAATAAAGCTTCCTGGACCAGCGATTTTAGGTGAGGGTAAGCCCGAAAATCAAAATCACGCCATAATTTTCACACGTGGAGAAGGTTTGCAAACAATAGATATGAACCAGGTATGATGGTGATAGGTGATATGAGAGGAGCTTTTTCATTTTGAAGTCTCATCATGTCATGCAACTAAGTTAAATCATTTATAGGATAACTACATGGAAGAAGCTTTGAAAATGAGAAATTTGTTGCAAGAATTTCTTAAGAAGCATGACGGTGTGAGGTTCCCAAGTATTCTTGGACTTAGGGAGCATATATTTACTGGAAGGTAGATTTATATCAATTTATTTTTTATTAAAAGTCACATTTTCTATGTTTCTTACCATTGTTTTGCTTTGGTCTTAGTGTTTCTTCCCTTGCATGGTTTATGTCAAATCAAGAGACAAGTTTCGTGACAATTGGTCAGAGATTGTTGGCTAATCCCTTGAGGTAAGTTCTACTGGTTCTTTCCATGTGCAGGTTAATATGGACAAACATTTGGATTTGTAATAGACCTGTGTCTTTCAAATGTTCGAGAATAACTGAATTGCAGAGAGAGTTCTGCATAATATATTGGGAACGAATGCTAATCTGTTAGAAATTGGTTGATTGAGATTTTTCTCTTATAATTTTTTTTTTATCTCAATTGCAATCCAATTTATCTTTACTGTTTTAATTGAATCAATTCTTTTGACTGCTTCTTCTTTGTTTGGATGAGAAGATAAACCAAAAGGAAAGAAAGTAAAAGAAAATAATATATTTTTTTAAGAAAAAGAAAGGGAAAGAATTTTATAGCAATGAAAGTGAGTTAGAAGTGTGTGGAAATTGGGATGCTTTTTAGATGTTTTATGAGAGAAGAATGTTATCATTCTCCCGGGAAGCTTGAGTACTTGAATATAATTGAAAGTATAATCTTCCCATTTTTATGACTATGCAGGGTTCGTTTCCACTATGGTCATCCTGATGTCTTTGATAGAATTTTTCACCTGACAAGAGGGGGTGTTAGTAAAGCTTCCAAGGTTATCAATCTAAGTGAAGATATATTTGCTGGTACAATATAGTTCAATTCCTCCTTGTTTTAAACTTTTAATTGTACTTGCTTGTATATTTATTGGAAATATTCTGTTGTTTTCAGGCTTTAACTCTACACTTCGTGAAGGAAGTGTAACTCATCATGAGTACATACAAGTTGGGAAGGGAAGAGATGTGGGTCTCAACCAAATTTCGATGTTTGAAGCAAAGATAGCTAATGGAAATGGAGAGCAGACACTAAGTCGAGATGTTTACCGGCTTGGGCACCGTTTTGACTTCTTCAGAATGTTGTCCTGTTATTTTACTACAGTTGGATTTTATTTCAGCACTCTTGTATGTATTCCCAGAGTTAACTTTTACTTGCATAGAATTTACATATTTTTAACTATTAAGACTGCTAGTTGGATTTATGTGGGAATGGGAAATTGTACCACCCCCTAGCTAACTGCTTTCCCCCTGATCTTGAAGTCCAGGGGATGTACTGTGAGTACAGACTTTGGTCATATTATTAATTTTTACATAATCGGTTTCTGAATCTCTTTCATCCACATCAATTTTGTGCAGATAACTGTTCTCACTGTATACATATTTCTCTATGGTCGCCTCTATCTTGTTCTCAGTGGGCTTGAAGAAGGTTTAAGTGCACAAAAAGCAATTCGGGACAATAAGCCTCTTCAAGTGGCTCTTGCTTCTCAGTCGTTTGTTCAAATTGGGTTTTTAATGGCCTTGCCCATGCTGATGGAAATTGGCTTGGAAAGGGGCTTCCGAACTGCACTTAGTGAGTTTATATTGATGCAGTTACAACTTGCTCCAGTATTCTTCACGTTTTCCCTAGGGACCAAGACTCACTATTTTGGAAGGACATTGCTTCATGGAGGTGCAAAATATAGACCCACCGGTAGAGGGTTTGTGGTTTTCCATGCTAAGTTTGCTGATAACTATAGACTTTACTCGCGAAGCCACTTTGTCAAGGGTATTGAGCTTATGATATTACTTATTATATACGAAATTTTTAGTCATTCATACAGAAGTTCTGTTGCATATGTATTGATTACTGTATCAATGTGGTTTATGGTGGGAACCTGGCTGTTTGCTCCTTTTTTGTTCAATCCCTCCGGGTTTGAATGGCAAAAAATTGTTGATGATTGGACTGATTGGAATAAATGGATTAGTAACCGAGGAGGTATAGGTGTACCGTCTGAAAAAAGTTGGGAATCTTGGTGGGAAGAGGAACAAGATCATCTCCAGTATTCAGGAATCCGGGGAATTGTTATGGAGATAATTCTATCGCTGCGATTTTTTATCTACCAGTACGGTCTTGTATATCACTTGAATATGACAAAGAAGGGCCAAAAAAGTTTTCTGGTAAGTCTTATATATGTTGTCTACCTTTGCCTTCCTTTTTATCTGCCCAAAATTTTGTTGGTTGAATGGAATAATGAAAACCTTTCCTAATGTTACAGGTCTATGGCATTTCGTGGTTGGTGATCATTGTAATATTATTTGTGATGAAGGTTAGTAGCTTGCTGCCTCCTAACTTTAGGGCTATGCTATAAATTTTACATGTATGCTTCCATATTGGTCTTTTGTCTCTGAAGTATTCACTGACTCATTGGTCTTTTGTTTGGATAGGGTTGTCATTAAATTTAGTAAAATACGGATGCCCTTGTTCATCTCTTACCTATGAAATGTAAATACTGCTTAGTTTCTTATGGCCTAACAAATTTCATTTTTTCCCCTGGTTGTGTCAGACCGTATCTGTTGGGAGGCGTAAATTCAGTGCAAATTTTCAGCTTGTCTTCCGATTAATCAAGGGGATGATATTCGTAACTTTTGTCGCGATTCTTGTCATTTTAATTGCCCTTCCACATATGACTTTGCAAGACATTGTTGTTTGCATTCTTGCCTTCATGCCAACTGGTTGGGGAATGTTACAGGTAAATTCTCTTTCCTACATAATCCATGAACATCATTTCGGAGGGGTTTGGCATATTTTATTTTATATATTCGTGAAGATTTGGAACTACAAACTATATTTTCCTTTTATTTTTGCATATTGGACAAGCATTAAAACCTATAGTTCGCCGTGCTGGATTTTGGGGATCAGTGAAAACTCTTGCTCGCGGTTATGAGATAATCATGGGTTTGCTTTTGTTCACACCTGTTGCTTTTCTGGCTTGGTTTCCTTTTGTCTCAGAATTTCAAACACGAATGCTGTTCAACCAAGCGTTCAGCAGAGGTTTGCAAATTTCTCGTATTCTTGGAGGCCAAAGGAAGGAGCGCGCTTCTCGGAACAAAGAATAGTTTGTCTAACAAAGGCTTCATTACTAAGAGCCTGACATCTTTTGTTCCAATTTGTAAGTAACTGTAATTATGGAACGAACATGACTAATTCTAGGCTTTAGCATTTGATGGTTAATGAAAGTTGTTTTGATTTAAAATTTGGCTTAATATTTTTCTATTCCTTAATCATCTGACACTTTTATCTTTGATTTGTTCTGAATTCTTTAATTCTTTAATATGTATTAGTCCGTCCCTTAGCTATAGCAATACACATTTAATTAGCTGGATTTATATATATCCTCTAATCCTTGTGTTCCTCGTTATGTTACAAGAGCCATTATAATATGATAAAATAGAGTTCAATCATGATGGTATTATAATTTTTTTTCAAGAATGATAAAATTTAAACAAGTAGTTTCCTTTTAATTTAACCTTGTATATATTTTGATATGGATACATTGAAATTTGAGAAAAGACTGAATTTACTTTTCCTATTTACGTTACCATGACTTTCGAAATATTTCAAGGTCATATCACCACTAGATCCACAACATAAAAAAGGGGGGAAGAATCAAAACACCACCATTAATTGAGCTATAAGTTAATTGAATTATCTTATCAAAATAAGATATAAAATGTAAAAATAAACTATTAACTCATGAGCAAAAAAATGTTATTAAACATGTCTTTTTTTTAAAAAGAGCTTATATTTGTTCAGACTATGAGTTTTTTGTCTCTGTTTTTATAAATGAATACTAGTACTAGGATAAACACTAATAATTGTCATCTAATGATAAAACAAAGACAAGCAATAAACGACACCTTACATTGATGATATACACCTTTTAGTAAGGGATATATATTTTATTATTAATTATGATTTATGACTCAGTCACCTACATGTACATTCCTACAAATTATTTTACATTATATGATACATTTTTTTTAAGTGTTTGGTAATGAAATTTACACAAATTACATAAACAAATAGATAACAAACCACAGTTCAACTTCAATATATCAAATGTTTCTACAATATTTTATCATATGAACTACATTTAAAATACACATTAAACATATTTTGGGTGAAACACTCTAATATTGAAAACAAAATTGTATAAATACATATCTGAAGTGATATGTAGTATAGTTTAACATTTAACTAACCACTTATTGAAAACAAAATTGTACTAACATTTAAACAAAAATGTATGCGCCAACTGTACCTTCTAATCCTATCATATATCACCAAGTGAGGCATTGAGAGTGCCTCTAACATTTATTTTTGTATTTTACTCGGTGTAGTTTAATATTTAACTTTCTGATTATTTGACATGGCTTCCATGGAGTTTAATTTTTTTTATATATTTCCATGTGGCACCTAGAAACATTGCAAAGAATAGATCAACTGCCACATTGGATTATAAAACTAGTTTGGTGGGACCATCATGAAAAAGGTGACGGTTGGTGATAGTTAGTGCTAAGTACTATTTGAGGATATAGTAATAGTATTAACATCATGTTAAAGCATGATTTTGATTACCAATAACATGCTGTAAGATGATAAATATTCAGTTTATTTATCATTTGGTTATGAATTCGATCTCTTATCATTGTGTGAGAAAAAATATTTGGTTGAAAGTTATTAACTTCTTAAATAAATCTCGGTTATTTTAAAGGATTAATCTCTACAGTTGTCAAAAATGATACTTAATTTATAAAATAATTAAAATGATTGTGATATATATTAGAAAATGCTAAACAATACTCAGGACACTCGTTAAAAATACATATATATTCCAAAGCAATAGGCGGCCTGCAAATAGAAAAAACCAAAAAGAAAGAAAGAAAATTGATAAAAGGAAAGACAGTGTCAACCGTCCTAGAAACATTCATTCATATGTGTCACATCATTTGTCAAATGAACTCATCCTCATTCCCTTGTTGCCAGTTGTTGTTTTTTTCTTCACTCTATTTTCTGTTTCTTTCTCTGTTTCAGAATCAACAAACCAACCAACCAAACCAATCCTTTTATTATATAACATATATCATGTCCTTTGACTTCTTTCACCAATTATTCATATTGTCCTATATCTTCTCTTCTCTACACCAAAAACTTTCCATTTTCCTTTGTGTTCTTGATTTGCATGCATAGGTACCTTGTTTTTGTTGGTGAATTAGCTCCATTCAGCTTGATATGTTTCTTGAGAAAGCTCTATTCTATTTGTGTTGAGGACTTGAGGTAAAGTATCTTTTCCTTTTTATTTGATTTATATACTCAAACATATTAGGATTAAGGTAATCAATTTTTCTCATTCTATATATATATACCAATTCCAAATAATCAATATTTCTCTTTATTGAGTTATACCATGCTCTCGCGTGCGTGTCAGGCACTCGACACATCTTTAATTTGAAGTGTTAGTGCTACATAGTTATTTTCAAACAAAATACCAGATTATATAATGATCCTAACCAAACTAACTTGCAACTAATACTAACCAACTAGTAACTAGATTTCACAAACTCCAACTATATCTATCAATAATTACCGATTATATTTTTTAGTCACTTTTTTTCTTCAAATTATTACCGATCTCTATGTATCAGTATCGTGTGTGGTGTATGTGTTTTTATAGTATTTGATCTTTGCTTGCAGGAAAAGTTACAATTCAGTTATAATTTCTAGGGAAGGTAATACAAATGGCTTCATCTTTGGAGGAGCTTCTTCGAGAAGAAGGATTCAAAGGAAGCAGCAAAAGAGTGCAAAGGTCAAGATCTTCATTCCACCATGGTGCTTCAAGTGATCCACTCCACTCTTTAGAAGATAGACTCTGTGTATCATCAAGTGAAAGAATCAAAACACAGAAAACAAAGTCCAAAACAGCCTCAAGATATCAGATTAACAATACAGGCGACAAAAATAACACAAGCTTAAGGGATAGTAATAATGTTTTTGTTGGAAACAAGATAAATCACGAACGGTTGAAGAACGACAAATCTGAGAAAAACAAGTCTTATAATTCATCAGAGAGTGATAGTGAATTTGAAGATGTTTATTCAGATAAAAAATCTAATATGAGAAGAGGTAAAGACAAGTATTTCAAGGAAAAACCGGTGGAAACGTCGATCATGGATTCATATATGCTTAGACAATTGAGTGGAAATAGAAAGAATATAAAACACGAAGAAAACTCGCAAACTATATCTAATAGCAAAAGCAAAAGCTTTGAAGATGGTAGGAACAAACATAGCCATCAATTGCAAGCTGATTCTACTCTTGCTATTGATGAAATTGCTGTGAAAGCACTAGTTTCCATTCTGAATGGATTCATAGAAAGTTTTTTAAAAGACGAAGATTTTCGATCTGCGTTGCACTATAATTGTTTCTCCTCTTTGAATTTTATTCAACTTGAGGAGGAACAAAACACTTCTGAGACCAAAGTGATTACGAGTCTTGAGCAAGCAATTGAGTGCATAGAAAAAACTGCTGCTGAGGAAGAACCTAAATCTTCAACAAATCTGAAAAGAGCAACAATGCAGCTTAGCATTATTGCAGGTTTAAGTTTGAATGATCTAAAGTACGATCTTACGTGCGGGATACCAAATTTCAAGCTATCAGCTTGTGCTCATCTTTACCTCAGTGTGGTATATATGATACAAACAAAAAACAAAGTTTCGGCGAAACATCTTTTGCAAGTCTTTTGTGATTCGCCTTTTCAGGCACGGACGATATTGTTGCCTGAACTTTGGGAGCGTCTATTTTCTCCACAATTTGCTCATTTGAAGAAATGGTATAACAACAAGGAAGGTGAAATTGTTGTAGATACACCAAGCAGAAAACCAAGAAAATTAAAGATTCTTCAAAAAGTGTATAATGAAAATTTGGATTCAGGAACTCAAACTTTTGCTTTGTATTACAAAGATTGGCTTAGTGAAGGAGTAGAAACTCCAACTATTCCTTCTATTGGAATTCCATCGTTTTCTGTTACGAGTCGACAGGTAATACTAAAATATCTCATTTATAGATAACTAGATAATTGATTGTCCCCGTGAGCATAACTCAGTTGGTAGGGACATTGCATGTAAGGTGAAATTCTGCTTATTCACTTTATAAGGTGAAATTCTAGCCACTATGCTACTTGACCATAAAACAACTTGATGAATTGATAAATAACGAATACAAGGAACATTGGTTATACATATGAATTCATATGAAAGTGAAGATAATAACAATGGTAACTAGCTAACTAACTAGCTCTTAACCAATTATTAACCAACTTTATCTCTAATAGCAGGGAAGTTCATTTAGTCATTCTTTTGATTCTGCGGGCTCAAACGAACCGTTCTCACCACAGGCAATGGTCAGCAAGAAGCTATATGATTCTTTCTTTGGGGGATATAGTAAGCCTCAAGTCTATGTTGTTGATGAAGATAAAGATGAAGATAGTTTTGAAAATTGTGAGAGAGGCTCTTATGGTTCAACTGTTGTTAAAAAAACACTAATATATGAATCCGAAACGGTTAAATTCATTGATCAAAGTGATGAAGATTTAGCTCCAAGTATTCCTGTAAGTAATTTCATCTTTTTGTATATTTTTGAAATATTGCAAGTGATAAACCAATAATATTCACATTTTCAATAATATTTGACAGCAAAAAGGAACATCAACATGGATAGCTTCAGAAGAATGGAAAGAGAAGAACTCCAGAAATGCTACTAGAAAATATTTCTCCATAGAAACTAATTTAAACAGTCACATAGTTGATAAAAAAGAAAATGAAATTTCTCTCAGAAAGATGCAGCCAAATAAGATAAGCTCTACTCTTGAAGGTAAGAAAAATAACATGTAGGATCATATTGATTTTCTTGCAGATAGATAATGAATTTGATTTGACATGAAAATCTTGGTGTAGGGTCATATTTTCCAAGCATACCACAGGAATTTATTTGTCCACTTACAAGAAAGATATTTGAGGAACCAGTGACCTTAGAATCTGGTCAAACCTTTGAAAAAAAAGCCATCAAGGCATGGTTTGAAAACGGAAACAGAACATGTCCAGTAACAGGAAACACTTTAGAATGTGTATTCATGCCATTTACCAACCTTATTTTGAAGCGATTGATCGATAACTGGAAGTCAGAAGATTTCGACCGCCTCCTTGATTTCGCCTCTCAAACAGTGGAAAATTCAGATGAACTTAAGTTGAAAAAGCGCGACGAGGCTATTGTTTTCAAGTTACGAAGTCTTTTCTCTTCCTTGAAAGAAGAAGAAAAATCAAGTTATGTGAAGCATATAATCTTTTTAGGAGTTTTAACATTTCTTTTTAGGAGATTTGAACTAGGAAATATAGAAGAAAAATCACATGTTTTAGAGATCTTGTTAAATTGTATTCAAGCAGACTCTAGTTGCATATACAAGATAGCAAGACGTGTCGACCGAAAACTTCTTCTTGAGCTTCTTCACAGCAAGGAAGTTACACCAACAACAAATGCATTACTATTCCTTACTGAACTTTTGTCAATGAAGAGGTGAGGTTTATTGAAATTTGGTTTCTTTTATCAGAATAGGAACTTTTATTATTATATAGCCTAGTGTAAATTACGGACCTGGATTCCTTGCAGTCAGATAATCTTAAATTTACATAGTTTGCATATTATGTATATTATAATTTTCATAGAAAACTTGTTATTTTTGTAGGAGAAAGGATTTTACTTCTTTCATAAGTGGCTTGGTTGGTGAAGATGTATTTAGTACATTGGATATTGTGGTCATGTATCTCAAGAATTCTTCACTAATTGAAAAGCCTCTCATTGCTGTTCTCTTGTTACATTGTGATCTACTGGTATGCTCAAATAAATTCAGAAGTAGTGCTAGTCTAGTGATGTCCTCTTATTTCAATTTTTGTATTAAATTAACTGTACAAGTTAGATTAGGAAAAAATGAACATTTTCTTATTATGTTTTGTTGCATTTTACTCGGTTATCGACCAGAACATGTTTGCACTGCAGGTTGAGCAGCCTCAAAAGTTTAGCATATACATAGAGAATGCTGCGGATGCCATTGCAGAGGCACTTGATGCAAGCTTAAATGATGAGAAGGTTCAAAAGAAGTGTTGCAAAGCTCTTTTAATCTTGTGTGGCCATTTTTCTTCCACTGGAAAGATTCCAACCAAGACTACCATCTTAAAGCAAGCAGGTTATAATAATGGTAGCTCAGAATTGAAAATACCTAGCCATGATGAAGAGGATCAACAGTTAGATATAACCATTTCATTGGTAATTTTTCTTTATTAATTAATCCAAGAAAAACTTCAATTAGTATGGGTTATTTTGTTTCTTGTAGTATAAGAAACAATTCAGAATTTTGACATCTTAAAGAAAATAAAATGGTCACAACATCTGTAGCACCGACACTTCTAATCGAAGGCCTATCCGGTGTCTGACATGTGTTAGTGTCCACACTGACACATGTGATTACATTCAATAAATTAATTTTCTCAAATTATGGTCGTTGTCAATGTTCAGCTTCATGTCTGTGTTTCGTAGGGTAAAGTACAACTCTGCAATGCATGTCACAAAATTTTGCTTCTTGCCTGAGTCACTAATTGAATCTAGGATGATAATAACTTGATTATAAAATCACAGGAATATGAAGATGAAGAAGAAGAAGAAAGGCGTGAAGAGTTAATGATGAACTTGTTAGAATCATTGATTGGTGATGGAGAAAGTCCATTTTTGAAGAGCGTATCTAGATGTTTAGATTCTAAACATGTAGATTTGGTGAGGAGTTGTCTAATAACTGTTACATGGTTGAGTTCCTCACTTTCTAAGCAATACAATGCTGGATTGCATCTTCCTACCTTCTTAGCTATCATCTCTCAGCTTAAAGGAATCCTTCAAAATGGAGAACTTGAGCTCAAGACTCTTGCATCCATGTCATTGTTTAATTTCAGTAAAATTTCAGGTTTGCCACCTTCTCCATTTATTTGTTAATTTGTGATAAAAATCTTGCCAATTTTGAAAATTTAGAAGGCAGTTACATAAAACTTAGATACATTTTCTTATGTACTTTTCGTGTTGTACTTTGGTTACAACATTCATAACTAGATATAAACTCGCGATTGCATTGCAAGGATAGAATTTATATTCGGTTGTTTAATACCATACAAATTGTTTGTAGAATGCAGAACACTTTTGAAGATTATGGCAGAAGATATTGCTCCCCATCTTCATGGACTAGTTGATGTAATATGGACTGCTAAGAAATTGCATACCATTTTGTGTAGGGAGAATCTGTAGTATTCTATACATATATATTTGTCTTCACATTTAGGAGTTCCAATTTTGTTGACATATTATAGACTGTTGGATAAAGTAAAATATTTCAACATTGTATATTCTTATCTACATAAAAGAAAAAGAAATGTATATTGATCTCATCAACTTTCTTAAGTTTTATTAGGATTAATAACTTGTGAAACATGTGTCATTGTTAAGTGTTGTTACTCTGGTTCCGAATATATATAAGCATGCAAAATTTCGACTTCTATGGTCTAAAATATAAGCAAAATTATATGCATGGAACTATTATTTTTTGTTGTTGACAGAATCCATGCATGGAATGGAACTATTAATTAATCACCTGCGTTCATCTTATCTTACTTTCTTACTGGAAAAAAAAAATAGTTATTCTTATGCTCTCACGATTAGGCTCTCTACAAAGTTCTAAGTCGTTAAATTAAATGAGAAACAAATATTGTCTCTATTTATTAACAATCACTAAAATGTTGTTATGCATGGAATTGCATAACACTATACATTCCAAATTTAACATCCTAGCTACTCAAAACTAAAACTTTATCCTAACAAAGAGAGCAATCACGCCAGAGTTGCGAAAAATCAAAATATTCTTGATTTCTGCCATGTCTGATCACAATCTAACAACCCCGATATGCTGACTATGCGGATTTATGAAGGAAGCAAATGCAAATCAAAAAGGGCTCTAATTAATCATTGAAAGCCCTGCCTAGTTAAAATTTTCAAGGTAAACCAGATGTCTTGAAAAGATAAAAAGAAAATACATATAAAAACTAAATCTACTCTTGGTTTATCAATCAAACTTTATTAATTGCGTCACCGTCCACTTATCTCTTGATTTTCGATATCGATCTGACCACCCTCAGCGACGTTGTAGCCCTTATACCACCGAGCACAAAACAGATAGATGATAAGGTCAAGAGCAGTTAACACTGCAATGAGGAAGAAAAACCTGTCCATGTGCCCTACATTTAAGTCATTCGGTATCCATCCCGGTTGACCGCCCGTAGCAGTAAATACCATGACCAACTTCACCATCATGCTACTAACATAGTTTCCAGCAGAAATTGAAGCCATGCACAGTGAGCTTCCAAAGCTTTTTATGCCATCAGGAGCTTGTCCATTAAAAAACTCCAATTGACCAACATACATGAAAACTTCTGAAGCACCAACAAGAACATACTGTGGAATTTGAACGAATATCGTCAAAGAACTAGCCTTCTGTCCGGGCTGAACTTGTCTAAGCCTTACAATCTCTGTCGCACCGGCTGCAACCATTGCTAACATACCGATAATTAGGCCAACTCCCATTCTTTGAAGTTCAGTTAATCCCTTAGGATTCCCGCTTAATTTTCCGGCCAAGGGAACGAGCACATTGCGATAAAGTAAGGTGCATACAAGGACACTTAATATATCAAACACTGACATTGTAGCTGCTGGTAAGTGAAAATTTCCTACCTTGTTGTTCATCACATCACCTTGTTCGACAAAAAGAGATGCCATTTGTGTGAAAACAACAGAGTAAATAATAGTGCACAACCAAACTGGTATCATTCTCAACACACATTTGGCTTCCTCAACTTGAGTTATAGTGCAAAGTCGCCATTGATTGCCACATTCATTCCCATCTTTCAATGTAAGTGTCGCCGCCTTGTCCATGAACCTGCTCAAATCAGCATATATGAAAGATATAAAGTGAGTTTCAAGTTTGCATAATTCAACACACAATCCCATTTTTTATAAGAGTTTAACAAACCATATACCGACATTATACAAATACCTAATCATACTTTATCAGCGACATGTTATAAAATATCATATGTATGATTAGATGTATGTATAAAACTTTCACTGAAAATACATAGCAATTAAATTCATGTTGCTAGTTTTCAAATGCAATAACATGTGTACCTGAACTCTTCGGTGTGCATAATCTTTCTGCTTCCTTTGATGGCGGATTCATGGCCATCAACCTCATAAAGTTGACCCTTTGAAGGCTGAGCCTTCCACTTCCTACCGGCAGCAACAAATACCTGGATAACCCTTATGACCGGATTCCCACATGCCTCGGCATATCTATATTTTGGAGATCCGGCTAAGAATGAAACCAATGCTATAACAGCAGAGCCCAAGGAGACGCCGAAACCCAATGTCCACATACCGGTATCCTCTAAATAGACTAAAACTGTATTGGAAAACAGTGATCCAACATTGAGTGCAAAGTAAAAGTAACTAAAGAAAGCCTCTCTGGAGTTATTGTTCTTAATAGTTTTATCATCAAACTGATCAGCTCCAAAGGTTGCTAAGGTAGGTTGATGCCCTCCATATCCAAATGCAACCATGTATATCGACACGTAGAATATGCGCACTCCCCATGCACTCGGTTCCATGCATTCGGAATGTTCATGGCCGCAACCTTCTGGTTTGATCAACATCAGCCAAGATGTCAAAGATAACAGCCCCAAACCCTGCATAAATTAATGCATATATGTCTTCAATTTCCATTTGTTCATGTTTAATTAATTAATTGTTCAACAAGTATAAGGTACTATAATGTATACATATATGCATGATTGTTAAAGAAAAACCAAAAACTAAACTAATAAAACCGAACAAAACTTTTATACCAATTTGGTTTGGTTCGAGACAAACCATTAACGGTTCGGTTCAGCCTTACGAAACTGTTATATAGCATACCAGAACAAAGAAGAGCTGAAAGATAGTGCATGTTAAGTATCTGCCCCAATAAGAATCACTAAGGAATGCTCCGAATAGTGAAAAAACGTAAACCGTTCCGGTCCAAATGCTGACATTATTAGCAGCCTCGGCACTGTCTTGACGAAGGACTCTTGTTAGGAACAAAACCAAGTTCACTCCAACTCCAAAGAATGCTAGTGTTGCCAGTGCTTGATTCGCTGCATTCATTAAATTCAATTACAATTACAATTACCATGTATATATAATATTAATAGTGTTAATGATAGTGATATGAGTTAAGCAATTCAATTAACTAATGATTAATTTAGAGTACCTAGCAAGATAAATGCAGTACTCCATCCTCCTCTACTCTTCACATTTGTCACTTCTCCATTGTTATCATCTCCTGCTGTCACCTATTTTAATTTTTATTTATAAAAACAAACATATTATTAATATATAATAATTGAGAAATCCTTCACTTTTGTTTCACAATGATAATGACATCATTAAAAATAACTAATTAACTAACCTCCTCAACTTCTTCGATATCGAGAGAAATGACAGGGTTTGAGGCGACCGGTCTTGCAGGTTCCATCTGCATACACATACACAAATACATGAATGAAAAATCTCGATATAGTCTTATTTATGTAAGCATCAAATTCAAAACATCGATATAGTCTTATTAATTTAGTGTCCGACACACCTTTGATCAGATGTCTCTGAGTACATTAAAAACATAAAAGTTCAAGATATCGATATAGTCTTATTTTATGTAAAGTGTCGGTCAGACACCCCTTTGATCAGATGTCTATGAGTACATACATCGAAAAACATAAAAGGTGAACAAACCTTTTGCGAAATTTGGTGACGGATAAAGTGAATTGCTCGGGGATAGTGTCAGATTCTTCTGGTGAAGGAGAAGAGAAAGAAGCAGCAATTTCAAACGCCAATATGATTTCACAATGACAAAAACATACACCAGTCTTCTTGTTAACACTTTTTGTCATTTATGGTTCAAACTTTGTTAACACTACTTCTCTGTTTCACTCTGATCAATAACACTTTTTCCTTTCTCTTTGCTTGAGTATATATAATATAATAATAGATGAAATGATTATATAAGATTGATTATGTTAATCTTATGCTTTGTTTTTAATAATAATAATGTGTAACAAACACTCTTTGTGAATGCATGTATCCTTTAGAGTTTAGAAACAAATACACATTAAATAGTGTAATTAGCGATTGATTCGGATCATGAGTGAGATTAGGAAAGTAGTTAGTTAGTTATTAGTAATACTAACCAATGGTTAAAAGCATTAAGTGTAACTAACATACGAAATTTTAGGGAGGGAAATATGGAACAGTTATGAGTGGACCAAGGACACTCTTGAACCAGTCTTATTGGTTCCTCTTAATTCACGCTCATTTCAGTTAGCCAAGTGTCCTATTCTGTTTTGTTTATTTTTGTTTCTCGCTCTGGTTCTTAGGAGAAAGGCAGTTCAGAGTTCGGGGTGAATTATGTAATCAAGTGGTTACAGTCCCTCAGTTGTGGGATCGAACCATAATCATTCCTACCAAATCCAACGTCAATCACCATTGAACCAACTAACGTTCGATAGTAGTATCATTTATTTAGTTGTTATTTTATGTATAAAATTTATTACTTTTTTGTTACATAGAGAAGCATGAGACCCCGACTACACCGTCAATTTTTTTAGTATTAAATAATACAAAAAATTAAATTTTATAAAAGTTAAATGTACAAATTACAAGAAAAAAAAAATACAGTATATTTCTATCATCTTGTGCGCTAAGAACACATTTCTTTTTTAGCTACTATAGTCTTGATAATTGAGGTACTTAGTAGTTGTCAATTGCCAAAACACCGTATTTTCAAAAACTTTTTTTTCTTCTTCTGAATATATTATAACGAGGAGTATATTATTGTCTACATAATTAAAAATTACTGTAATTTATAGCTGGATTTTCTTCGAATGAGGTTTGGCCGTAAAACCAAATAAATAGTTAACGAAAAATTAATATAAGGGTGCTATTTTAGAGAAAAAAAATCACAAAAAAAAAAGAATGAGTTTTCTTTATCTTTGTATTACTTTCTCAATTTAACAGCTTTATAAGATGTGTATTTTCCTACATGTTCAATACTAGACAGTGGACTATATAATATTCTGTTTCTGGTTTTTGATGTATTTTCTTATAGATTATTGCTCATTTGCCTCCATAATGCTCAACCAGACAAAATATACTACCAGAAGATATATTCCAATAAAATTTTAGACTAACATAAGATATCTTCCAATAAAATTAGAGGATTCTGAACAATACAGGAAAGAAGAACAATTACCTTTCCAACATGTTCAATACTAGATAGTGGATTGTCCAAATAATCTTTTTGTTACAAAATATAATGTTCATCTCTATCTCTTACTTATTATCTTCTCTAACTTGAACACATTTCAAATTACACACAAAAACCAAAGAAACATAGTATTTGACATGAAATAAGTTTGTCAAAAATCATTTCAAAATGAGAAACCACTGGTTTTACTCCGCCATGCGAATACATACATAAATATAATAAATAGTGTACCAAGATGTGTATATGGAATGAAGCAAGTACTTAAATAATAGATACAAGACACATCTAAATGTATAATCATTCCAATACTTATGATTGACTTCCCTGCTCAATAAGATTTTCTGTGTTTGGATTCTTGCCCCAAGCTCTCTCCCTCCATATTATCTCCACTTCATCAAATGTTAATCCTTGAGTCTCTGGAACATATAGAAGTACAAAGAGAAATGCCACCACAGTTATACCAGCAAGAATAATGAAACTTGAAGCGATGCCAATAACATCCGCCAGTGAAAGAAAGCTCTCTGACACGATCAAATTTGAAATCCAACATATGGTAGCTGACATTCCCCCACATATACCTCGATATTCTTCAGGATATATCTCTGAGTTTATAGTCCATGGCACTGGCCCCATTCCTGGCGAGAAGAAACCGATATAAAGACCTAGCCCGATAACTGCAAGCCATCCATACACTGTATTTGTAGATGTTGACTGCTTATAAAATGATAGGGACAACATTATCAAGGATAGAAGTACTCCGCCCAAACTACAAAGGGCTAATTTTTTTCTCCCTGTTTTGTCAATAAGGTAAATGCCAAGAATTGTTCCGACAGCATTCATGCCAGCAACTATGAGGGACAGAAGAAGAGCCAATTGATTGGAGTGAAAGCCAGCCATTTGAACAATTGTTGGACTGTAGTACATGACCGTGTTTATACCTACAAACTGCTGAAAAGCCTGCACAACCATTCGATGCTATAAGAATGCAATTTATATGCCTAAATCGAAGTCATTTATATTCAAACAAAGAACCAAATTCCAAAATGCATTCAACTGCCAGTAACAAACAAAGTATGGTGAAACAAGAAAGCTAATGGCCAGTGAGGAAGCTCGATTTAAAGCTGAAATGAAAATATATGTAAGACTAAATTTTAATTTGACTGTGTTTATTTAATAACAACCCAACCTTATCCCACAAAGCATCCCAGATCTTACAACTGCATGGTAATAAACATACATAGGAGTAACATTTATTACTTTAAGCATCAAATGAAAATTGTTTCTTCAATATAATTTATTTTTAATATTAAAATCAAATGTTTCCAGCATTTTGGTTTCAATTTTAAAGCTATAAACATTGCAAATTCAGTGCTAAATTCTTAATAATATAAACCAGTCCCTAAAGTATTCTTGGTGCTTTCAAGTATATACTTCTGTTTTAGAGAAATCCAACATTCCTAGAACAAGCATATGATTTCTCATAAGTGGAATACCAAATAACGATTCTGCAATGACTCATATATATACATATGTTTAATAAAGTAGAATGTTCTAGTTAGCATATTGACAAGTGACAACAAAGACCATTTACATATACCCTTTAATTTAATTACGATGAAATTATGTTATGCAAAAATAGTTTCTTTGTAAGCATTTTATTTTATTACCATAAGTCCTCCTCCAACAAGGAACGCCAATCTGGTTTCTTTTGATCTGAAAACATGCCAGAATTTGATAGTAGTCCTTCTTTGGCGTTCTTGTTCGGATTGAGTAGTTAGGAAATCAATTTCATCCTCCAAGCGAGACAAATCATAGATCTTAGAAATTACATCGACAGCTTCGTTTTTCCTATTCTGTAGACCAAGATAATAAAATTTTAAAATAGAAAAATATACAAGTTTCTTCTGAAGCACATGCACTTGTAGGACACAATTGTTGAGAAGAGCAAATGTGTAACTTTAAAAATAGCCATCTTGGGGATTCAGGGAGGAAGAGCATGAGAACAAACTGAATAAGTGCAGGCACACCTGAAACACCAAGCATCCATCGCCATGTTCCGGGAACCTGCTCAAGTAAAGACCCATTTACTTTTCGACAACATTTTCAATTTTCACTTTGTATGTGGGTGAGTTCGAAAGACATTTTGGTTATTGATTTTTCTTTTAAATAATTGTGATAGAGATAGAAGATGTAAGGCAACTAGGGATAATGCATTTCTAGATACACTTAAAACAATGTTTCAAAAAAATTCAGAACTTCCTGATATTATCTAATGCTTATTTTATCAGTAGAAGTAGAAACAGAAAACAATAGAAGAAAATAGTCCCTAATAATATGTAACACGGTCAGTGAAACAAAACCCAAAAGCAAAGATGCAGATAGAAAAAACACACATATCCATCCATGCAGAAAAAGATTGTGGAGGAGTAACACACTAACCTCAGTGAAAGCAAGGTTAACAAGATAGGAAATAAACTGTCCACCCGTAATCATGAGGACATTAGTGCTGACTAATGAACCTCTAATTTCGGAGGGTGCTGCTTCAGCAATATAGACAGGAGCTGTAACAGAAGCTATGCCAACACCCAAACCAACAAGAAGACGCCCTGCTATGAGAACATAAGGATCAGGGGCTGCAGCCATGAGAATTGCCCCAAGAAGGAAGATAACATCCGCTAAGAGTGTGGCCTTCTTTCTTCCGTAAGCGTCATTAATCCAACCACCAAATGCTGCACCAACAATTGCACCAGCAATTGCCATGCTAACAATTGTTTCCTGAGTTTAAGAAACACAAAATTCAGTATCATCATCAGAAAAAGGATTGACTTATTTGACCTTGTCTACTTGCATAAACAGTTATGATGAGAGTGTTTGAGTGAGCTTATGAAAACAAGTTATGACACATCCATAAACTGTTTATAGCTTATTTCCATAAGCAGTACTCTACAAAAAAACTTATAAAAACAAGTTATAGCTTATATAAAAATAATTTTGTTTTGTTTGATCTTTATTATAATATATGTAAATAGGTTCTACATACATAAGCAGTTATATGATAAGTGTAAAAGGTAGGTATAATAAGTGGGTTGAATAAAGATGTATTTGAAGTAGTAATGTAGTAATTAAGCATTAGTGTAAAAGGTATAACATGTCCATAAGGTCTTGATGAGGAAAACCTATGAAAACAAGTTATAGCTTATATTTGATGTATTGGTATAGAAATATGGAATGATTAATAGTAGTAGTAATAATGATGATGAAGGTGGGAGGGTGGGTTAGAAGTAGAAGAGGATAAACAAAACAAAACAAAACAAAACCTGTAGAAAACTACTGTCTCTGACTTGGGGAAAATCATCTTTAATATACAAAAGAGCTCCTGAAATCACTCCTGTTATGTGATGTCACACAAAATGGATGGAGATTATAATCATAATTGAGATGAATAATTAATAATAAGAAAATGAAAAAGAATTGAAAGAGCGTTGAGAGAGAGAACCGGTGTCGTAGCCGAAGAGAAGACCACCAATACCGGCGACGGCGGCGAGACCGAGAATGTAAGGATTTTTGAAAAAGGACATCTTACGGTCAGGATGCATATCTAAGTACCCTGAACTTCCCGGTGTCGACTGCATAGCTATCGGTACTGTCATCGATTCCGATGATTCTTCTGATTACTCACTCAATCAATCAACAAATTAGTACTGTGCTTGTTTCAGATGATGAAATGAATGATGGTTGTAACTGAATGCATGAATAATTGGAATTTTGAATCAACAAATTACTAGTACACTTGAAGAAGATGATTAAGATGATGATTGATTGAGCATAGCACCACTAAACGCCAAACTTTGTTCCACACATTTATTTATTTTTTACCTATTTATTACTGTGTTTCTTTTGTTTTAGTTGAACATTTCGCACAAAAATGAGTAAATAAACGAGAGAGAACGTGACTTTTACTAAAAATATCTTTGTAGTAAACATTGAAATATCAAAATTGAAAAAAATCAATGTTATATGTTATAGACACAGCAAATTTATTACATTTCATTTATAATAATTGTTTTAATATAAATTAGATAATATTCAAAGACTTGAGGACTAACAATAAAACGAGTTGTCTGAACTAATTTATGAGTGAATATTTATTTTATGACCGTAAGAGTAATTTATTTATTTATTTATTTATTTTTAAATAGTTGAAATTTGGTTTAGTATTATTATGCACGAGACAAATGAGAAGAGGCAGCTGGCAGTTGTTTGTTGCATCTATATAACCAAAACCACAAGTCCACAACCAAACTATTTACCGACGTGTCTCCTAATTATACTTACGGGATCTTTAATCTCAATCAACAATAATCTAATTACGACTTTCTTTTCTTTCTTTGTCACGTCTTCATCATCGTGCCTACTAGTACTCCCTCACATGCATTTTATTTGTTTACAATAATACATCAACACTCACTTTCGTCTTCATCATTTTTTTTCTTATCCAAGTCAGTTTTTCAAAACGAATAAATATATAACAGTTAAATATATTGTTGGACTTTATAAATATTTGAATTTTTTATTTTTAATCCTTTTAAATTATATATTTTGCCACTTTGTGGTCTAATAAAATTATTATGTATGTAGTTTTAGTTCTACTGTTAAATTAATGTGTATTTATGAATAATATTTTCGTAGACATGTTTAGAATATTGTAAAAAATTCTTTGATAAAAACAAATTTAAGAATTTGATTTATAAACATATATGAAAAAAAGTTATTTAAAAAATTTAATGATTATTAAAAAAAATTAAAATTTTGGAAAATCGCAGGGACTAAATTGCATGGATAAAATTTTTATAAGACCCAAATACACCGCCTTTCTTAAAGGGACTAAAAACAAAATTTTGTAACTTTATAAAGTCTAAAAAGATATTTAACTCAATAAATAAATAATAATTGACTATTCCCTCAATCCCTTATTATATATAAGTCTTTCTTACTAATTTACACATTAAAAAGTTGATAGTGTAATTATTGTGTCTAATTTATGTGTGAGTTTTATTAAATTGTTATTTGTTTATATCTGTTTTAATTTGACTTTTCATATTTTAATGCAAGTTAATAGTAAAAATTAGGGATATGTACAGAAAAAAGTAATACATCCAAAAGGCTTATTTTAATACTAGAATTTTTTTAAAAAAAATACTTATAATTAGAGATGGGGGAGTACTTGGTTTGTTCACATATATAATTTTTCACTTAAAAGTGACAGTTGAGACGAATACAGCAGTATAAAATTTTAAATGTGATGGTTAAAGTTTCTAAAAAATAGATTAATGTTTTCGACATTGAAGTGAGTAAGTGATCAAGATAGAGGAAAAATAAAGTATAGATCATCTTGGCTTGAAAGCACTATAGGTAGGACATTTTAAACTGTTTTTGGGATATTCAACGATGAAGAAATGAGAGTCGTTGAGATGAATTTTATGGCTAAAATGATGATGAAGTATAGATCTTATGTTTGTGGCTAAAATAAGTTAAACTTTTGAGAATGAACGTCCTAAAAATGAATTTAACTTATACTATTTATGCCACTACAATGAATTTTGGTCTAATCTAAAATAGTAATTGAATTAATCTATAATATTTTTATACAAAAATAAATGATAAGTCGTTAAAATCTCACATCAAAGTGAATAGAGTAAAATTTAAACCATCTAACTTAACAAGTCGACATATTTTATCGATTAAATTAAAATTTGTGGACATAGTCATATTTTCTTTTAAGTGTAAATTTGTGTTTTGTTTAGTTGGGACAATATTGTTATAGCACCACAACACTTTTTGGGAGATAAGATAACAAGATAAGTATTAAAAATCTATAACCTGGACATGGTATTTATCTATTTTAATTGTTTGATTAAGAGACGAAACATTGATTGAGGAGGATCAAATTCATACTCCTAATTGAATTTGAATTGAATTGAATGGGAGTGTGATGTGTTTGGAGCAAAGTAGTAGTGTTATTTGGAGTTTTGTATGTATGTATGTATGTAAGTATTTTGACATGTAGACAAGAGTTGCTTGCGAATCTGAAATATACAGATGTATGGCTGTGACTGAAGTGAAGGGAGGAGATATTATTAGCATCAAATATTCCCATAATAATATGCCACATGTCACATGGGAAGGAAATGTAGGCCCTTTCATCGTCAAATAAAAGGAAAACCTGGCCCTCCATATACAGTAATCTCTTTTGTTCTACTGAGATGAGAAGTGCCAACCTTGGCGGAGAAAAGAAAATTTGTAAAGTTCATATAAAATTTTAGATTTATATTAAAAAATATTTATTTTATCTTAAATTAATTTTTAAAAATATTAATTTTGACCTAAACTAACACTAAAAATAGTAAAATAATAACATTTGAGCTTGAAACCTAAGCATGCCAGATTTAAGAACGGTCACTTGCTAACAACACTTCTTTTTTTTTTTTTTGACAGAACACTTCTCGCTTTTAAACACTATGATATACTACTTTCTTTTTTATTAAACCATGTACAATGGTTGAATAATTTGGTGTTAAAGGTTGAAAAACTATTAGAGAAGTGTGTTGAGTTTAAGTGTTGAATGATGTGGAGGAAAAAAGAGTTGAATATGTTCAACTATGTTGAAGGCTGACAGAGGAGACGCGTGGCGCGTTTTCGTTGGCTGCAGCACGTGCGTGAGATTCACGGCCCGACAAGGCACGTCGCCCAGCAAGGGATGCGAAGAGAGAAGATAAGCGGGGCATGTGGCAGCACGCGATTGGTCGTTTGGATTTTTATCTCATTTTATCTTGAAACTCAATTATTTCATTGCAAATTAATTTTTATTTTTTTATTTTATACCAAAATTCAAGATTTTTTTTGTCCATAAATAAAAACTTTGTTCGTTTGATTTGGACACAGAAAAAATCAAGTTTTTCACTCTCTTAATCTTATTATTACCTATCTATTAGTGTTTATTTTTAAGTTTTAGTCTTTGTTTAGTGAAATGGATCTCAATAATCATTTCAACATCCAAAATTCTTCTAATACATTTTTTAACCAAAATCCCAATACGTTACTTGTGTGTTGTATTTTAAATTAAGTTAAGATGATTTGTATCGTATAAATTATTTAAATAAATTTTGTTTTTATTACAAAAAAAATCTAAAGAAAAAATTATTTAGTATTAATTATTTTAATTTTAATTTTATGTAATCATAAAAACAAAAATATAAATTTAAATAAGAATATGAAAAAAAAAAGTGGTGGGTAGAGTGTTGAATAAAAAATTAGTGGGTAGAGTGTTGAATGAAAAAACTATTGCAAATGGTAAAAATTGAAGGTGTATTGAATTGTTTATGTGAAAGAAAGAAAAAATGATGTGGAGTGTTGAAAATTGAAAAAATTAGTGTTGAAGGGTGTTGGACCATTGTACATTTACTTGAAAAAATTGGAGTCTATGTAGGGAAAATTTCTCAATATACCCCCAACATTCTTTTCCTCCTAGCTACTTTATTTGTCATTCTTAATAGTATTTTGTAATCTAAATCCCGAAATTCATTTCGAGACACACGACCCGAAATGTGCCAATTCAACCCCCTCAGTTGATCTATTTCGTGACCTACATCCGGAAATGAATTTCGGGATACACGTCCAGATCATTTCGAGTTATACATTCTGAAATGCATTTCGGGATCTATCTCAAGAAATATAGGCGCGGTTATGAGGAGTTAATTGATGCGTGTTCTGATACAAAATGTCTATGCTTCGGGACACATATCCCGAAACCCATTTCGTGTTATGGATCCCGAAATAGATTTTTAGTCCAAATTCAAGGGTATTATGGAGTTTTAGGGTTATAGAGAAATAGGGGCTCCTATGTAGGTCTCTCACTATAATCATCATCAATATCATGCAATAAGAGTGTACGACTTCATTTTGACCGTTATATCTCACAAAGATTGTTGTCAATCGTTACACCAGCTCAAATCAAAGTTAACCGACGTTTCTCCTTTTTCAAATCTTGGCCCCCAAATTCTCATTCCAAAACCCTAATTTCATCACAGAAATGAAAGTCAACATCTTGCGTATCCTTTTCGCATTTTACCTGTTTGTGTTTTTGCTTCACAGAGTTTCCATTTTTTCAAATTCTCATTTTTGTTGTCAATATATCAATAATTTGGTATTTGCATAAAAAACGAAAATCATGTTTTTCTTGACTTAGCTATCTTTCTCTTTTTTGTTTATCTTCTGTTAAAGAGTAAGTTATCTTATTTATCTATAATGGATGAGTTTATTTTTCTTAATTTGTCTTTGTTTATAGGTTGAAATTTTCTGCTATGTATGTTTTTGTTACATTGTTATATGAAGGATTATTAAGATTAGAGTTTAAATACTTTTCACTAATGCTTTAAAAGAAAATGTTTTACAACTGCATCCATCCAATCATTTATATGAATATGAAAATAGTTGTGAAGATGTTTTAGTGATTGATGTAACTAAGTGGTATAGCAATGAGATGAGTTATGATTGGATTATAAATGTGTACATTTTTTTGGGTCGTCGATAAACTCGTAAAATTATTCGTTATATGGGAAATATAGAGTGGAGTGAAATGAAATCGGTGGAACTTAGAAAGTAATTTTCACTAGATATTGATTCTATGTAGAGACGACAAAGGTTTGTTTGGCTGGTGTGTATCTGTTTGCATTGCAGTTCTTAATCAAAATTTGCGTTCTTCGCCAAGTGAAATCAAAATAGTTTATATTTCAAGTTTTTAGCCTCTAATATCTGTATTTATTAGTAGTAAGTAACTTGATGGCAATTTTTCTAATTCTCTTATCTGAAATGTAGATGGCATGCTGTTGCTTCGTGGACTTGGGATGCACAGGATGAAACATGTGGGATTTGTAGGATGGCCTTTGATGGATGTTGTCCTGATTGTAAACTTCCTGGGGATGACTGTCCACTAAGTAAGTTAATGCTGATATTATCTTGGGACTTTTGTACTTGTCATTATATTTGCATAGAGTTGTCTTTGGTTAATAACTTAATCTAATAATCTTTATATATTGTGTGTTTCATGCTACTCAAGAAGTAGTAAAGTTCAACTGCATATCTGATAATTGTTTGTGCTTTCATATATGGGTTCTTCTTGTTCTTTTTGTGTCATTACACTATCGTGCAGTAAACCATTTGGTTTCAACTAACAATCGCTGTAGTGTGGATGGAATTTGCATTGTTTATACTCCTCCGGTCTCATATATAAGCAAAATTGACTTTTAGATTCATTGAAAAAGTATTGTATTTAGTCTATATTATTGTCTAGATACATAATACATTACTATTTGAATGAATCTAAAAAGTTATTTGTTGCTTATATATGAGACTAGAGGGAGTAAGTTTTAAACGTTTCTAAACTTATAAAGGGCTCTCTTTTATTGCTTTTTGAGTTTTCTACGTGCAAGACAGTGAATCACTCAGTTCCTTTCTAATTTTTCTGAATGTAGACAAGACTGGATACCTATAGACATCATCTATGGTTCCATATATATATATATATATGATTACGCGTCGCATAGTTTAAACTGCTACAAAGGTCTGTTGTTACTGGCATATACAGTGATTATTTATAAAAATTTATGCTCAAGGAGTGCGAATCAATTCCTGTGTAATTTAGAAAAAATTCAAGGGAGCAATAAGAAGACAATTCTATTCCGAGCCATGAAACCATGCTTGAAATTTGAAAATTAGTCGTCACCACCACCTCTGTGTTTTCAGAGTTGTGTTCATTAAATTCCTAATGGATCCAATAATATGATTCTTTAATTATTTAGTAGTCTAACGCTTTTTTCCATTACTTGCAGTTTGGGGTGCATGCAATCACGCATTTCATTTGCATTGTATCTTGAAATGGGTGAATTCTCAAACCTCACAAGCACATTGCCCAATGTGTCGCCGGGAATGGCAATTTAAAGGTTGAGAGCGTGCAGGACAGTGTAATTTTGTGTTTCATGACAAACTAAAATATCTTTGTACGCAACTGTAGATTAGTCTTGTGAAATAACTAAGATCTATTCAAGGCTAATGTAATTTGATCATCTATTTTGGATGTATTGCTTCTGAATTAGCTAATGTACTTTAATATATATGTTGTTTCCATGGGATTGAAATTAGAGTTCCTAAATTTAGTTTATATATTGTCCTGTTTTTGCCACTATAAGACACTGAATTTTGTCATGCCAAGTACTTTTGAAAGTAGCTTATTCTCTAGTTGCAGTTTAAAACAAGTTTCATAACTTCTTTTTGTCGAGAAGATAAAGGATTATAGGGGTTTATGTTATTTGAGTTTATCTTTGTGTTTCAATGTGATGCATTCGCTCTTTTCTGCATTGGATGTATGTGATGCATTAGTAGTCTTGACTCTTGATCCTTTTCCACTTTGAAACCTTTGATACAGAACCTCTGCATTATCAATTATTTCTATAAGAGGCTTTTATTATAAGCTACTATTGCGAATATAGTCTCTCTAGGATGATTGATTCCACATATTGCTAGAAGCCAATATCACTCCGCATTATGCTTTTCTATTGTATATAATGTTTTGGGCTATTCATTAAGAAGTTTTATGACAGAGTCATAGGGATTCCGATTTGCTACTGTATGATTCAACACAGTTTTCACACTGTTTGGGTTGACTATCAGTCCATTCGCCAAGTGTTTAGACCTTTAGTTAGCGCCTCGGACGATCACAACTCATTTTTTCTTTTTTGCAGTTTAGTTTTGCATCCGTACGCTGGTGTACTAGGTTATGCTTGTGTTTGGTGTTCGTTTGTTGGATTTAATTAGAGGTTGATCCACTAGTGTTTGGTTTTATTGTTTTATAACCTGTTTGGGTTGATGTACGCTTTGGATTGACTGAGTTTGGTTTTATGTCCCCAATTTTTTTGTTCTCTTTTATATTTAATCTAATTCTCTGTTGCTTAGAAAAAAAATATTGTTTTAAATCGTGACCATTGATTATAGATCAGGCAGTTTAAATTAATGCAGTAATAAAATCAATTAAAACGATCTAGTCCGTACAATTTAGATCGGTCGGTTGTGATCCAAAACTGTATGAAATTTTACATCAGGGGATATGTTTCCGACTCATAGACCCCAATAAGACACTATTAGGTAATTCAACGATGTAAACACTATTAGGAGTTCAATTTTTACAATTTAATAAATGTTTCGTAGAATTATTTAGATACATGCTTTTCAAGTAAGTTGAAGTGACTAAAAACTTATTTTTGTATGATAGATCGCAACTAATTTTGATAAGTGTAACCCAAGCTTGATTTTGTAACTAAAGCTTCCATTAACACTATGGTTGAGGTGTTTTTAGCATGTACACTATTCTTGAATATTTAGCAAAACCTAAGAGGTACTACTAAGATAGGAGTGTGAAGGCTATTTCAGGTGTAACAGCAAATTCTTCTCTTAATTAATGGATGCTCTTGATGAGATATAAGGCATTTCCTATTATGCCTATCGAAACTTTGGAAAAATGTAATAATCCTTGGAGGAAAATGTTTATCGCCGTGTCTAATGAGAGCAAACATGAATGAATACTTAGACTTGTAAGGATTAAACTTTACTTGCATATATGTGGTAATACTAATAGTGATGAGATATACTTATCTTAAGTTTTGTATGGCGTAGTATCTACACTTCACAGGTAATAGTCAGAGGGGGACTAAGATGGTGTATTGGTGATGGAAGCAAGATTAATGTATGGACAGAACCATGGCTGCGCGCTGAAGATAATTTTTTTTATCACTAGTTCGATTGTGCAAGGAAGAGAAAATACATGTGTAGCAGACTTAATTCATGGCATGAACAATTGGAATGGGAGAATAATGGACGAATTATTTAATGCCAGGGACAAAGATGCAATTAGAAGGTTGGCACTTACTGGAATGGGTGGTGAGGATAAGAGGATATGGAGGTATAATAATAAAGGTATATATACAGTAAAATCGGCGTATCGGTATGCAATGAATACATTAATTGATACTGAACAATACAAAATACCGGGAGATTGGATGTTAATTTGGAAGTTGAACATACCTCAAAGAGTCAAGATTTTTCTATGGAGAATTGCGAGAGGATGTCTCCCTACAAGAGATCGTCTCCAAAATAAAGGAGTGCATTGTACCGATTTATGTTCGCATTGTGAAACAACATATGAAAATGAATGGCATTTGTTTGTGAGTTGTAGTAAGGCACAAGAAGTTTGGATGGAAGCTAATTTATGGGATGATGTGTCTCGTTTTGCTGCCACTGCTTCATGCATAAGAAGCTTTATTTTTGCAGCACTTGGTGCTATAGCTGAACCCAAAAAAGGTGATTTTGTAATGATGTTGTGGTGTTTGTGGAAGTGCAGGAACGATAAAATATGGGAGGACAAAGTGCAACCGGTTCAAGTGGCGATACAACTCGCAAGAGATGTGCTCCATCAATGGCAAAATGTGAGACAAAAGGAGGATGTAGCAGGCCATCAAAACAGCAACAACAACAACATGCGGTGGCAGCCACCGCCACAAGGGGAAGTAAAATGCAATGTTGATGCAGCCTTATTTAATGAACAATACAAATTTGGTGTAGGTATGTGTATCCGGGATGACCATGGTATGTTTGTGAAAGCAAGAACGAAGTGGTTTCATGGCTCTCCACCACCGGTAGAAGCAGAGGCATGGGCGTTAAAAGAAGCTATCACTTGGATGGGAGAATTGGAGTTATCTAGAGTGGTCATCGAACTAGACTGTTTGCTAGTGGTAAACGCCATGAAAGATCATTCTAATAATCAATATGAGTTTGGTACAATTATTTCTAATTGTCGTAGAATGCTAGGAAATTATCCAAACTTTAAGATAAGTTTTGTAAAGAGGCAAGCTAATTTTGTTGCTCACTCACTTGCGAGGTCATCAAAATCATATGCTAGCTCTCACACTTTTGATTTGATTCCATCTTGTATTTCTACTACTTTGATGAATGAAATAATATGAGTTTGTTTTGGTCAAAAAAAAGATATACTTATCTTAGTATTTTGTTTATGATCTTTAATGTTGTGTACTTCTTTGTACATTTATAAATCTTTTTATTTCACCTTTGTTGAATATCTTGTTCGTATAGTTATGTATGACAGGTTAGAACTAGAATTGATATTGATAAAATTCTTGGATGGTTTTGCTGTTAAGATTTGAAAGCACTTTATAGTTACAAAGTTGGGAAAAGAATTTAACTTATAGGAAGTTTTAGAAGAACGAGGAGGGGGGTCGAAGTTGCAAAAATTTAGTTTAGTGACAAATGTCCACATATATTTCCACCTATTCGATAAAACACCGGTAATAACTGCTTCTTTAGTACAAAGAAAAGAAAGAATGTGACCAATAATAAATTCAGGTAGGTTGCTTATCATATCTTGACTCTTGGAACTGGAAGCCTCATTCGCACATGAACCCGACAGCATCTTGATTTATTTATAGCAAGTTACGTTCCTACAATTACAAATACAATTGTGAAGTTCTATATATATAGACATTGTTAATAAAAATCAAAGCAATAACAATATTCAAATAAGTCAATAAAACATAGCGTATGATTGGGAAGACGTTAAAGTCACCGCCACCTGAAGTATACTTGCATTTCAACGTGGAAATTCACAAGTTACAATACAAATAGTAGACGCACTTGCACATCTCGGTTTTGACTAAAAAAACATCGATCAAAATCGTAACAACAAATTCAAGTTCGCTAAAAGATGGAAATGATGAAATGGCAAACATGGTCGGAGTTAATTAATAGCATAAAATGAATGACTGAAAGATAAAGCTCACCACAAACTTAGGAGGACCTATTTGGATTGACTTATTTGAGCTTATCAACTAGCATAGCATAAGTTTTTGGAAAGTGTTTAGAAGAACTTATGAAAATAAATAAATAGCTTGAGACAATTTTCATAAATATTTTCCCGCTTATTTTCATAATCATAAAAATGATTGAATCTGAAAATATATAGTTTAGGGTTTAAGTAGAAAAAATGATGGAAAATGAAAAAGAAGGAAGAAGGATTATTGAATTGAATTGAATCTGTAAGAAAAGAATGAAACAAACAAACAAACGTACCTCGATCGGCTCACCGTACAACTCAAGTGATTCGTCGTGCTTCACTTCATCGCTGCATAACATAAACCATTTTTTTATAATATAATTTGCAAAACCTATATTTTTAAGCTCTTATATAAAAAAAATTGTCGAGACTACAGTAACCCGTCGAACACAATGATTATTTTTTTGCTAGATTAGAGGCATGGATAGCTGATCCAAAGATTTAGAATTATTTTCTATCCAATGCAAAGATCAAACCTACGATCGTTGGTTAAACGAGGATGAGCCTCAACGATTCAGCCGCCCTAAATTAAGCTCTTATTTTTTTAGTAAAAGCATTCATTATTTATTTTATTTATTTTGTAAAACTTTAGTTTTATGTCGAAATTAATGGAGCACAATTTGAGTCTAAGTTCTGCGTAAAAAAAAATTTGAGTCTAAGTTCAACAATAAGGTAAGTCTAATTGTGCTCAAATTTGAGGGATTATTTTGATAAAAAAAAATCTTTAAGATTTTAAAAAACTTCGTAAGATTATATTGATTTTGTGAGATTTTGAGAGACTTTTTTTTATAAAAGTCTTCAATGTTTTTAACAAGATTTACTTACATTTTATAAAAGTCTTGATTGAATATCAAAAGACTTTTTTTATCATAAAAAAGTCTTTTAAAATCCTTCAAAATCCCAATCAAATAACCCCTAAAGTAAATTTTAGAATAAATCTGTTTTTGTTTCAAAATATTATTTTCTATTAAATTTTTATTTTTTTGTTAAAACAAAATTATCTATTAAATTATAATAATAAATTTAGGGTAAACTATAAATAGAGATATTTTAAGTTTAATATTTATTTGATTTTAATAATATTTTTTTTACAAAAATTTTAATAGTATTTTTAGTCTTATAATATTTTTTTTTCTGAATATATGTTTCTATACTTGGTCCCTTAAGTCATCATTATTCATGGGTCTGTTTATCTTGACTTTTTTTTCTTCTTCTTTCATGACTACTTTTTTTTCTTTATATATAATTCTTTTTTGGAATGGATACATTCATGAGAGAAGAAACTATTGTGTCATTCTTAATAATATTACGAAAGTCTTTCGAAAGAAATGTGTGAATCAAAAAGTCGACATTTGATGAAGTTTTATATTGAACGAAAAAGTCTGCACATCGATTCTCTTCTCTAATATTGAGTTTATAGAGCAACTCCTTTATGTCATAGATTAACACAACATTGATATGATATTTAACTTGTGGACTTTGATGAAGTTAACATAGTGTAAATAATCAGAATAGCAGACAAGTTTATCAATATACATATTTTTGACTAACAAGAGGCCCCTGTAGAGAGCAAATAGTTCCGCGAGCAAAATGTCAGAAGACCCTTGAATGAAGTCTGCACATTGATTCTCTTCTCTAATATTGAGTTTATAGAGCAACTCCTTTATGTCATAGATTAACACAACATTAATATGATATTTAACTTGTGGACTTTGATGAAGTTAACATAGTGTAAAGAGTCAGAATAGCAGACAAGTTTATCAATATACATATTTTTGACTAACAAGAGGCCTCTGTAGAGAGCAAATAGTTCCGCGAGCAAAATGTCAGAAGACCCTTGAATGAAGTCTGAGAAACTTAGCTTGTAAGATAATGACCGAATGTGTTTCTAATAATGCTGTCAAATCCAGTTCGAATAGGAAAACTGAGACAACTGTCATCTACATTCAGAATGGTACAAAAATAGTTCCATTTTTTTTTTTAATTTTTTGTTAAAACAAAATTATCTATTAAATAATAATAATAATAATAATAATAATATTTTCATTTATTTATTTAATAACAAGATTTCTGGTTTTTAATTTATTTATTTTTGTTAAAAGGTGTTGGTTTTCATGTCAATTTTCATTTTGATGTTGAACATGTACAAAATAATATTTGGTTACTTTTTAAATGTCAAATCAGTGTTAATACCTGGTTTTATAAATAGAAAACTATGTCGGTGGAACACTTATATTCAGTTCGAGCAAGAATGCATACATGTCTTTGGATGATCTTTTTCTTTATATTCAAATTCAACCATATTTTGCCCAATAACTTTTATGGGTTATGAACACAAACTACTGTATCTTTTGCTAAACAATAAAAGAATCATATTTTTTTTTTTAACTACCTTAATAGGGGTGGGCAAAACCAAACCCTCAAACAAACTTAAAGAATCTATATATATTAAGGTAGAGACCTAGTCTATTAATGAGCTAAATCTTCTCAAATACTGATAGGAGCAGAATTCTATCAAGTGAAATGTGTCAAGATAAGATTAAATTACCGCAAACTTATTTACAGTGATTTTTTCCTTATAAATATGAGAGATGATAAAGTTTATTGTATTAAGAGTAGATATGAAAGAATAGTAAGAACCCATATATGAAAGCACAATAAGAACTCATAGTTAAAACTAATTGGTTAATTGTATGATAGTGTAATGACACAAAAAGAACAATAAGAACCCAAATAATGTGTGTTTATGTTATATGATGTCCAAATTAATGTTTCAATTTAGAAAAAATGAATATAAAAAAACTTATAATATTTAAAAAAACTATTTTATAAAATCTATTTTTAAAAATATAAAAAAAAATCTATTTTTTTTAAAGCTGAAACAAACATACTATAAATCAATAGATGTTAATACAATAGAATTTTCAAACTGATTATACCAAGAGATCAAATGAAGCCAACTAATCAAATAAGGGATGCATTGATTTGTGATAAATACAAATACATTTTTTCACAATCGAAATTGAATACAGTATACTCTCAATTGCTATACAAAATACAGTATGACAAACTATATCAATGTCAAGATGTCATCAGTGCCATATCTAAACACATTTTGCAGGTATGTATGTATAAGTAAATATCGAAACTTTCAAGTTATAATATGTAATCGAAATTCAATCACTTTGAACTATTGTTACGAATTCAATGCCAATCATAATCATAATCATAATCATAATGATTCGGTAACCATTCTCTCCAACATGCAACAACAATTATCCAAGTAAACTAAGCTACTTCTATATTTTACTATAAAGCACAGCAGCCAAAACAAAGCAAAAACATTCCTTGACTGAAATCTGATTACTTTTATTGTATATGTGAGTTTACAATTAAAGTATCACAATCGATCAACTTGAAAATGAATCAATTATTTTACAATTAATATTAATGAAATGTACAAAAGGAAATAGTACCATGATCTCATAATTTCGAAATTAAATCAATTAGCTTAGGCTATCAATCTATGGTAATTATGAAACTTAATTTGGAGATACAACAAGTTTATGATAAGAGAAATGCTATGGTCACACTCCCTAACATTCTCCTCTAACACACTCCAATTAAAATTAGCTACATCACTCCACTTCTCTATTTATTTTAATTTTTTTTATTATTAATAGGTTAATGAATAAAGAAAAAGTGTGATGTGGCTAATTTTAATTAGAGTGTGTTAGAGAGTGTGACCATTGCATTTCTCTTATGATAAAAGAGGTTTGATCGATTTGGGGATTTGGAGATTTGGGGGCTAGGATTCGTCTGATTTTGAGAATGATGATTCGAAGAATGGAAAGAAATCAAAGATTAATGTAAAAATAATATAAGGAAATAATTATTTTTTGTAATTATTTTTGGAAAATAATAATAATAATAATAATTTGGTTCATAATTGCAAACTGGTTTTGAACCGGTTTTAAACTGAATTGTAATTGATTTTTAAAAGTAGTTCAATTCAGAATCTATACTATTATTATTTAGGATCTTTTTTTCAAAGAAAATTGTATACGTGACAGTCCCATATTGATTCTCCTCTCATATTGTTTTAGCAATGAATGTTTTCAAAGATTTTTTTTTACTACAAATGGTATAATTTCAAAATTCAAATATTATAACCCAAAAGGAAATTTGTATATTGGATCCGATTTATTAGCAATGGTTTAGTTTACTTTAATTGCATTCTCATTCTACATAACGTGAAGCAATTGTTTGAGGCATAATGTAACATTAGTAGGAATAAGTAGTAACATTGAGTAGATCAATTTCACATATATCCCTAACATAAAGGCACGCCTCTCCCTCACGCCTCCAATCTGATCTCTATCTCTCTCGGCAGTCGTCACATGCCCATCGTGCAGTCCAACCTCAGGTATTCCATTTATCTATCAAATTAACATCATATGTTTTCAATCTCTAATTATTGGTTTCCTTTTATAATTTTAACCAGGAAATATGTTGGATTAACATTACACTTGATTTTATTTTATTTGTATTCTTTTTTTCAATCTCTATGAAGGTACGAAGACTTGAATCAGTTCATCATGCACCTTCATACCCCTCTTTAAGGTAAAATATAATGAATGTTTTTACTAAATAATAGTTTGTATAATGATTGGAATTTGTATTCTCAATGTTTTGTCGTAGAGGAGTTTTATTGATGTTTGGATTTTTCATTTATTTTTTCTGTTCACTCTCTAATTGTTGTTATAAATGAAATTTGATTTGATTTTATGTTACATTTTTAGTTCCTAGGATTCTCTTTTGAAGTGGAGCAATATGGTTTTATATTCAGGCTTACACGTACGTATTGACTATTAAGCTTTCCTTTCATCCTAGGGAATGTGATGCAATCCTTGGTTTCTAACATTTTTTTTTGTGTGTGTAGAGATACTAGCATACAAGTCATGGGCCAATGGTTGATGGGTGATTAAGAATTGTAGTTGGAATTGAAGTTAAATAGCTACTAAAGATAATAAGTTAATAACACTCTTAACTCAACTTTTGATTTTATTTCTTTGAATTCTTTTATGCTTTTGTTATTGACTTTTATTGTGGCAATGTTTCCTTTAATCCCTTTTGGTGGTAGTTAATTTGATGTGCACATGGAACTTTGAGTTAGATTGTTGTTGCTCATACAATTTAATTTCATAACGTTTTTAACGGTATGGTGTTGGAAGTGTTACGGTGTTATCACTTATCAATTTTTTTAGAGCATATTAAAGATTTTAAATTTAAATCCTACTTCAAAAGAAGTATTAAAGTTTAATTTTATCATCTAATAGAGCTTGAATTTTCTGTTGTGTATACTATTGTGTTAGTTGTTTTGTTCATATTAGCTAATGTTGCGTGTTCAAGTGTAAGCTTCTGCCCATGAGATGTTTGCTGCTTATAAACTTGATCATCAAACACCTCCCAATTTTTAATTTCTTTCCTTTTTACGGTTTTCAGCACTTGAATTTCTAATGGGATTCGAGTTTTCAAAATTTTCTTTAGACTATATACAATCTCGGAATTAACTTGATTCATTTATCTCTATGTGTATATTAGGATAAAAAGATTTATTTTCCCCCTATTTACCTTTTACATTACTTTATTAGATGCTTTTCTATGCATTCTCATATTCATTTACTTTCTTATAAATACTTATTTTTTGAAATTCTAATTTGAATTCAATTTATTCATCGCAAATTATACTTCTATTGTTAATTGTTAAAGACCATATTCAACTAGAGAATATTTGGGAGAAAATACGTAGAAGTTAGTATGTTTGCAAAACCGACAGCAAATTATATGGGGGTAAGATGCTACAGGTTCATATATTAGAAATAAAATTCAGTAAAAATTCAAATTCAAACTATCTGTGAGACATAATGTAAAATTTGTTTTAGAGACATAATATATTCGTTGCCTATTTTAGAATATTTCATATCCTAAAAATTAGTGAACTCTAACAAGTTGAAGTCTAATTAACAAATTATTAGGAGGTAAAGACTCATGTGGAGGAATAACAAGTTGAAGTCAACAACATCAGTGTTATCTAGACTACCTTTATATGATGTATTTGATATTATTCTGATGTTCTTTGCTTCAAATTAAACAAAACATGTCAATCCATTTTGAATTTTAGCTAGACTTAATCTTTTATATATATATATCATGACAAATTCACTTCAATTTCGGTTTTGCTACTTTTTTCATTTACAATTTATTCCTTCTTTTAACTTTTATCATTTTTAATATATTATATAACATTAATATGAAATAAAAACTGACCGTCAAAATGGGGCGATACTATATTGTCATTCTTTTTTTCATCTTTTAAATTCCTTCTTTTTCATTTGTGTCTTGGTTGAGAATGTTTAGTTTTTCTAAAGGAATGTTCACTTTTTATTTCTTTATTATACTTTCTGATATTTTATTTTTATAAAGATTTTTTTATTTGTTTTGTTTTTTCATTGCTTATTTATTATGTATTCTTTTTTGTGTTATACAGTTTGAAATTAGAATGCAGATGACATATTGAAGTTGACAAAAGTTTAGAGATTACATAGAAAAATGGCTAAAAAACATTACCGGAGTATTAATTGAAATTGTTAAATTGTTAATGGTGTTGTTGAAGGAGTTAAAGAGTTGTTGCGTGTTCTAAAGATGGGAATGGTGTTGTTGAAGGATTTAAAAGGTTGTTGTGTGTTCTAAAGAGTATCATTATACTTAGGTTTCATTATTTTTCTTTTAAATATGATGAAAATTATTTATTTGTCATTTCTGTATTGTTGAGATTAGACGTTAATTACGTTAGAGTATGATAATATTTTGGGTCTCATCCTTTCATGGGACAACATGTATACATTTACATAATTTATATTTTGTAATTTATATTTTAATTTAATGAAGAGAGATGGATAATTGAAGAAATGAGGTAGTTTAAATTATTTTAATTTATGCAATTTCAAGTCTTTTTCAATCACTTGCCGACATTGAGAAAGAAGACTCTTAATTTTTTAAGAACGGGAAGAGAGAAGCAAATATGGGAACAAGGGAGAAATAAGAAAGAAAGAAAGAAAAGTAGATTCGTTGAATTGTCTTTTTATTTTATTTTTTATGGATTTTCATTTAATTTGGACAACTAGGGCCCCCTTGCCCTAAGAACCATAGTTTAAAAACAATATATATATATATATATATATATATATATATATATATATATATATATAATAAATCTATAAACGTATTTTTTACCCGTGCTTGGCACGGGCTCAGAAACTAGTTGTATTAAATTATGGTTCAATGCAATTTAAAATACAGTTTTGTTCAGTTAACTGTTTTTTTGAACACCCAACTGATACAAGCAGAAAACAAAAATAAAAAACCATTATAGCAAACATTCATAAGAATCATATTCTAATAACTTTGCATTGTACTAGTTCTAACCAATTTTAAGTCATACAAAGCTACCCAAAGGTGGGTTCTATCTAAGGAGCTCACCTGAATAAAATATAAAGCTTGAAACATCGTCGATTTCCGTTTGCCTTTCCGTCGATTTGTGACTTGAAGAAAGCAAATTTGCAAGCAGAAATTCTGCATTGTTGTCCTAACTTCGAACACATATAAAGAATTCATTACTAATCCAAATCTTACGGAACTTGTGCTCAAATTGAAGGGAATTTTATCTAATTTCCAAACTTCGACAACCATTCAATTCTGAGGTGCAGGGTAACATTTATGATGACAGGTCCAACTTCAGAGCATATTATTTTATGAACTTGTACACATAATTTCTTTAACTATACTTAATGAAATTTTATGATTCCAGTGACTATTTCAAGTCAAATTCTGTCTAATTTCTAATAGTTCAAGTTTCGAATAAATTGGACAGGAAAATAACTTATATTTTACTTGAAGTACTTCTTCCTTATGAAAATAACTAAGACAGGAACTTCTATGTAGTACTAATAACTTAGAAATAAGTTATATTTTACTTGAAGTACTTCTTCCTTATGAAAATAACTTATGTAATAGTTGAGGAGTTGTTTATAACTCTTCATTAAGTTCACATCTCACTTCATCTTGATGATATTATATAAAGGAATTAGATTATTAGTAACATTGATACACATACACAAAAAGTTCCATGAAGAAACATAATTGAAAGCTACAAAATTGATAAAAACAATAGAATATTAGGGGGTGTACATACATATGAATGACCAGAGCTTGAGATTTGCAATCAAACAGAATAGCCTTTGCAGTCAATGTCGTCCTGGTTACAATTTGGTTCTGAATTTTTGATCTGAACGAGAACATAGTTCGATATTGCAAATTAAAGATGGTTCGAGAACACATAATATGATTTTGAAATTGAAGTGAAGGGGTTCGAGTGGTGAAGGTGAAGGAGTTGAGTTTGACGAAGGAGACAATGGTATCGACGATAATGACGGAGACGAATCAGAAGAAGGTGAGGAAGCAAAAGGTTGATTTCTGGGTTAAGGAATATCGATTGCAATTTCTCCCTCAGTACTAGACGAATTTAAGTTTGAGGAAGCTTGACGATTTCTGGGTTTCCAATGGGTTTTGTATGAGTTTGACGAAGATTAATGAATTTCTGGGTTTTCAACAGAGTGTTCACAAGGGTTTTACTTAATTGGTTTTGGATTTTACTCACTCAATACACTTTGATATTTATTTTATAAACTAATTAAATAACTTTCTTAGGTCAGTTGTCCAACACAAGACTTAAGAAAACGTTTCTTACGTCTGTTACACAACTAACTGATTTAAAGAATTACAAATTTATTTCTTATAATACATTTTACATCGGTTGCTACACGAACAGACCTAATAAAGTTTGAAATAATTACAGAAATGCCACCGACTTAAAAACTTCTCTAACAAGTGTTTTTTGTACTAGTGTTCGTAGAAATAAAACTTAATTTAAAATTTAATATTATATAATAAAAATAATAAAAATATCATTAATATTTATTTAAATAAAGTGGTCTAATAACTTAAAAAACTTTTATTATAACATATATAACCTAACCATTTTTATTAAATAGACCTATAATTTTTTTTTAACCTACTCTATTTAAAAAAAAGGCTAAATTGCAGTTTTGACCCCCTAAGTTTCGTAATTGTGCAATTTTGACCCCCCATGTTTTAAACGAGCGATTTTAACCCTCCATGTTTTTTAATTGTGCAATTTTGATCCCTTAAGTTTCAAATGAGCGAATTTAACCCCCCAAGTTTGCCCCCTTTTGCAAATTTCACGACCCTTTACTATTTTGATCAAAAGTTTCCTTACATAGAATTTTTTTTCCAATATAAAAGTTTAGAATTAGTAAACAATAATAAAAATTTGTACAATTGTATCATACGCAAATCATATAGTCATTCATTCATAATTCAAAATATTTCAAATTCAAAAATAATATCTTATTGCTATATAAAGTTTTTTTTTTTTTGACAAAAAAATAATAATATCTTCCTTTTAAATATTTGTCAAAAAAAAAATAGTCAAAATAGTGAAGGGTTATGAAATTGCACAATTAGGAAACATGGAGGGTTAAAATCGATCGTTTAAAACATAGGGGGTCAAAATTGCACAATTACGAAACTTGGGGGGCCAAAACTGCAATTTAGCCTAAAAAAAATGACATGGAGTCTATCTAGGAGCCTAAAAAAAACTGAGCAAATTTTGATTTGAAGATAGAAAATGTTTAAAGAAGGAAAATATATGATATGATATTTAATATTTATTGAAAGATTAGGAAAAGGAATGCAATGATCATGATGACAAGATAATGATGTCATACCAATGAGAAAGTGGACCCCATTCGCCCACTTCTAAAATAAAATAATGTCAAATGTCATAAATAACCAACCAACTCAAATGCAGAAGAAACACTTCTTTTCTTTTTTATTTATTTATTTATTTATTTATTTATTTTTGTGCGCTTTCACCGCCACATATTTCAGAGTATCTATATATATGTGTTTAATTCGTGTGTCTAAATCATATTCTGTACTTTCTTTTCTTTCTTATTCACATTCATTCATTCATTCATCTTCATTTCACATCTATTATTATATAAACCTACGCAGAGAAATTAATTAAGCTTAGAACAACAACCTTTTACTGCTGAATTATTTGATTCTATAATAAGATCTGTTTGTATCTTTTTCAATGTCTGGAGGAATATCATTCTCTGCTTTTATCACTCCTAGGTTGGTTCTTAACAAGTTTTTGGCCAAAACTCAACGTGAAGGGGCTGGAGCTATTGTTAGAAGAGGCATTGGAAGGTAGTATATATGTTATATCCATATAAGCACCGATACTTCTCAAATTAGACGTGTCCCACATGATAGTTGTGGTTACATTAAATTATAATTTCTTAAATCTTTATCGGTGTCAAGTGTCAATGTCCATATTGTATCATGTGTCTGTGTTTTTTGTGCTTTATATATAATATATATATATATATATATATATATATATATATATGCATTTTATTTAACAATATGAATAAACTTGAATTGAATGATACCTTGTGCATTAATTTGATGTGTTGTATATATGTGATGTGATTCTAGGACTGAGTTGAGGAACTTGGATCCTTTTCTATTGTTGGATCATTTCTCAGGTACAATATTAAAATTATTGTGTGTGTGTGTGTTTGTTTGTTTGTTGTTTGTTTTGTTGACTTTGTTGTGTCGTGTTTTGTTAAGATCTGTTTTGTTTGACTTTAATTTGCAGTGTCTCCTCCTGGAGGATTTCCTGATCATCCACACAGAGGTTTTTATTTTATTTTTTAATCATTTTTTATTCTGCTTAATTTATGTGCTAGCTGTTTTATACATATAATAATATTTGTTTAATACTCCAATTTTACATTTGTTTGTCTCATTTGCAGGTTTTGAGACTGTCACATATATGCTAGAGGTATGCAAATATTATCTAATTTGTTTAAACAGTTATGATCAATGCCACGGCATCGCCATTGTCGTGTCTGACACCAACACATATAATAATACTTTTAGTTATTTTGTTTTCTTAATTAAACCGTTATACGTCATAATAATGTATTATTGCCGTGTCTGATGATCGGTGTATCTGACACACTTCTTCATAGATGTCTATTGCCTACTGTCTAGTTGCATTTTATTTTACCTTCAACATTGATATTGTTATTTATTTGCCTAAAATGTTTTACTTGTTTTGAATTTAGGGAGGTATAACTCACCAAGATTTTGCTGGCCGCAAGGGTACAATAAGAACTGGTGATGTTCAGGTAGATAGCTATCAACAACACTAATTGATCATAAAGAGTTATACAAATAGAAACTATATATCAAAAGCATAAAAATAAGAATAATTGGAATTGAATAGTTCTAATTTTTAGTTGTTGTGTGCAGTGGATGACTGCAGGCAGGGGAATAATTCATTCTGAAATGCCGGCAGAAGTAAACAACAATGGATTACAATTATGGATCAATTTATCATCCAATGACAAAATGTAATGTTCTCTATAGTCTTGAATTTTGGTGCACCATCACTATATAAATTAAATTGTTTTTACACTATTAGTCAATTATTACAAAATACAAACCACCATTTATTCGACTTTTAAAATCGATATAATTAAAGTCAATGCATATTAATTAATTGGAATATTTTACTCTTGATTTAGGATTGAGCCAAATTATCAAGAACTTCTAAGTGAGAACATACCATCAAGAGAAAAAGATGGTGTAGAAGTGAGAGTGATAGCAGGAGAATCAATGGGAGTAAATTCACCAGTGTACACAAGAACACCAACAATGTTCCTTGATTTCACCATGATGCCAGGAACACAACTGCATCAAAATATTCAAGAATCATGGAATTCATTTGCATACATAATTGAAGGCGAGGGTGTTTTTGGTTCACCAAATTCATCACCAAGTGTGGCTCATCATGTCATTGTTTTCACCCAAGGTGATGGACTTAGTGTTTGGAATAACTCTTCAAATCCTTTGAGGTTTGTGTTGATTGGTGGTCAACCATTGAATGAACCTGTGGCTCAATATGGACCATTTGTTATGAACACACAATCTGAAATTGAGAAGACTATTGAAGATTATCAAAATGGTAGAAATGGGTTTGAGATGAGGCTAAGTTGGAGATCTCAATAGTTATTAGTTATTACTTACTAATAAGACTATTGTCTATTATACTTAGCTAAGCTAAACTAAGCTAAGATTATTTTATTTTATTATAGGTTTTAATTTATATACATTATCAATGTAAAAGATTTTAACAATGTCAATTAATCACAATCGTCAAATTGTTGAAAATTTTTATCTTTAAAAAGTTATTCACATGATTGATTGTGATTCGTTGACATTGATAAACTACTTATTTTGACGTGTATTAGAATTAAACTCTATATTTATATAAGTAAAAAAAATATAACAAGGTTGCTTTTTCTTTTTCCTATCATTTTCAATGTCACGCATAAGCAATAAGCATAGAGCTATCAATGTAGTAGGAGTTGAAAAAGATATATTTGGGTATTGTATCATTTCCTTTCCATGTACTAGATAGTTTCTAGAAGTTATAAATGTACAAGTGCAACTATAATTTGTTCAATAAGTCATCATGGGTCAATTTATCTTGACTTTATTTTTTGCTTTCTCATGACCACTTTCTGTCCTAATAATTAGTTCGTTTTCAATGAATTTCTTCTTTGGTTTAATTTTTTTTTTATATGTAGATAAAATATAAAAATTATTAAAATTTATACTCACAACTGTAAAATTTTAATTTTTTTAAATTTGAATTTGATATCTTCTACACGCAATTTTAGAGATGTAGGACCACAAATGATGACAAAATTCTCTCATTGTTGCATCTCTTGAGTCGGATATGATCACAAAAGGTGGCAAAACTCTCCCTTAAGAGAATTTAACAATACTATATTTTTGAGACTGGTTTTAATCACATGAGTCATTACCTTTAGTTAAGCTAAAAGTTAAGAGATCTCTTAATACCATCTCATCAAAGTGCTTTTGAGTGTAAGATTTAAGTTTGAATTCATATGACAATATCCGATTTAACAATTTTATTGTAAAAATATTTATTTATTTTTGAAAATCGTGATGGAAAAAACAAATAATTTATCAAATAATATCACTACAATAAAAAATTTGTTCCTTTTTCATTGTAATGCAAAAATATCAAATTCCATCACCAACTGTGGCTCACCATGTGATTGTTTTAACACAAGGTAATGGACTTAGCGTTTGGAACATTAACTCTTCAAAGCCTTTTGAGGTTTGTGCTTATTGGTGGACAACCATTGAATAAACCTATTGCTCAAGTATGGTCCTTTTGTCATGAATACATAGTATGGGATTGAGAAAACTATTGAAGATTATTGTAATGGTAGGAATGAGTTTGAGATGGAGGCTAAATTAATGATCTCAATAGTTACTTATAGTTAAGACTTAAGACTATTGTCTATTACCTGCCTAAACTGAGATTATTTCAATAAAATTTAATGTGTAAAATTTTCTCAATCAATTTTAATCATTAGATTATAAGAGAAACATATGATTTTTATCATTTTTTTTAAGGACAAATAATTTTTATGATGACAACATTTAAAATCGCAAGTGTGATTGACTTTGATTTGTTTTACAGTAAAAAAATATATTTATGTTGATTTGTATATCAAAATTAAACTCTTTATTATTATATTTAATCAATAAAAAATAACAATATTGTTGCTTTTCCCCTATCCTTTTCAATGTGATAAACAAGCATAGCTTTGCCTTTCAAGGTAGTAGGAACTGAAAAGATATCTTTGGTTATTATTGTATCATTTCCTTTACATGTACTGAAAAGCTTCTAGAAGATTTAAAATGCAACTATACTTTGTCCCTCAAGTCATCATGGGTCAGCTTATCTTGACCTTTTTTTCTTCTTTCATGACCACTTTCAAATGTCCATTAAATAAATGATTTTATGGTTAAAAATTTGTTCAGTATTCTGTTTTATTTAAATGTAAAAAATCAAATACCATTATAGGAAAAAAATTGTTTGTTCTCACTGATTTGAACTATTTACAGGATGTTTTTTACTTTGAGATTTTATTGATAAGAAAAAAAAATGGTAATGGTTGTGTTGTGGTCTTGTGGATGAAGAACTATGATGTGGATGGGTGGGTGTGTACTGTGATGTGGCTTATTATTATATTTAAGCATATTATTTTGCGCCTTAATTGCATATTTGATTTTAGGCTAAATACATTTTTGGGTTTTTTAAAATTTTAATTTGTACTACATAAGTCTTTTAAGTTATTTTTGTAACACATAGGTCCTTTAAGTTTTTAGTTTGTATCATGTAGGTCTTTTAAGTTTTTTTGTAACACATAAGTCCTTTAAGTTTTAAAACTAGGTCTTTTAAGTTATTTTTTGTATAACATGAGTATAACATTTTTTGGGTGCTAAAGATAAATAAAACAAAGCAAACTACAATAACAGCGTTGGGTTAGAACCCAACCGATCCTTGAGTAAAAGAAATCCCATAGATGGAGGAGCAGTATCCCAAACCTTCCACCCTGAACACTTGGAAACACCATGCTTAGCAAGAAAATCTGCACACATATTAGCTTCCCTAAGAGCATGACAAACTTGGACCGTCCAACCTCTCTTCATCAGAGCAAAAATCAAACGCAAAGTCGGCGCATGGGCATGGAAATTCTGTTGATTAGGATGAAGCAGAACTTTAACGGTATCAAGCGAGTCTGTCTCACAAATAACATGCCTATAGCCCAGATCCCAAACAAATTTCAGCCCTCTATAGACAGCTAATATCTCTGCAAGCAGAACATCACCGTGACCTTCAAAACACGAAAAACCAGCCTCCCAATCCCCAGAACTAGATCGAATAAGACCGCCTGTTCCCATTAGAGATGTTGAATGGATGAAGCTACCATCAACATTATCTTTAATGCTATCTTGAGGTGGTGGTTGCCATCGAATAAGAAGATGCCCGAATGGATACAAAGCCTTCCTCGGGTTCAAATAATGGCTAAAATCATCCGCCGTAAGAGCAATTTTCTTGATTATATATTGAATATTCCATACCTCATCAGCAAAAATACTATTATTACGCCAACACCATATCCACCAAAGACCAGAGAGGAATAAGCATTCGCTTTGCAGCGGTAATTGGGCTCTAATCCAAGCCACCGCATCGATACAAGTAAAAAAGGAGGGAGAATTAACAAGACCAAGGCGGTGCCAAACCTCATGGGCATGAGGACAATCATGCAGACAGTGTAAGATAGACTCGACATTACCTGAGCAACGCGGGCACTGGGGAGAGTTTGCCAAACCTCTCTGATGTCGCAATTGATTGGTTGGGAGAGCATTATGAGAAATCATCCATATGAAAAATTGCGTTTTAGCTGATGCACTACACTTCCAAATCCAACTCCAATTTGAAGAGTTGTAGCCACCCCTAGCTTTTTCCAAGAGCCAAGCATAACCCGAGGCAGCAGTGTAAACACTGTGTGGCCCATTCCAGACCCAGAGATCTTCTATGTCCAAATTTACAACATTAGGAATTATAACATTTAAGATTGTCTCTCTAATTTCTCCTGGAAGGGGAGTATGAACCCGATCAAGCATCCAAGTGTTTTGTTCCCAAACATCCTGTAAAGTTAGTTGAGAATCTGAAGAATGGACAATATCTACCAAATTACATAGGGGACCATTACCAGTCCAATCAGAAAACCAGAAAGAGGAGTTTCCAGCAGACAATTTCATATGGAACCCTTCTTTAAGAGTCGAAACAGCTTTATTGATCCCTTTCCAAGTAAAAGAAGATGCAGGCGAAGCTCTAACGGACCAAATTGACTGGTGCTGAAGATATTTTTGAGTAAGGACCTGCACCCAAAGCTTATCTTTCTCATGAAGAATACTCCACACCAACTTACCGATGAGGGCCATATTAGACAAATGTGTTGTTCTAATACTAAGACCTCCAAAACGAGCAGGAGAAGAAACCACATTCCAACTAACTAGGTTCAAACTTCGTCGATTACCCCCTTTGCCCCAAAGAAATCTTCTAGTAAGCGTATCAATTTGATTACAAATACCCCTGGGCATGGCATGTGTCTGCATAGTATAAACTGGCAATGAGGAGACAACAGACTTAGCAAGACACATTTTCCCTGCCTTATTAAAGAGTCTAGCCTTCCAAGCTGCCATCCGACGTTGAATTCTCTCAACAATTATATTGAAATGGGCTATACCCACTCTACCTTGGACTAAAGGGAACCCCAAGTAATATCCCAAGTAAGAAACCACCCGAATAGAAGAGAGTTTAGCTATCTCTCTTTTGCGTAGATGAGACATATGAGTTGAACACATGACTTTTGATTTCTCCAAGTTAATTTTCAAGCCACTAGCCGAGCAAAAAACATTGAGAGTCTCCATCACCATCCGTATCTGATCATCTTTTGCTTTATAGAAAAACAGCACATCATCAGCAAAAAAGAGATGAGATATACCAGGTCCACCTCTTGAAACTTTAATAGGGTGCCAAACTCTAGCTGACACTTTGTGTTGGATATTGAGGGCCAACTTCTCCATACATAGCACAAACAAGTAGGGAGACAATGGATCTCCTTGGCGAAGACCCCGAGTTGGCTTTAAAGAATCCGTTTTTTGTCCATTCCACAGTAGCGACAAGGATGAGGATGAGACACACCACATGATCAAAGAAGTGATTTTTGGAGGAAATCCAAACTCTTCCAAAGTGATAGCCAAAAAATCCCAACTGACTCTATCATAAGCTTTGTCCAAGTCAATTTTGAATGCTACCACTCCTCCTCGAGACCTGGATTTATGCATATAATGAATCACCTCTTGCGCTAAAATGGCATTATCTTTAGTACCCCTTCCTGGAATGAAACTACTTTGCAGCGGCCCTATCAATTCATCAAGGTAAGGGCGAATTCGAAGGCTTATAGGGCGCATGTCCTTAAGATAGAGGGGAGGGTCCACCTTAGGAATCGGCACAAGCAGAATCTTAGAAATTTTATCATCAAAGTAACCATCATCGAAAGCCTTTCTCACCAAGTTATGGAGTTCAGAACAGATGACATCCCAAAAGTGCTTAAAAAACAACGGTTGAAAGTCGTCTGGTCCTGGGGCTTTATAAGACTTCATACTGAAGAGAGCTTGTCTTACTTCCGATAAACTCACATTAGCTGAAATATAGGTGCAAGCTTCATTACTAATTCTTGGTATCATAGGGCACCTGAATAAAGAAGGATCAACCACTAGAGGAGACGAAAATAACTCCTTATAAAATTTCAAAGCAGCTTCTTTGAGCATATTTGGATTTGTGCACCCCTGCTTGTCATGAAGGTAGAGGCCATGGACTTTATTGCGGCGTCTTCTAACAATAGTTTGGGTGTGGAAGAACTTTGTATTGCGATCGCCACATGTCACCCATTTCTCTCTCGACTTTTGATACCATAACAATTCCTCTTGCCTTAAAACATCAGAGTACTCCTTTTGAAGTTCAGCCTCTACTAACATAAGATCTTGGTAATCATTTATCTGAAGAACCTGCTGAATCCCACGGATATGAGCTTCCAACTTACGTTTGCGCTTGAAAATATTGCCAAAAACATTTGCATTAAATTCTTTGGCATCCAGTTGTACATGATTCAAACTCACATGTACCAGATGATTCCCTTTAGCCCAAGCCTGAGATACAACACTCGGGAAATCACTATGGTTTAACCAAGTGGCTTGAAAACGAAACGGACGGGCATTACAACTTGGAAGGTTGCTCTTCATTTTAAGCAAAATTGGACTATGATCCGAGTGTTGGCGGATGAGTGTTTCCACAAAGGCTTCCGGATAAGTTATTTTTTGTATAACATGAGTATAACTTGAAAGGACCTATGTGTTACATTTTTAAAACTTAAAGGACCTATGTGTTACAAAAAAACCTTAAAGGACTTATGTGGTACAAACTGAAAACTTAAAGAACATATGTATTACAAAAAAACTTAAAGGACTTATGTGGTACAAACTGAAAACTTAAAGAACCCAGTGATGCATTTGACCTTGATTTTATTTTAATTTTTAAATTAGAACTGAATGTTTACAAAATTTTAAGTTTGTCTCTGTTAATTTTTTTCTTTAAAAGGAAAATTTTTATTGATGTCAACATAAGTTTGTTTTTTTCATTAAATTTTGAGTTAATTTTGTCTAAAACTTTCACGTGACACCATCTAAAGTTGTCTACATATGCAAATGTATCATCTACGTAGTTTTTTTTTAAATATATGAGACCAAATTAAAATATAAAATAAACATAAGAGACATACAATTAAGTCTTATTTTGTTAAGGATATTGTTTTCAAGAACATTTTATATATGGTGTATATATATGGCTATTTTATTCACATCATTATTAAAACCAACATTGTAACCACTAAAATGTGACATGATTTTGCTACTAGAAGAGAAAGGAAAATGAAGCTCCCTCTTAGGCTTTGTTTGCGAGTTTGGAGGGGAGGGGAGGGAATGGTTTTGAAAAAAGGAAGAAACAAGTGGAAGGAATAGAGGAGTTTGGGAGGGGAGGAGTTTGGAGAGTTATTTTTTCTTCATAACACAAAAACCCTCCAATTTGGTGGAACTCAAAAATTGTATTGGATGGGGGTTTGGAGGGTTTATATAAAATCTTCAAATTTAATTCATGTTGTTATAATATTCTTAAATTCATAATATATTAATCATAAGTATTAATTTATCATTCTCTATAAAAAATACTTTCTCAAAAAATGTTAAAGATTTCTCTATTTTTCTCTCTATTTTCCTCCCTCCAAAGCCCTCCCCTCCCTTCCTCTCCAAACTCGCAAACAAAGCCTAGTGGCACATAGCAGAAGAGGTGACAGAGTTTCAAATCCTCATTTTCCTTCGATCCTTTGATTGATCCCATTAACTCATGTTTACATAATTGAAGGTATTGAAACTGTATATATGATTGTTCAATTCGTTGATATTGGTTTGTTTGCAAAGAACAACAAAAGCTAGCTCAGTGAGCACTTAGATAGTGGAGGTACGTAGAGGGTGATTATAAAGTGGACAATCTATGTGATGATAAACATTGATCTTGTGGTAAAGTCTTACATAGTGGGATTATTAAGAATGTGGTTTGGGAGGATCAAATATTTTCTCAATTCTCTGGTTGGTTGGTTACTTGGTTTTGACTTAGGTTCCACTTTCTTTATTAGTTCATGGTCAAGTTATGATTTGATCCTTAATAAACATTGTTCAAGCTATGTGCTTTTCTTCCTAATGATTTACCCAATAAGAGTTAATAGTTACTTTAAATTACTAGCTAGCACGGGTCTAATCAACTATAATTTTTTTTAAAAATAATGTTATAATTAATTACATTAGAATTTGGTATATCAAATTTTATTACAAATAAAAAATTGTTTGACGATTAAAATATACAATAATTATTTAATATAAAATACATAATATATAATATTGAAAAGGAGTACGATTTTATGAATAAAATAAAAAAGTTTTTTTAATACTAAATAGTTAACTGGCAAAGGGATGACAAAATGAAGATGAAAGAGGAATTATATGGAAAAAGAAGATCTAACCCAAAAGGTAACAAAATGGGAGAAGAATTACAAATTAATGTAGAAAGAAAGATGAGAAGATGAAAGAGGTGAATAAAATAGGGAAAAAGGAGAAGAATAAATTTAAAGAGAGAGTCAGAGAGACCACATTTTTTACAATGGTTAGTGTTCTATATTTGGTTTTGGAAAAAGGTGTAATGTATTGTAAATTTGTGTAATTTTTGGTAGAATAAAAAGGTAGTGCACGATATAAATTACAATTAGAATAATCAATTATAGAATTTCAAATCAATATTATCTTTTCCTCAAAAAATAAAAATCAACATTAAGTAATTAGCAATTACTATAATATGAAATTTGAATTTCAATTCTTGTATAAATCGATGCATTGAAGGGAAAGATGGGAGGGAATTATGTTATTAACTATTATAGGAAAATACAATTGACAAATGAATTGGAAAATGCAATAATGTTATTAAAAATAAAAAAATTCTGTCAAAAAATATTTTAAAAAAATGGTTCAAGCAATAAAAAGTGGACAGAGGATAATTAATAAGGAATTGGAGGGAAAATTGCAAGATTTTGGAATTAACAATTTTTAGTGAATTGACTAATTGACCAATAATTAATTATATGCATGAATCATCAAAATAAAAATAATTAGTGGAGAGGATAATTAATAAGAAATGAGAGGGAAAACTTAAATTTTAGGGTTAAAATGTTGCTTGAGTTTCAAGCATCGTAACAAACATATAAAATAAAAGATTATGGTTCTATGATTTTTAAATGTAAAAGAGTTCTTTCTATCCGATGAATGTTGGTTATAGTTTCCAATTATGTATGGTATTCAAATTTATATATATATATAAAACCAGATAATTACATATGTGTCGAAGTTAAACGGATAACAAGCTGTGTTGATTGTCAGAACAAATGGTATAAAAAAATGTGTTGATTGTCGGAACACACTTTTTCATATTTTTTCTATTCAGCAAGCCTTTGCGGATTGCGGTAAACTAAGTTTATCACTACCTCCGTTCCTTTTTACTTGTCGTTTTGGCAATTTATGTTATATTTTGCCTATTATACCCTCTTTCCTATTTTATTTTATTGACTAAATTTTGTATAATTTTTTTTGTTGAAACAATATAATTATTTTATTGTATACAAATTGTTTTTTTTTAAATAAAGTTTGTTACAATTTTTTAGGAATAGATAATGTTTGTGAAAAAGTAGAAAATTATTGGTGGATTAAAAATATGATATATATTTTATAAAAATGATATAATAGAAAAATAAGATGCAAAAATACACGTTCCTATTTTGGTCTTTTTTTTTCTAAAACGACAAGTAAAAAGGAATTGAGGTAGTACTAGATTGTAATTGTAATTGTTGATATTGTGGCTAATTAAGGTAGTTATATACTAATATACTCCAAATTTCTTGGTTATTACATTTTTTTCCACCACTAGTATACGACTCATTAAAGTGACTAATTGAGTTTAGAGCGAGTTATGACAATAAGTGTTTTTAATCTTCTATCTAAGCGCAATTGAGAGATCGAACAATGATCCTTCGTACCAAATCTATCATCAATCACTACTGAACTAACTAATGTTTAATTGCATTTTACAATGTAACGATTAGACCGGCAATGAACATTATAATTTTGTTTATGGACAATCCATAAATACATGTATTAATTAGTACATCTTGAGTCGCTAGACCGGTAATGTTTAGAATTTGTACTAACTCCTAACTATAGCATGCCACTATGAATTTCTTTTTATACGAGACAAAATGATAAACTTTTAAAAACTCACACATATGAACTAGAGAAATCGAAGTTTAAACTCCGATTATAAATGTTTGGTGTAGTAGTCTCCATATTTTATACTAGTTGAACTATAGTAACTTTTAAATGCTATAAATTATTCTATATATTTTTTTTTGTACAAATAAATTATTGGGTTATGTTAACGTGTGCCTTAAGGACACATGTTAAGGATTATACTAATAGAAATTATATTTTAAAAGTAATATCTTTTCAACTTAAAAGTAAATGAAATACACAATTTCCAATACATATTTTCTATCTTTAGTATACTAACATGTACATCAAGGGCACATGTTAACATTTCTCTAAATTATTCTATATATGATATGACAAAACCTAAATGCATTTATTTAAAATAATTTAAAAAAAAAAAGTCAGTTGAGAGAGAGAGAGTTGAAGGGAGAGGAGTGGAGAAGAAAAAAGAAGAAGAGTAAGTAATAGTAACTACTCAACTGTTGTAATGTAAGTAAGTAAGTTTCAGTCAGAAAGTAACTGCTAATTACAACAACAAGAAGCAAGCAAGCAAGATCGCTCTTTTATCCATTTTTCTGAGAGAAGAAATATTTTAAAGCAACCAAATCTCATGGCGTCGTCTTCTTCTTCTTCTTCTTATCCTCCTCATCGCCGCCTGTGTTTCTTTCTGTCGGTGCTGTTATTATTATTTCTCACCGTATCTTCTTCTTCCGATGGTGATGATGTCAAACGCGATGACGATAGAGCCCCCAAGTCCAATTCCTGCAATAACCCCTTTCAATTGGTACTCTCTCTATTCCATTTCTCTACCTAATTAATTCACTAGATAGATCTTCAATTTATTATTTCAATTTCACAGGTTAAAGTCAAAAACTGGGCTGATGGTGAGGAAGGTCTTATTCATAGTGGTATGACTGCAAGATTTGGTTCTTCTTTACCACAAAAGGAAGATAATACTCTCAGAAGAACCATCGCTCTTTTTTCTAATCCTACTCATTGTTGTTCTCCTTCTACTTCTCAGGTTCTTTTCTTTTTTTCTTCAATTTCCATTTGATTATTATGTAGTAATAACAACTCTGTTTCTTTGTTTGCAGTTATTTGACTCTGTTGCTTTATGTGTTCGTGGCGGATGTGATTTCCAAATTAAAGCTTCTTTTGCTCAATCTGCTGGTGCTACTTCTGTTTTGATCATAAACGACCAAGACGGTTCGTTCGTTCCATTCCTTTTCTTCTTTAATATTTTATATCCACCTTATTGTTTCCATAAACAACTTATGAATGTGCTTCTGTCATGTCACTAGATATACTCAAATAGGCTCTAACATTTTAGTTTCATGTGTTAGGCTTTGTTACTTTCTCACCCATTTATAGTTACCCACTTCTCAACCATATTCATCTATATTAATTAAATCCCAAATACTATATTCAATATAAATTCTGGAAAGATGAAATCTTAGTAAGTTGAATCTCATCTTGATTTTGTACTAACTAACTATTAAACATCTGCTAAATGTTTTAGCTTTATGATTGACTAATTTAAATGTTGCTTTCTCTGCAATTAATGACTTACTCACTTCTCTTTTATGTGCTATAGACTATAGTCAATCAATTTTTATGTCATAATCTTCTGTTTGATATCTAACTATTTATTTATTTATTTATTTATTTTTTAGATCTCGTTGAGATGGTTTGCTCAGATACCACTGAGACTAATATTTCAATTCCAGTTGTGATGATAACAAAATCAGCAGGAGAAGCTCTCAACGCATCTTTAACAACTGGAAAAAGAGGTTAGGACTTCAATTTATAGAGCTTATATTTCTACTAGTGTTTTCTTTTGATAAAAATATTTAGGCTCTTATATCTTTCAAACACCGTTATTAGTGCAAACATTTTTTGGCTGTAGTAAACAACTGTATGAGTCATATGTTGACATTTAGACTGTATAATTGATCCCGCCCAATACAATGAGGCTCGGTTGTTCGTTGTTGATAGTTACTTAGATGTGTGCGACAATAGTTTTTGCTCCTTGCTTGTAGTAGTCGCAGAAGAGCTTAATCCCCACACCTAGTTGGCTTAGGACTTATTAAATAAAATCTTCTCTTGTAGACTTCAATAAGAAAAATGAATCAGATAGAAGATAGTATATTTTATGGTAAACAGAATATCAAGACCTACAAAAACAAGGTAGAAAAACCATTGAGAAAGACTGTACTCTAAATGGTTGTCTAACTAGATTTATTGAAACTCTTGGTTTTTGACTCAGCCCAATGGTGCATATTAATCCTTGCATCAAACCTACCAAGTCAGATAAGGCATTGGTGCAGTATTGTTGTACAAAATGATGTGTAGCAGGGAGCTTATAATTATTTTTTAACAGTGGGAACTTGTATTACTATGTAGCAATTGTGTAGTCGTCTTAAATTCACTTGTAATTTGAGTTTATAAGAAATGCATAAAGTATTGTGGTATCTTGAATTGAAATTTCAAACTGATCTAATGGATGCAACGCTAGTACAAGAAACAAACATGTAATTTACATTATCATGTGGTTTTAAATCATTGACCGGAAATTCCATCATATATATCCGGAAATTCCACCATAAACGGACCCTTGCATTTTGATGCTCTTTTGAACAAACCAGACGGGAAAAACATGACTGTTTTTTTATCAATAAAATGCATATTTATCCTAGATGTCAGAGGTTTCTTTTCCACGTGGTCGACTTATGGTTGCTTTTGAATTGTATATTGCAGTGGAAGTTTTGTTGTATGCACCACCTCGACCACTTGTAGACTTCTCAGTTGCATTTTTGTGGCTGGTTTCTGTTGGAACAATTGTATGTGCTTCACTATGGTCAGACATAACTACTCCTGAGAAGTCTGGAGAACGCTATAATGAATTGTATCCCAAGGTTTTTCCTTGCAACCCTTTGTCAGCCTTAAAGTTTATGATATATACTTAAATGCCTTTATATGATTCCTTGAGTATGCACTTTTTGGACGCGGAGACATTCTTTTGACAATACTGAGATGGGAAATGTATTAGACACACTGACGTTGGCATGTATACTAACCAACATTTCCTTTTATCTTTAGTCTTCTTTCTTACAGCCAATTTTAATTTCATAAACTATTACAAATTGTACACCATAGTAAAGGAACATGTATTCTTCCTACCATCTTGTTAACCGATACAAATTCATTCATGTTTAACATATCTTCCAATGCACAACATTTTACCTGTACGTTTTTTTTAATCTTTTGCTAGGAATCTGGAAATGCTGCAGGAGCAAGAGGTGGCTCTGATAAGCAAGTTGTTAGCATTAATTCAAAGGCTGCTATCATATTTGTCATATCAGCATCTACCTTTCTTGTTCTGCTGTTCTTCTTCATGTCATCTTGGTTTATGTGGTTGCTCATTGTACTTTTCTGCATTGCTGGTATTGAGGTAATGTAATTCATTCCTTTCCATGGCTTGTACTCCCACTCTTGCATATTGACATAAAGATCATATTTCATAGTATGCATGAAGAGAGGGTATTAGTTCCCTATCATACATGATTGAAATTTCTGTCTATATAAACCGAGTTGATATTAGGCTATTAGATGTTCAAGTATTTGACACATACTTATCATATTATACTAAATTGACCACCTTGTCAATTTCATACATAAGTTGCATGAAGGAAAGAATAAGAGATGAAGAGAGTGGCGGTGCCTATGTGAAAGATCAAGAATCACTAATCAAAAGCTTTAAGTTCCTCTGTCCATTAATTTAAGTGTGTATTTCTTTTCAGGGGATGCACAATTGTATTACAACCCTCACTTTAAGGTACAACCAATCTCTCTCTATCTGGACACTGGACAGAAAAGGAATTCAGTGTTCTTTCTGCATGCCAATTGCCAGGCACTCTGTTAATTTTTTTTCAATCCTTTATTTTTTTCTTAAAAATTTATGTGAGCAGGAAATGGGAAAATTGTGGTCAGAAGACTATGAATGTACCTCTATTCGGGGAGACTTCTATTTTCTCGCTGGTAGTGTTTTTATTCTGTCTGGTATTTGCGGTTTTCTGGGCTGCTACTAGACAAGCATCTTATTCGTGGATTGGCCAAGACATTCTTGTAAGTTTCATATTCTAGTACCTTCATGACGGGTCTTTCTGTTATCACCGCAATGTTTATATTCAAACTTACTTTGTTTAGATGCTTAGCAAATGAGAGTTACTTCCCTTTGTTAAAAGTTGTTTGTGAATACTATCTGTAATTTGAAGTCGAGAGGAAGCTAGAAACTTTGTATGATAAACTACTATGGAATTTTGCTGTTTCCATTGGTTTTATTTTAGGTCTCCCTAGTATTTATATGTCAACGTTTTCTAATACACTTCCACACACACACAGTAAGCTGAAATTACATAAAGTGTATAGACACTAGCAGTCTAGCACAATACTGGTATGCACATGTAGAAAAAACCTTCAAGATAGGAATTCATGGTTAGAGGACTTCTCACAAGAATACACGAAATAGAGAGACACTAAAGAATTCCCATCTTAAGGATCAGTTTTAAGCATAGACGCCTGATCTATTTCCTTTTCCCTACGGCTATTCTTCAAGTTCAAGTTTTATTGTCAAATCAATAATGTTTGTGCGAGTCTGGACACATGGGCCAAATACAACATTGGGATCTTGGTTGGTTCCAATTGAGCTTCCTGAAGCATTGCACTGGAAGTTGGTTTTCTATCTTGTATGTTTGATACCATTAACCATTGATTAACTGTGTGATTGATTTTGACTGTATTCTGTTCACTTAAAGTATTTCTTGTTCTTAACAGGGAATCTGTTTGATGATAACAGTCTTGCAGTTGGCTCAATTACCCAATATTAAGGTACCTGAATGGATTCCTCCTATCTACAATAATAAATCAGTCACTCTTCCATTTCTATTTTTATTCTGAATCTGCTATAAACAGCAGTCATTGTAATTTTCCTATGTATCTAATGTAATAGGTTGCGACTGTACTCCTTTCTTGTGCCTTTGCCTACGACATCTTTTGGGTGTTCATATCTCCGTTGATATTCCACGAAAGTGTCATGATTGCAGTAAGTATTCCCTTGTACAAGTAATACTTTATTTCTTTATTTGGATTGTCTCAGTTCAGTTTTCATCTTCAAAGGTAAAGCAGTATATCTACTAATTTTTTTTCACTTGATAAAAATAATTTTCGATAGAAAGTGAGAAGAAAGTAGAAATATGAAGTTAGAGGAGAAAGTATCCTTTAGGCATGGTGTTAGAAAATAAGAAAGAATATCAGAATATCTTGAAAATTATGTTAGAGTATTGTAGTTTGTCGTGTAAGACTAGTTTCTTATTTTAGAGTATCTTAGATTTTCTCCTAACTCCTAAGATTAATTTCCATACTACTTGATCATTATTGTTAAAAAGTCACACATCGGACATGAGATGGCCTGAATATGTCTTTATAAGCAAGTGGCGATCCTCACCTTACAAGCCGGTTTTGTAGGGTTGAGTTAGGCCCAACCCAATTTCTAACAATTATCATGGATTGTTTCCTGACTTCCCTGTTTATTTAGGATTAAGAGTTGTATCCCTATTTATTTTTGATACACGGTTAGTAGCCTTGGTTTGAAGGAGAAAAGGTACAACAGGAACATTTCAGTGTGTCACAAAATACAGATAACAGAAGTGTTATTGAAAAGAATTAGATGTTTCTCCGGTCCGGTTACAGTGAAAAAAGGGAGGATCTAGTGATAATCTTTGTTCTGTGTGAATGCTTAAGTGTCTAGCATCTTATCCTGTATATTATTTATATAACATTGATGTAAGAGCATTTGTTCTGTGTGAATGCACAAGTTTACAGTTAACGAGTTGACTAATGGAGATGTGTGTTAAATAGTGAATAAGACAACTTCTCTTTATTCTTATCACTAATATGATTATGTTTAATTGAAAAGGAAGAGAAAGTTGTGCTATCTTATATATTTGTCTCAATCATATATGATACGAGCCCTCTTTTACAGGTTGCTCGAGGTGACAAAGCTGGTGGTGAAGCAATTCCTATGCTTTTGAGATTTCCTCGTCTTTTTGATGCATGGGGTGGTTATGACATGATTGGATTTGGAGATATTATCTTTCCTGGTTTGCTTGTTTCCTTTGCTCATAGGTACCCAATTCTTTATTTTCTCAATGTGAAATGTAAATGCAAGATTTACAAAGTTTAAGATGTTCACAAAGTTCAGTAAAAAATGTGGTCTAGAAAGCTTGTATTTATGTACTCTTGACACGGTGCTTCATTTTAACACTATTCTCTCTTTTGGTTGTCTAGATTTGACAAAGATAATAAGAAGGGGGCATTAAATGGATATTTTCTTTGGTTGGTAATCGGCTATGGCATTGGTAAGTTCTTTTGTTTCGTTTTAGTGTTGATTCATTTATAATTTTCTCTTTCATCTGAATTGTTGCTTATTTTTTCTCCTCATGTGCATTTAAGGCCAAATATTTCTTGGCTTTATTCACTCATTGGCTGGTTAGAGTTGGTAATAGTAACCTTATTCTTACTCTAATGACTAAATATGCAATAACCCACTTCTGAAGAAGTGAAATAACTTTGTATATGCTTTCTTAATCACAAGGGGACTAAAATAAGTCTTATAATATGGATTGGGCCTAACTCAACAATGCATAAATCAGCTTGTTTGGTGAGGGGTTCCTCTCACTTTAGTTATAAACACTACTTCAGTCCATATCTCATCCAATATCAACAACACACCACCTCACACCCAACATTAGACATCTACAGCGTGACCTGAATGTTCAATAGTTGGTGACCCAACATATATCGGACAGACTCTGATACCCTCTTAGAATTTGGATTGGGTCTAACTCAACTCTATATAATCGGTTTGTATGGTGAATAATGAGTCTCATTTTAATTATAAACGATATTTCAGGTCATATGTCTTCAAATGTGAGACTTTCAACAATAAGTTTATTATTATGGATAAAAATGATCCAGCTTTTTTTGAGAATTTATCATACCATAACCTCATTTGACACTTCTGCTTGGTTCATTGGCTTTTACATTTTCTGCCAAATCCCTTTCTAAGCCACCAAAAAGAATTTGCATCAAACATTACTTGATTTATTTTTCCTCAAGTGTTGTACAACTTTTGTATTATTGCTATACAAAGGGTAACCCTGATAGACCTCTAATTAAGAAGGATATATATATAAAATACTAGCAACAAATGCAGATGTGTGGGTGGAGAAATAAGGGTTATAAGCTGCAAATGAGAATAGGCCAAGAGAAGGGTTAGTTAACATTAGTGGCCATCTATGAAGCACGGACCACCGGACACGACATGGACACTGACACGTCGACACGGATAATTTTTTTGAAAAAGTGATATAATTCAATGTAATTGTAAGTGTCGGTGTCGTGTTGGTGTCGGACACGACACGTGTTCGACACCGAGACACGCCTATTCGAAGGAGTGTCGGAGCTTCATAACTGGACATTAATTCACTGGAAATTTTTGTAGCTATCACTCTCTTCAGAAATTACTCCACCTATTAATATGTGGTTTGCTTCCAATATTCTATAAATAGAATTTCAGTTCAGTCTGTCAAACCTTTTTTCCCTGTGTGTAAATTAAAATCTTGAAATAGTAGCATATTTAAATAAGAATGAATGAGATGCCAACCCAACTTGCTAGCAACTAAAGATCATCTGTTTCTTTCTATTTGGTTATTGGTTTTTTTTATGAATAGTATTTCAATAAAATCTATGATTTCCTAAAATCCAATTAGTTACTTGGATACTACTAGTTTATACCATAATAGATTTTCCATGTTGATTTGTCAGTATTGTAAACTTGTAATATAGATTCGTGTCATTAATCTCTTATATCATGACAGAGCGTCCGTTTACATTTTAGGTCTCATTTTCACATATTTGGGGCTATATCTGATGGACGGAAATGGACAACCTGCACTTCTCTACCTTGTCCCATGCACACTAGGTAATTAGTTTTTGGCTGAAACTATGTGGAGCTGTTCATATTATCATCGTTTTAGCTCTATCATGCCGGGACATTGTTTAATTTGATTAAATCAACAGGTGTCATTATCATACTTGGATGTGCAAGAGGTGAGCTGAAAAGCCTTTGGAATTATGGCACAGATGCGTCCTTGTCAACAGAGCCTTCGGATTCAGAAGTTTAAGTGATCACCCTATACTATATTCTTTGAGAATTGAAGAAATTGAAATGATTGTAGCTCAATGGTATGAAATAATTGCAGTGATTAGGACAAGCACCAGGTGTACAGGCTCCATAACTATCGTTGTGCTCCATCGTCATTGTTCTCTTGTAAAAAGGAAAAACAGAAGGAGAACCCAGGCAATTCATCGTTTTTATTTTTTAGATTATCTGTCAATTGCTTGCTTGTGCAGCTAAAATTTGATGATTATTGATGCATGTATCTTACAAGTATAAAAAGGATACAGTAAGAGTTTCATCTTGTTAAGTTTTTTTTTTTTTTTTACAATTCTATTTAATTTCCTAAACCAAATGTTTTGTTAAAAAAGGTTGTATGAATTTTTAGGTTGTTTTTACTAAATTGTTCGATTTCTGATATTATCTTAGACGTACTACTTTACTTTATAGTTCCGGATATACCTTTTTAGTTGTTAGAACCAATATTTTAAAAATCAAACTCAACATTGAAACAACAAAACCCTGGCTTGGAGTTTAACTGTTTTAAACCACTCGAACCAAGATGAAGTCATTATTGAATCGTTAAGTAGAGGACAATAGTAGAAAAATTATTTCTTTGAAGAATGTCTTTGACAGTTTTCCATATCAGAAACAAAGAGATTGGTCATAGGTGTAATCAGTTCAGGCCTTGATATTAATTCGACCAAGTTATGACATTGTATAGAAGCTAGTGGATGAGATTTTCTGAGTCTTTAGGATCATCAATGATCCAACTTTTGTCCATATCTTTGTAGAAGTTAACCAAACCAAGATTGTTGATCCTTTGACAGAGTTTGGTGTTGATCTGTCGTGTCTTCTAATATCTTGACTTTGTCCTGTGATTCCCCTTATGATGGATAATGCTTGTATTTTCTTCTCATGTGGTTCTAGTTTGTTTGTGTGTTGGAAAACTTGCTCCCTTTAAGAACAAAAAATGACAATAATTAATCTAAATAACGGCGGCTGACAGTAATTTTGACAAATTCACCATGATAACAACCATGCATTGGAAACTTTTTAAAGTGCAGAGTGACCAAGAATGTGATTTATTCCACAAATCTACCTAGTCCAATTGATTCATGAAGTTACAATTTCCTTTCCCTATTACTATACAGAGATTCTTTCTTCTATTCCAGCATGAAATTGTACTAAAATATGTGGATGTAATGTAATGTAATGTATGACTTTGATGACTTTGATCTGTCTATCTATATATTATGATCTTTCTTTGCCAACGATATTATGCCAAGCCAAAAAACACTTTCTCTTCACATGTCTTTGTTTTGTAGTGAATATATTAACTTAACAATTTGGGGTCATATATTGTGGATTGTGGTAGGTCCTCCGCCGAACGCTCACGGGTTCATTAAGTGTTGGACTTGCCATTGTCTCATAGGTTCACATCTAACTAAATCAAATTGTATATTGAATATTTGTTCATACTATTTTGTGAAAATCGATTAGATTAAATTTTGGATTATGTAAATTGTAGTTCAATTGATAAGACATTTGCATGTAAAGTGGAGGGACCGAAGTTCGAACCTGATACGTCAACTTATTCATCTTTTAAGGGTGAAGTTCTAGCCACCAAACTACTTGATTAAAAAAAATTTGTAATGTGTTATTAGACATTAATAATATAAATATGTAATTATGGGTAAAATTTTAATTTTCGGTTCAATTCAAACCACACTTTTTCATAATGATACAACTCACATTGAATCAAACTGCCAACTATTTTAATCTTTAAATTGAATGATTTTTACTTCATAGTCGATCTAAACTGAACCACAAACACTGCCGGTGTCTCACAACAATATATACTTTAGACCATCCACATCCATGACACCCATTGTGGTGGTATAAATGAGTCCCACTCTTATTTTATATTTTTTAATTATTTAAACTACTCATCTAAATATCCATACCACCCTACTCAAATTAAAAATAGGTCCCACTAATAACTCAAAATACACTAACTTTAAGTTCTTTTCTCATAAAGGGTCCCAAATATTACTCAAGCAACACACACAAGCATCGTGGTAATATTTGGCAATGATGGTTTAAGTTGGCCCACCAATTGAATTTAAATAATGTTATATTTCTGACACATGGTGGCTTAGCACAGTATAAACCACGGCGATATTTGTGCTCTTATGCTAACAGCTAATATTGTAGAAGTGTTTGATTCCAATATTCCACATGGATCCAATTGGTTTCTTCCTTCTTCTGACATCTCTGTTATTCAGTTATCCATTTGTGCTCATTGCTCAATCTCCCACAACCACAACAACTATCAGTGTTGTAGGATTTGTTTATTGTGATACCTGCTCAACTGGCACTTTCTCTAAACACAGTTACTTCTTGTCAGGTAAGTACTAAATAAGTACCTCTCCTTATTCATTATTCTCATGCTACATAAAGCTTTAAACATGTTCCGCATCAAATACTTGTCAGTGTAGTGTTCGGTGTCTGCGTCTGTATTTCATTACACAGTAACAAAACATGCTATGCTACTGCATTCAATTACTTTTCTCCTGAAACCATTATTGATGTCTGTACGTGTTAGTGTTCGGTGTCTGTGTCTGTATTTTATTAATTATGAGCGATGAATGAATTTCTATGGTATATATCAGGTGTTGAGGTTCATATAGTTTGCAGATTTAGAGCAACATCACCAAGAACCAACGAGCAGATAAATTTTTCAGTTAACAGAACAACAGACAGAGAAGGAGCATACAAATTAGATGTACCATCAGTGGATGGAATAAACTGCGAAGTTGGCGCCGATGATGGTAGTTCACAAATTGTGTCTTTCTGTGAAGCAAGTTTGATAGAGAATTCATCATCAGCTTCTTATGCTTGTAATGTTCCTTTGTTAAAGAGTACAAGCAGTAGTGAGGTATCAAAAGAGGAAAATAACCTATGTGTATACACCTTAGGAGCTTTGAGTTACAAGCCACCTGAAAATATGATCAATAACACCTTATGCTCAAATTAATTCATTTGGATATTAATTTGTTCCGATCTCAACTCCACAACATTCGTTTCGTTTTCAGAGATATTGTTTTCTTTATGGTGTGTTTGGTTGGAGAGAAATAAAAACACGAAAATATATACATTAATTTTTGTGCTTCGATTTCTCTCAAACCAAATGCGTCTTAGTAAAAAGACGTTGAAGAGTGTCTTTAAATCCCGATTTTCGAGAGATGTGATATTTTTTCGTGCATCTGAACAAAATTCATTCTAGCACCTCTCATTCTTTCCTTGGATTTGAGTTTGTTTTGATATCAAGTCTACTAAACTGCTTTTCTGAATTATTGTTCGTTTTAGATCTTATATAAACCTTCACAATCTAGTTGTGTATTTATAAATTACTCATAATCTCAATGTCTTAAGAGTAACTGTTAAATTTTTTGGTGTACCAAAACAAAATTCATTTTAGAACCTCCCTTTCTTTTTTTGGATTGTATTTTCCATTCAATTTAGGATTAGGTGACACTTCTCTTCCTCAATATCCTTATCCTTCACCACCCTCACTCCCTCCCTTTTATTTTAGTGGATCCCACTGCTAAACCAAAATCCACACATTCTCATGTTTGATCTTTCCCTTTTTCATGTTCTTTTTATACTTGTGATAATTATTTAATGTTTAATATTTATATATTAAAAGTTGTAACACCTAGCTAGCTAGAAGCTGTGTAAAAAAAAAAGGTCTTTTTTATATGATTTACATATGATTTTATTATGAAAAGTATTAGTGTAGTTCATGTGTTTATTTATATACTATGGATGTTAATAGAGCAGATTAAATAGAGTCATCTCATGTGAAAAAAGGATATAATGTGAATAGAACAAATTAAATAGAGTTAAAAAGAGCCATACATAATAATAATAATAATAATAATAATAATATTAATATTTTGTCTATTAAATTTGTAAATGTGATCTTTAAGAGAGATTAGTTTTACAATTTTGAAAAGGGTAGCGGTGCAGCAGCTTATTGTCTATTTACTTTTCATCCATATATAATTACCTTATATATACATATATAATATATGCTAATGCTATTATGAGAGTATTATAACAAAAAAAATGTGAATAATTTACACTATTGAAATATGAAAAGGGAAAGTATTAGAATTTTGGAATAAAGTGAGAAAAGTTGAATCAGAGTTGAGATATGAAAACTAATAAAAATTGAAACAATTAAAACATGTTGTTAAAGAGTTCCATATAAAAAATGTGATTGTCTAAACAATAGTTTATAAACAGATCGAGACACTTCTCATTTTACAAATTAATTTTATAAATTTAAATTAAATTCAACTTCCAATTTTAATATAGTATTAGAACCTCTGCGAGATCTGGATTTATATCCACTTACTAAGTCCATCAATATCTCTTGGTATTACATGGACAAGAATAAGAAACAAGTGAAGGGATGCATTCACAAACATATTAAGCTTATTTTAATTAGAAAAGTGCCAGGCTTACAATATTGCTATATATATCCTAATTACTATGAATGTTGTCAAAGGTATTAGGAAGAAATTTATGCATGATGAGAAGGAGAAACATGTGCTCTGAAGAAGCCGCACGGGTCACATTTTGACTTGATATCCACAAGAATATGTCTTTCTTTGACAAATGTTTATTGAGCCTCAAATATATATTTGACAAAAGCTTTGCCATAACTTTATCCATACATATATACATACATGCACCTGATCAGTGAAATAAGTGTATATTATATTATATTATATTCCCTAATCTTTGCAGACTTAGGTATCAAAACCACAAACAAACAAACTATTGCTCCCTTTGACTAAACATTTTAATGAAGTCAATTTTCACCACAACATATATTTATGATGGTTATCTAAATCTAAATTTTGCATTTATGTATGATCATTTGATGATCACAAGATAAACCTTGTCTAATATATTGTGAACAATTAAAATAGTCTCGCACCATGTACAAATGTGTTTTCATTATTGAATCAATGAGTCATATATATTATATGTCATTTGATTCAAATGTGATATTTAATTTAATTTAAATATGGAATTGTAGAAACTAATTTTTATTTGCATGATGCAAGATTTATATATATATGATCATTTGTGCACCATAGAATTGGCATGCGTGAGCGTGATAATGCAACTACTTGTTAACATGAAATGTAATGGTATGTGTCATACAAAATCTACACCTCTATGAAAATTGGTAACCCAATGTTTTTTAAACTGGCTAATGTTAGTAAATAATATTAATTACTGTTAAGTCAATTCCAAACCCGACTTAACAAGGATTTTTAACCAACTTAATAAGGATTTTTTGTACTAATGATTCATCAAATAGATCATCTTTAATATACCTCCCCATCATAAAAGAATAATAAAAAAAAAAGACAACAACTCACTAGATCAAATAATATTTTGTTGCTAACTCTAAAGTGACAACCCAATGAAAGCCATTTAAACTCTACATGGCTTCATATAAGAAGAAGTAAACCCATAATTAAATAGCCATCATTATTGATTAATCAAATGCTCAACCGGCAATGACATCAACACAACCCAACCATCTTAAAAATATTTACTAAATTTTAAATGGTTTTGTTCATTAATTAAGATATCTATCATTACTGATTGATATATATGTTTTGTTTTACTAGATGGAGTAAAGTCAACCCAAAATTATCATCATTGATTTAAAGCAAAAGTTACACACAAATTCAGCCACATTTGTAGTCCAACTTGATGTGATTAGCAACTTGATGTGAAAATGATATTGCCATCAAATATAAGAAGTAATAGGAGAGAGCACTATATAAACAAATAGGAAAAAGGGTCAAAATTATATTGATCACACATTTTTATTAATTAATTTCAACATTTGATCATTATACCGGATGATCACTACTTGTGATGGAAATGATCAATTAACACATCACTAACTGAACTTAATTACTAGACATTAATTAAATTTTTACACTAGTAATGGAAAATTTAACAAACATTAACCATATACATATCCATAGTAATAAAGTTTATATATATTAATTTTGATAGAGATGATCAGAAGTTTTTAGCGGAACTTCTGATGAATTATCAGAGCCCTGTCTTCTGAAAACTAGAGAGTTAATCAGAAGTTGTTTAAGACAACCATTCTAGAAGGGCTAAGAAGATGATAAGAAGAACGAGAACGGTTTCCGAAAGCACAACCATGAGGAGGAGGAGGAGGAGCTTCACTATCCATTTCCATCAACACCTTGTAAAATACATCAACATTACAAGGGAGAGCCAAAGGTCCTTGGCAGCTATAACCATATTCTGATTCAGCTTCTTCAAGCAACATCTTGAACAAAGGATGATTAGCATACTCAGTTTTTATCACAAACCTTTGCATTTGAGGTCCGACGTAAACAGAAAAACATCCTTCCGGAGCCACAACACCGCCGCTTTTCTTTCCTCCCTTTTCTCCGCCTTGCAAATTAGGCCATGATTTGCTCCTTCTCGTCGTTGGAGTCATAGGCGATGGATATTTACTTTTTTGCCCTCCCCTTCCTATAGACTTGCATCTCTCCCATGTTTTTGTGATGAGGCCTATCTTCTTGTTCCCTTGCTTCATGCTCTTGCTATTATCCATATTTGTCTTTTTTGTTTATTTGAAAAATAAAAAGATATGTGGAAATGGAATAGAAAGAAAAAAAATGGAAATTAAGAGAGGTGTGTGTGTGTGTGTGTCAACCCCTATCATAAACCAAGTTAAACATGGCTTTGCTTCTTGGCCTCATTGTGTTGCTCATAACTATATATGCAAATTCTTCACTACACAACACTTAAAAATGATTATGCATGAGGAGTTGACAATATTGAAAATTAAAGGTGCATGAAATCAATTTCAATTTAATGAAGAAGATATCATATACAGTTTATATGTGTTAACCTGCCTTGGACAATTCCGGCACCTATTACACCCGGCTTTAAATTAAATAAATCTAAGAACCATATAGGTTAGAGGGTTAATTAATATTAAATATTTCTTGTCTAGTGGATTGATTTATTGCAATTTGTCAACGTTACATTTTTCTTTTGTCTCTGTTTCTTTTTGCATTTCTTTTAAGTCTCTTTGTAAAATGATTTGATTGATTTGCATACATCAATAATATAAATTTAACAATATAATATTTTTTTTTGGTTTCTACACCGGTTTAATCTAGTTCAGGGTCCGTGCTGACATCAAGTGTCAAGTTCCTTCCAACACAGTTGTAGAGGATCGTATTGTGATCATTCTTATTAAATTCAACGTCAATCACCACAGAATCAACTAATATTGATAATCATATAAATTTGTTTTATATATGCATTCAATCAAATTACAGGAAGTAAACATTATTAAAGTATTTTAGGAATAAGTACATTAGAGCATCTACAATAAGGGTATCTTAAAGAGTTTTATAGATTAATGATTCATACCTTATTCCATTTTAGCATTGAAGTTCTACGACGCGGCATGAAGGATATCAAAATTGATGATACGAGTATCTTAAATAAGGTATTGTATCATCAATTAATATTACATTTTTTTTTTGTATATCAAATTAAATGTAATAGACAATTTATTATTAATGTATGATATTTAAAGTAATATAACAATTAGAGAAAAATATGTATGGGTTGCATAAATATTACATGGAATGTAGGGACTACTTTTTAATGATATATAATACTCAAAGTGGTATTATCATTGGAAATACTCTTATAAAATTGATATAAATTGTAATTTGATTGAATGTATATAAATTTAATTACATTAATTACAATTTTTGGTGTATATAACTTATGAAAATGTTAACATGTGTCATAAATAAAAATTATCCTTCCATGTCATTTTAATCTAACCCTCTCTTTTTTCTTTTTTTTTGAACAAGCCAACCCTCTCTTTTTTCTAATCTAGTGATAAACTATGAATTTAAATTTTCTCCAGCTCTTTCTATTATGTTTATGTTATGCCTTCATCTTTGTCATTCATTCAATTCGTTTATTTATTTATTTTTTCTCTCTCTTCAATATTGTATTTTTTCTTTATTATAAATCAATCAACTTTTTTTTTTTTTTGGTCAGGTAGCCTAGCGGCTTGAAAATCACCTTTTAAAGGTGAATAAGTGGGCATACCGGGTTCGAACCCCGGTCCCTGCACAAATGTGCACAATGTCCAACCAATTGAGCTAAGCTCATGGGACAATCAATCAACTTTTAATTAGATTAAAAAAATAAGAACATGTAGGAAATCGTCCAATTCCAATAAAATGTAAAGAAAATAATAGGTGCGTTAAAGAGAGAGAGAAAATATAGATGAATGATTGAAATTACAACATGAAAACATGAAATGAATGATTGAACGTTGTAACCCGTAAGAAATCAAATAATGTAAAATTATTTCTCGGAATTGCAATTCAACCTTTTAAATATTATTGTTTCATGAGTTTATTTTAATTGATTGGACATAATGCACAAAAGTGCAGGATTCGTGTTTAAATCTGAATACATCCACTTATTCACTCTTAAGGGATGAATTTCTGAAATCCTTATTATTATTATTATTATTATTATTATTATAATATATTTGTTTGTCTAGCTCACAAATGAAAAATGGACACCGTGCATCTACTTAGTCCACGCGTGTGTATATATTTTTCTCTTCTTATCCTTTCAACTCCATAGACCATAGTTAATTAAATTTAGATATGCCTATATATAATACTTCCCTTGAAAACAGCTTCTCAATTTGCTTACTTGTAAAACTTAACATTTGACAAATGTAAAAACAAAACAACTTTTCAAATATTTCTTAATCATAATAATGCTGATGTTATATGAATAAATAATCAAATTAATTATCTTAAAGTATTCCATATATGGGAACATATAGTTTTAAGTCAATGATGACAAAAGCCAATAGTATACCTATACATATTACATACATTTATACATTTAGATAACATAATCATTAAAGAAAATCACAACTCTTTTATAGGTAGGTAATCATAGCCGCCAATGAATTTGTCCACACACCCATATCTTCAATGAAACTCATATAGACATATCTAAAGTAAGATAAATAACAGAGAACATAAAAGAAGTTTGTAGTTCATAATAAATAAGATAAGATTAATGGTTTTAATTTGTGATTGTTCATAATAGTTTTTTTTCTTTTTAAACAATGAAGTTATAGGTGAACACTTCCATACCCTCTAAATTAATTTGGGTATAATAGTTGTTGCAACAAGCATTAGGACTACTTTTTTTGTTTACACAACACGTTGTGACTATTGTATTGTAGTGTCAAATAATTTTAAATTTTCATAAATTATATTAACCGGAACTACTATACAAGGAAGTCATCTACTGGGGGCTATAATTTTTTTCATTAATAAATAGTATATATTATATAAAGCTAAAAACACAATAATTTTGGTGTTTGTAAAGTTTGTATATGTGAAGCATTGTTATTGGAACTAGGATTTACTGCAGTAAACAAATAACACACTAACACGCAGTAATCGATCTCGTCCACTCGCTTAAACAAAAATTTCTTTTTTGCCCCCCCCCCCTTATTTCTCTTCCCCCCCCCCTCAAACCCAAAAATACCCCTGAATTTGGCAAAATTATGCAATTCGGAATCCATATTCCGAACTCAGCTTCGTAACGTGGATTCCGAAGTACAGACAGATTTTGATAACTACGCGTGCATGCCCCCCACCCGCGGCAATGCTTCAACGCTTTCACTTCGTAACATAGAATCAGAAGTGTGATAACAGCATCGATGCTGAAGCTTGAGCATCGATGCTGGGAACAAATTTAGGCATCAGAACTAACAATTTCTAGTTTGAGCATCAATGCTGGCATAAGAGCATCGATGCTGTTGTATTGTCTGGGACTTTCCCAACAATTCATACGTGCACAACATCGATGCTGAAGCTTCAGCATCGATGCTGGGAACAAATTTAGGCATCAGAACTAACAATTTCTGGTTTGAGCATCGATGCTGACATAGGAGCATCGATGATGTTGTATTGTCTGGGACTTTCCCAACAATTCATACGTGCACAACATCGATGCTGGGAACAAATTTAGGCATCAGAACTAACAATTTCTGGTTTGAGCATTGATGCTGACATATGAGTATCGATGTTGTTTTATAGTCTGGTACGTGGACAGCATCGTTGCTGAAACTTGAGCATCGATGCTGAGAACAAATTTAGGCTTGGGGGGGTTGGAAGTGGCTTAGTTCGGTACGTGGAAACCAAACTGCAGTTCGATTTCTACGTTACGAATTGGGCTTAATGAGGGTAAAAAAGGTAGTTAGGGGGGAAAAAAGAAAATAGGGGGGTTAAAGAGAAATTTTCCGCTTAAACGGCCACTAAGTAGTTAGTACTATAACTACGTTAATTAACGCAGACGTTACGTTGACAATTTGTTTGTCCTTAACGTATCAAAATTGTCACGGTCAACCCAATACCAAGTGAGATCTAAAACGAATTTTAAATGAAGTTTTTTTTGTAAAAAAAATATAATTTTTATGAAATAATTTTTTTTAACAAACTCATTTATTAAATTATTATCATAATCCATACCAAAAAATTAAATTATTATCATAATCAATTTTATTAAACAATTTTTTTCAATTGATAATAAAGTCACTAAGTTTGATTTTTGTCGAAAGACATTGTTGATCTAGCTTCTGTGGCATCAACTCAACAAGGTTCATCTACACAGTCCACTTTTCAATTTACACAAGAGATGTATCAAGGTATTCTTGAAGCTCTTCAGCAATCGAAACTTGGTTCTCAGCCAAAGGTCAACTCAGTAACCACTTCTCCTTTTGCTCTGCATTCTCCTTCCTCCAATCAAAATGGTAAAATTTCTACTCTTTGGATATTAGATACAGGTGCTACCGATCACATTACATTTGATCTTTCTTCATTTACCAATTATCAAAACATTATTCATGTTCCTGTTTCTTTACCAAATGGTTCACAGGTCCTTGCTTCAATATCTGGTAGTGTAGTTATTTCACCACTAATCACCATACATAATGTCCTTTATCTTCCTTGTTTTCATGTCAATTTACTCTCTGTCACAAAGTTAGCTAGCACAAATAATTGTCATTTAAGCTTTACCACTGACTTATGCAAGATTTTGCAGAACCATTCTCTGGAACTGATTGGTACAGCTAAGCTACAAAGGGGATTGTATGTGATAGATATTGCCACTGTGAACCCTTCATGTAATTCAATTTCTTCTAATTCTTTTGAGCTTTGGCATTCCAGATTAGGACATGTATCAGATTCTGGTATGCAAGCTATTTCTAAACAGTTTCCTTTTATACCTTGTAAAAATAACATGTCACCTTGTGACAGTTGCCATTTTTCTAAACAAAAGAAGCTTCCTTTTCCTACTAGCTTTACTACTTCTTTGTTGCCTTTTGAATTGTTGCATGCTGATGTTTGGGGACCCTATTCCACCACTTCTCTTCTAGGACATAAGTATTTCCTTACTTTAGTGGATGATTTTTCTAGATTTACATGGGTCATTTTTCTCAAAAGCAAAAGTGAAACTAAGCAATTTATTATTAACTTTGTTGCTTATATAGAAAATCAATTTCATACTTCTTTAAAATGTCTCAGATCCGATAATGGTACAGAATTTGCATTAAATGATTTTCTCTTATCCAAGGGTATTATTCATCAAAAGTCTTGTGTTGAAACACCCCAACAAAATGGGGTTGTTGAGCGCAAACACCAACATATCCTTAATGTTGCTCGTTCCTTATTTTTTCATTCAAATGTTCCTAATACTATGTGGAACTTTTGTGTTCAACATGCTGTCCATGTCATAAACAGACTTCCCAGTCCATTGCTTAAGTCTAAAACCCCTTATGAATTGTTATTTCAATCACCACCTACCCTTCTTCACCTTAAAGTCTTTGGTTGTTTATCATATGCCACTACTATCCAAGCACATCGTACCAAATTTGACTCTAGAGCTAGAAAGTGTGTATTCATAGGCTACAAAGATGGCACTAAAGGCTACATACTTTACGATCTCCACTGCCACGACATTTTTCTCTTACGTAATGTTGTTTTCTATGAGAATTGGTTACCCTTTAAATCCGTCCTTGGACCCACTACATCCAATACTTCACCTTTTCCACTTTATGATGATCCTTTGGACATTTCACCTAACCTTTGTATGGATAGTTCTCCTTACTCCACTGGTTCACCACTTATCGATAAAACTTTGGACTCTAATTTGTCCTCTCCCTCTTCTGTTCCAGCTATAAATTCTGTTTTGGATTCTAGTCCATTGCCTAGTCCTATTACTACAACTACCCCTGCCTCTGAGCTCTCTAGTTCTGATGATAGCTCAGCAGAATCCCCTTCATCCTCCCTTAATCCTACTATATCTCCCAGCCCAACCATTCCCTTTCCAACTAGAGTGTCTACTCGTCCTAAACGACCTCCTCAGTATTTACAGGACTATCACTGCAGTACTCTATCTGGCTGTACCAACCATGGTTCATGTAATACTGCTTATCCTCTTTCTTCTGTTTTATCTTATGCTAATTGTTCTCCTGACTACAAATTGTTTTGTTGTTCTGTTTCTTCCACCACCGAGCCTAAAACTTACAACCAAGCTTCCAAGTTTGATTGTTGGAAAGAGGCCATGGATGCTGAGATCAAAGCTCTTGAGGTAAATAAAACTTGGACAGTTGTAGATCTCCCTTGTGGGAAGGTTCCGGTAGGTTGCAAATGGGTATACAAGATCAAATACCATGCTAATGGCACTATTGAAAGGTACAAAGCCAGACTTGTGGCCAAAGGCTACACTCAAATGGAGGGTGTGGATTATTTTGACACTTTTTCTCCAGTGGCCAAGATGACTACTGTGCGTGTATTACTAGTTGTTGCTGCAATTAAAGGTTGGCATTTAGAGCAGTTGGACGTCAACAATGCTTTCTTGCATGGTGACTTACATGAAGAGGTTTATATGTCATTGCCCCCTGGTTATGCAACTTCTTCTAGTTCCAAAGTCTGCAAATTAAACAAGTCCTTATATGGGTTAAAGCAAGCTAGTCGCCAATGGTATTCAAAACTATCTGCTGCTCTTATTTCTTTGGGTTATAAAGCTTCTGAGGCAGATCACTCTCTTTATGTCAAGTCCCAAGACACCTCATTTACAGCTTTATTAGTCTATGTTGACGATATTGTGCTAGCAGGAACTTCTATGGCAGAGATTCAGTCTGTCAAAGGCTTCCTTGATCAACAATTTAGGATCAAAGACCTTGGTCCACTTCGTTTCTTCCTTGGCCTTGAGATTGCAAGATCATCTTCTGGTATTTTTTTGAATCAAAGGAAATACACTCTTGAACTACTTGACGACACTGGTTTTCTAGGCTCTAAGCCTGCTGCAGTGCCTCTTGATCCTCACACCAAATTGTCTGCCACTGATGGTGTTCCTTATGATGATCCCTCTGGCTATAGAAGACTCATTGGTAGACTTCTTTACTTGACACACACAAGGCCAGATATTTCTTTCTCTGTTCAGCACCTTAGTCAATATGTTTCAACTCCCTTAGTCCCTCATTACCAAGCTGCTACTAGAATCTTAAGATACTTAAAAGGTTGTCCTGCTAAGGGAATTTTATTTTCCAGCCAAAGTTCTTTCCAACTTCATGGTTTTGCTGACTCTGACTGGGCTTGTTGTCCCAACACTAGGAGGTCCATTACTGGCTATTGTGTGTTGCTAGGGAGATCTCTCATATCTTGGAATTCTAAGAAACAAAACACTGTTTCTCGTTCCTCTACTGAGGCCGAATATCGTGCACTGGCCTCCTTGAGTTGTGAGTTGCAATGGCTGCAATATCTCTTTCATGATCTGCACATTTCTTTTCCTCAATCAGCTTCAGTTTACTGTGACAATAAATCTGCCATATACCTTGCCCACAACCCCACTTTTCATGAACGAAGCAAACATATTGAACTGGACTGTCACATTGTCCGGGAGAAGTTGCAGTCAAAGCTCATTCACCTCCTTCAAGTTCCTTCACAGTCACAGCTTGCTGATGTATTTACCAAACCTCTTCACTCTCCCTCCTTTTCTTCTATGATGTCCAAGTTGGGATTGTGCAACATCCACCATCCAACTTGAGGGGAGCTATCAGTTTTATTAGATTAGATTAGATTAGAATAGTGATTAGTCACTTTGGTAAATAGATTAGTTACATTATATGTTGACAGCTGGATTATTTTTCCATCTTGTATAGACTAATATATAAGACTAAGAGTTCATCTTAATTGTAACTAACAGATTCATTTTACAATTCAATGAGAATGAGTTTGTTTTCACTTTTTCATCCTCTTGTCAACAATTATCAAGGGACCAAGATTTTCAATAACTGATTCAAATTGCATGTCTGTATTTAGTGTAAATTCCAATAAAAGATAAAATAGAGAGAAATAATATATGTTATGTGTAGAAAAGACTAAAACTCTCTAAGTAATAGTGTAAATGTAGAAAATGTAAAATATAATTAAATGTAGAGAGTCTTATTTCATTATTAAACTCATTTAATTTGCTCATTTATAAGAGTGAGAGGTTTAAAAAACTAATTGCAAAATTATTTAGTACATTGAATAGGATCGAAATCATTCAACAACAAAAATGGTTTTGGCGTACAGATATTTGAAATTATTCCACAAAAAAAAAAATAGTTTTGACATGATTTTAGTTTAAAACTAACTATTAAAATATTTAACCATACATAATACTCAGAAAATTATATTTAATCAATAAACTAAAATTCAATTAATTAAAAAAAATCAAAATAAAATATCCAAAAATAAAAACTCCAAAAAAAATTCAAAAAATAAAATTCAGAAAAAACAAAACTAGGGCGTGCGAGAAATGGGAGAGTGGACTGAGGCGAGAAATGAATGAGTTTTGCAATTTAAAAAGGGGTAGCGGCGCAGTTTTTTGTCCGTTTACCATTTATTAAAAGATCTCTGGTCTATTTTTTGATGATGTGTCAAATTTTCACACACATGGCATTGATTTTTATATGGATGGTAAAAAAATGACCTTATTACTTATAATTTTGACGCAAAATTACCCATTTATCCTTCATCGTGATATTGGTCGCAAATAGGTAATTTTGTTCCAAATTGTAAGTAATAAGAGCGTTTTTCTAGTGCATTCTTATAAAGCAATTTTTTTGTGAAATGTAATTGTCTCCATAATAAACGCATCCAAGAAAAATATAAAGGCATCAGATAAACACAATTATAAAAATGAGACAATAACTTTATAATTGTAAGAAATCAAGCAGTTATATAATCTTAGATAAATGGGTTAATACTCCATGTAAAGTATGCAAGTTTTGCGATACCCCTACAAAAAAAATTGAGAATCTCCCTGTAATGTTTGATTTTTTGCAATACACCCTGGACTAAGTCAACCATAATACAATTGCCGAAAAAAACCCGCCGCAAAAAATAATTTTAGCGAGGGTTTTGCGGTGGTTATATTATGGTTGACTGAGTCTATAGGGTATTACAAAAAATCAAACATTATAGGGGAATTCTCAAAAATAATAATTTATAAGGGATATTACAAAACTTGCATATTTTACAGGAGGTAATACTATAATTTTTTAATCTCTACATATTAAAACTAGAATTGACAAAATCTTTTCTTAAATTGAAGTCCCAATAAAATTTCAATCTATTGACTTTATTACCAACTGAAAAGAAACAATAAATAAAAATAATTATGATAATTTAAAAAATGATTTTATTTAAAAAAAATCAATTTAGTAAAATGTAGTGTTAGTTTTTTTTATTTTTAAAAAGACTCACTTTAAAATTTGTTTTCCTCCTCATGATCAGTAATAATTTTTTGCAAGAAAGATTATCTTATTTGATATATTGATATTTAAAAACAAAAAATAGTATTCTTAATCATGTTATATTCAGACATCCTCTGTTCGAGCATGATTTGGCGGCATTATTAGAAACACCTTCGGTCACTATCTTGCAGATTTCTCAGACTTCATTCAAGGATCATCTGACATTTTACTCGCGGAGCTGACTGCTATCCTTAGAGGCCTCTTGCTGGCCAAAGACATGAATATTAATGAACTTGTCTGCTACTCTGACTCTTTACTCTGTGTTAACCTCATCAAAAGTCCACAAGTTAAGTATCATGTTTATGTTGTGTTGATCCAGGATATCAAGGAGTTAGTCTCTTAAACTAACGGTGCCCTCCATCACACACTAAGAGAAGGGAATCAATGTGCAGACTTCTTCGCTAAAGTTGGAGCATCATTAGTTGCCGATCTCCTGACTCATACATCTCCTCTAGAAGGCCTTCGTGAACTTCTTAGGAATGACGCAATGGGAACTTTTTTCCCTCATGCTTAGTTTTTTTTTTTCTTTTTATTAGCTTCTATATCAAAAAAAATGTTATATTCCGACATTCGTGTAAAGCATTATTTTATATATTTATATGTCCAAAAAAAATAGTGGAAATAAACTAAGAAATTACAAAATTACATTTTAACGGATAGTTTAAAGTTTTATATTTATTAGCTGTAGTTTTATATATATAGTTGAACCTTGCAAATCTCTCACTGTCAAGTTTCAAATTGATCAATATCAAAAACTTGCTTTTTGTTCTGTATACGCTCTGCTTCTTGCATTCTCAGATATGTTTCTATTTCTTGTTTATCACTCATTTTTCCTCTTTTTAATTAATTGTTTTTCAAGAAAACTTTCAAATTTTCATTATGTTTCTTACGGTGCAAATGGTTACTTGATATCAAGAAGGTTCATCTTTTCAATTGTTTGAGAAAAAAAGTTTCTTTTTTTGATTACTTCATTATGTTTTTTACAATGCAATTGGTTTACTTGATATCAAGAAGTTCATCTTTTCAATTGTTTGAGAAATTTTTTTTCTTTTTTTCCTTCATTATGTTTTTTTACAGTGCAGTTGGTTTACTTGATATCAAGAAGTTCATCTTCAATTGTTTGAGAATTTTTTTTTCTTTTTTTTCCTTCATTATGTTTTTTTACAATGCAATTGGTTTACTTGATATCAAGAAGTTCATCTTTTCAATTGTTTGAGAATCAAAATTTCCTTTTTTTTTAATTGATTGTTTGTTGTTTATGTAAAAATTTGAATTTTCATTGTGTTTGGTTACTATGCAATTAGTTACTTTATTTATCTCTTCTTCCACATGATCAAGGTTCCATCTTTTGCATTGTTTCAAAAAAATTTGAATTTTCTTCATGATTGTCAAAATTGAGTATGTTGTGGTGACATTATTTATTTATTTCTATTTAGAAACATGGGTCGTCGGAATGGTGGAACCATGTATCTAAAGTCAGCATCGATAAGTGGAGATGTAAATATTGCAACATTGTGTACAGTAGAAATATTAACAAAGTTGTACAGCCACACCTTTCTTGTTGCTCAGCTTATGAAAGTCTAGGTAGTAATATGTTTATAGTTTTGTTTGTTTTACCAACATATATATATATATATATATATATATATATATATATATATATATATATATATATATCAACCACAACTTATGATTTTAACTATTTGGTTTTGCAGCTACTGCCACTACTGAAATCCTGAACCACAACTTATGCTTGATCAAAATGTCCTACATTTTGAATATGATGGAAACCCTCAAGCACTAAAAACCAACCTATTGGTGACCAATCCACTACAAATCAAAATGATGATGATGAGTTATATTTGGATTGGGATGCAATAGACAAGTATCAAGAGTCCATGATTGATGAAGCCCTCACTGCATTCAACCATTCTGATGCAAACATAAACAATCAAGCCTTCACCAATGCATTCAACCATTCTGATGCAAACACAAACGATCAAGCCTTCACCACTGCATTCAACCATTCGGAAGAAGCCTTCACTGCATTCAACCATTCTGATGCAAACGCAAACAGTCAAGCCTTCACCATTGCATTTCAACCATTCTGATGCAAACACAAACAGTCAAGCCTTCACCACTGCATTCAACCATTCTCATGAAGCCTTCACTGCATTCAACTATTCTGATGCAAACACAAACAACCAAGCCCTCACTGCAGGTGATTTCAATAATCAATTTTTTTTTCTGGGAGCTGAAAACAGTGGAAACATCTATTGCATTTTTAGAGGAGGAGAATAATAAGCTAAGAAGAGATAAGGAGGATCTAAATTTGCGTGGAAACCAGTTCAATCGTCAAGTTGGCGAGGCATTACAAAAACTAAAATATTTTGATATAGTTTGTACTTATCTTATTTATATATAGTGTATTTTGTATCGTCGAAAAAAATAAACAGATTTGTAAGATACTTTGCAAAAATAAATAAAAGAAAAAAATTCATATAAGCTTACTAAAAAGTTTATTTTTATGGCTTTCACTTTTTCTATTTTTCTTCATTAATATTAAGGAACTTTTGTTTAATAAGAGCTTCATAAAATACGTGTTTGACCCTACTTATGACTTATAAGAGAAATAAAGCTAAAATAAAGTCGGACCAAACAGACACTTAATAAATACTCTCTCTAATTTTTATTATAAGAGAAAATTCATTTTTAGGTTCATTGAAAAAGTGAAGAATTTATATTCATTACTTTTTTAATGAACCTAAAAATTAAAAAAAATCTAATAATAAAAATTAGAGTAGAAAACAACAAAAGTGTTGGAGAAGAAAAACTCCAGAGAAACAAAATAAGAAATATCATCAAAAGTAACAAATATAAAAGAAAAAAAATATCCAAGAAATATATCAAAAAGAAAAGAGAGAAAGTGAGGTTCACATTCTAAATGAAAGAGAAGAGAGAATAGGATTTGGGGGAACAAACAAAGTAAGGGAAAATATAGATGGTTGTTTTTTTTTATACAAATAGATGGGTGTTAAAAATAAGAAAAAATGAAGGTGCATTTATTTCAATAATTTTATATGATTTTTAATATAATAAAGTATGATTTTTTCAAAGTTTGTTATAAGCACAAAAAAATCAACTTTATGTGAAGAACCATACAAAAAATACTTAAAAAATACACCTAAAGTTTGTTATGGGTGGTTAGCACTTAGCTACCACACTTTTGATTTAAAATAAAAACTTTAATTTTAGTCCCTCTAATAATTTCCTTCAAACTTTAGTTACTATAATATGTTTTAAGTGACTTACCTTCTATTACTGAATTATATATCGATGAAGGCACTTGTGCGCACACGAACCCAACAAAAGGAAACACCAATTAAAAACACAAAACCACGATTAAATCACAAGATATATATAGCTATGAAGCCCTGATACAAGATACGATACGGATACGGCGATACGAGAAAAATTTAAAATTTAAGATACAATACGTATTGGAAAGTATCTGACAAATATCGCAGAAGTGTCTGTATTTTTTCTATTTAAAAAATAAAATTTAAACATTGGATACTCCCCCGATACGTATCGGGAAGTATCTAACACATATCAATATCGGATACGGTATCTGACACGATACTTGATCAATTTTAGATTACGGTGCTTAACAGATATATAGTAACTAAAACGCCTCTCTCTTCTGCACAACACAAAAAACAAAGCACGTACTACTTACAACACATTATGCAATTGATAAACAAAACATTTTGCAAATTTACCTAATTTTCGGTCATTGATACGGAAGCATCAATCAGAGGCAGCAACAAAACTCACTTCCTTATCAATAGTCATACTCATATCTAATTAAAGTAACTAAAAATAAATAAACCATAACAAGTAACATGAACAAGTTTTGTCACCAATAATCTCCACAAGAGCAATTTCCAATTTTAAAATGGTGAAATCTACTAGAATCTCCTAGCACAATTCCGTGTCCTTCTGTAACCATGGCAATAAGTTTGATTACGTTATGGGCTTATGGTACCACCACATACATGATGGCTCTGCGTAACTTGCAAAGGTAACCAATCTGGAGTGTTGATTATACCAAAAGCTATTGCAAGCTATTCGCTGTGATACTTTATATTTTATAACGCGATAGTAGAAAGACCCATGGCCATAAACCCAAGGTTTTTGGTAAGAATGTGGTGTCCGACACTTATATCGATGTTCTTACGTAAGGACACACACTTGATTCAATTTATTAGTATGCGCAAATTCTCAATTTTATAGATTACAGAGGAATCCATAAACCACACTTCATTATTGGTAAAAATAAATGTGATTAGTTTGCCTGTTGAAAAGAAAAGATAAAGCATCATTCATTACATTAATTTTTCGAATTAATTGTTCAATGTTGAAACTACACTAATATATATGGTGACTTCTCTTTAGTCCATGATTTGTTATGTTTATGCATCTACTCTAAAAAATTCAAATTTCTTAACCTTTAATGGTTGTCCTCTTATCTATTTTCATTCATTATTCCTTAAAATACATTAATGCATCATGTTTTCTTTTTTGGATAAACAAATATTATTAAGTTACTACCTCCCATCCTTTTTATAAGAAACAATTGACTTTTTAATCAAATAAGTGACGACATACACTTTTTGGGTGCTATGATATAGTACCAATGACATAGTGTAAAACATAGGAAACATGTTTAAGATTACTAAAAGCTATATTTTTTTTTATATCAAAGACTGAAAATGAACACCGCTCGATCAATTCAAAGTCCACCATCATATTTGAGTTGGCAGACATCCCTTGTTGGGTAGAGATGAGATGTTATCTACACTTGATAGCAATGTTCTGCTTTAAAATTGCTGTCAAGCTCAAATCTAACATTAATTAATTGTTTCCAGCAAAGTATGCTAAAGGTCCAACAATAGCACCATTGATATAAGTTGCAGGTTCAGAATGACTGTAATCACCGCGATCATCTGGAAATCCATCATTCTGGTTCGGACCTCCAACTATGGCTCCAACCAATATGTTAGGATTAGGACTCATTAAATGAAAAAATGGGTTGAAGCCTCCATCACATCCTATGCTTTGTGGATGAACTGATAGTGAAGGCAATGAAGATCCTCTATGGTGAATTCTCTTTGGAAAGTATGGTCCATAACCTACCATATACGACATTTTAAGTGGATTTTCACCTAGTATGTAGTCTACCTGAAATTAATTTCACAACAAATTATTTATCAACATAAAGGAGATCGAGGAGAATATATTTGAAGCCACTGTGGTTAGCTAAATGAAGAATAAAACTTGCCTGTCTTTTCGCTATGGTTCTTAAGGTATTTGGAGTGACAAATATGTTGCCACAGTTAAATGTGTGCTTTGTAGCTGACATATACTTTGAATAGGTTGTAAACAAGAATGTTATAGCAGTCACATATTGGAGATTACTTTCAGGTAGCTTAAACATGAGTCCCCCTGCACATTAATTCAAGTTTATGTCGTCATTTAACAGTCGATAGTACTATAATATTCTCGGATCACTTATGTATTGATTCATTAGAATGATTTGAAACTCATTATAGTGAATCAAGATTCATCGTAATGAATCGGGTACGTACACACTAAAGATTATATTGGTACTGTCATGTCGATCACATTAATTTACCTTGTGTATATTGTGTAGTTGAAGAGGGTGAGTTAGGCAATATTTTGCACATGAAATTATCAGCTTCTTGTCTATATTGATCAAAGTTCTTATCACCATTCAGCAATGCTCTCTGCAGTAATAGTTAAAAAGAACAATAGAGACCTAATCAGTCAAACAAATTTAAACTAACATATTGTCTCTTCATATTTTACAATGAAATTGAAGATCAACAAACTTACCCTTGAGAGAAGCACATGTGCTCCAGCATATTTGTTATCCCAGCTAAAGATATCAGGTTGATCATCAGCTCCTAAAGACTTCACCAAATTATAATAATAAACACCATTTGTTGCTCTAAAAAGCCATGCAGCTCCCCACAATAGTTCATCCTAAGAATACATAAAGCCTATTAGAACAACGCATTATTTAACTAAAAGAAACAACGAACAGGTCAATGCTCCAGGACCACGAGAGAGGGAGACACTACATCTCCGCCCAAAACCTTAAGACATCAAGGATCCGAGATGTCTGATATCTACAACATGTAAATGTGTGATTCTAGCTCCTACATTAAGGAATGCATACCATTTAAGTTGAAACTAAGTTTAAGTACCTTGAATCCAGAATATGAGCAATAAAATGGACAAGCAGCAGAACCAAGTGAGTTACTGTATGAACCTTGATACTGCAAAGCAAACTGATAAACCTTCTGTGAAGTTCTCAACAAAAGCTTAGAATAAGTTGGATCAACTTTTCTAAAAACAATAGATGCGGCGGCAAGTGCAGCAGCAGTTTCAGCAGCAACATCAGAACCAGGATTCTTTGAAGATACATAATAAACAGTTCTAACAGTATCCATATCTTCTGGTCTTTCCCAACATTTATGATCAACATTTGGATCTCCAACTCCAACATAGAGTCTTCCAGGTGTTGATGTTGCACACTTTAGGAAGTAGTCTGTCGCGTGACGAATTGCAGCTCTTGCTTCTTTCATTTGTGGCCCCATTCTCTTACCATATTCAATTGTGCTCCATGATAGCATTGTTGTAGTAAATGCCATTGGAAAATTGAATTTTACATTGTCCCCTGCATCATAGTACCCTCCACTTAAATCCACCTGTATGTGTCAAAGTATATGTGTCAACCACTTTGTTGTTCCATTGGATACTATGAACCGCAGACGCAATACTGACATGGATATTTGACACGAGACTAACATAATAATTTCAAAAATTAAACTGATTGACCACATGTGTCATTACAGTACGTGTCGGTTTGAACACTAGACACACTTTTAATCTAAATTGTTGGTGCTCCATAAATTGTATATTTATTATATTTATATCTAGCAACATAAAAAATGTGAGAAAATCATATAGTTTGAGGTGTAACTAAAAATTTACAGGCAAAAGAAAAGAACATTGTTATTTGTCACGAAAGAAAGTAGTCATGAACTTCACAAATCACAACGTGCCAAACTCTTAAGAGTACTTATGAGTGACAGGGTAAAAATGTGATCATATGGATTTGACAAAAAAACATGGGTGCACTAATAAGCAATAATCACGCTTAATGATGTATCAGGATGGATGTTTCGTTCTCACTATCAAAAAAAGTTAGATATACTTTCTCTTTAATAGTTTCTGTAACACTCAATTTTTAATCGGTTAAAATTAATGTGAGTTCATCGTAGTATTAGAAATAAATTTTGCCCACATGAATTTAATTATTCAATTAGAAAATGAGTGTTGTTAAAAAATGTGTACAAAAATTAGTTGGTTGACTGTCAAAAGAAACAACTGAGAGAATATTATTTTTTGTAGGTCTATTTATTAATTATTCTTTTACTTAATTTATCATAAAAAATTATTTCAAAAAAGAAACAACTGAGAGAATATTATTTTTTGTTCAGGGATTGGAAACCTCTAAAATTGAAACAGTGTAACGACAATGTATTCTTAACCTTGATTGAAGGAATATAAACTTTGTAATTTTCCTAACATTGACAAAAGAAATAGACCATTATTGACTCCAACCTTTTTAAATTTGATTTTTGTCTTTATTCTGTGCTATACAATTGGAATCTTTCAGTAATGTACATAATAGAATCGTTTCAAAACATTTCAAATGAATAAAACATTAATTTTTCTCTTAATATAATATAAGTCGTCATTGTGTCCCGTAAATCTAACTCAATAGGTAGCTACAGAGTTTCAAAATTTTCTACTACTTTCTACTACTTTACATTTAAGGTGGATAATCTAATCGGTAAATTCTTGAATCCAAAAAATAAAAAGTGACTCTAGAACTATTAAAAACCTAACATGAACAAAAAGTTAAAATAGGGAAATATTTGATTTTAAACCATTCAAAAGTGATTAAAAAACAAAGTCATCTCAACAACCAAAAGAAAATGACTGAAGAAACTAGACAACAAAGCAGAGTAAAAAACTACAAGTCAACAAAAAGATACACTATAATAGTACCTATTAGAATTTAGGAGGCCTATACTCAACCACAAAAGTTAGCTTAAGAGTTGAGGTTTGCACACATTTATAAAGGCTATCTATACCATATCTCTAGCCAATATGGAACTTCTAACAGTACCAAATAGTAACAGATCAATTCATCAAGGTACATGGTAAGGTGCTTGATATGTTTTGTTGAATATTGAAAAGTTTCAAACATATTATGTGCCATGTGGGCTAAAACAAAAATACAAAATACACTTCCGCAATATTTCAATGATAAACCATATATAGCAAATATTAAGATAGGATATGTTTCTTCATAAAATTATGTTTTAAGGACCAAGGCAATAGAAATTGAATGGCTTAAATACACTTTTGGTCCCTTAACTATTAAAAGTTTCGTTTTGGTCCCTTAACTTATTTTTTGGTTTCATTTTGGTCCCTTAATTATTAAAAGTTTCATTTTGGTCCATTAACTATTTTCTTGGTTTCATTTTGGTCCCTTAATTATTTTTTTGGTTTTGTTTTGGTCCCTTGAAATGAAGACCAAAGTAGTTGATGTAGGAAGAGTTAAGGGACCAAATTGAAACCAAAAAGTAAGTTAAGGGACCAAAATGAAACTTTTAATAGTTAAAGGACCAAAACGAAACAAAAAAATAAATTAAAGGACCAAAACAAAACTTTTAATAGTTAAGGGACCAAAACGAAACTAAAAAATAAGTTAAGGGACCAAAAGTGTATTTAAGCCAAATTGAATTGTAACAATTCAATACTACAAAATCAATTTTGTAAAGTGAAATATTGTGACCAGATTGATTTATCGACAATATAGACCAAAAAAGGGTGACAGAAATATATATTATATATGTTGGATAGACTCTAATACCTTCTTAAAATTTAAATTGGCCCAATTCAATCTTAAAAAATCTAACTTAAAAAGAAATATCTGTCACTTATAATTATTTTGTGGAACTTTAAACACAAGAACAAAAATAAATAAAAAAATGCTAGTGCACGAGGCTCCCGTCATGTGTGTTCTTAGAAGGATACTTATGTAAAATATGTATCCTCACAAATAGAGAACATGTTTCATGTATTTGAACTCGTAACCTCAAGATCACAAGACAACAACAAAGAAGCATATATATATATATATATATATATATATATATATATGACAAAGAACATGAAAAATAGTGTAAAAAGTAGAATGAAAATGAAGTACTGCTACATTACATTGGCTAGGCGACCATCAGAAAGTCCAGAATTGGATCTCCATTTGATTTGCTGGTTAGGAGGGAGCCTTCCTGACCTCTGTCCTTGAAAAAACAACAATGATTTTGCCAAAGCTTCTCTGTAGTTTGGTTTGCATTGAACATTGCCAACAACCAGCAAGCATGTGATAAGTAACAAGAAAAGCATGTGAATTTTCATCATGCTCTCACTGCTTGTATTGTGTTAGTTGTGCGACCCCCTTTTGCTTTGGAATTTGCTTTATGACTTCTTGGATGAAGCAAATGAGTAATATGCTACCCTTTTTATAATAGAAGCAAAGGAAAATAAAATCAATCACTTGGCATAAATCAAGGCTTTACAAGGATTTTTTTTAAAAACATTTGTACTCCCTCCGTCCCAAAATAACCTCCGTCCCAAAATATAAAAGAAAAAAATATAATCTCACTTATTAAGAAAATATAATGATGAAAATTTGAAATATAGTTTTGTGGAGTTTTTCTTGAAATAAGTTGTATAGTGATGGACAATTTTAGCAAGTGTACTAAATTCGTCGTTAAGTAATAAAATTTATAAGATTCGTCTCCACAGGGATTGTTTCAATCTCGACAAAACAATTGTATTCAATTTAGAATGTAAATTAAATTGACAAGGGGGGGGGGGGGGGGGGGGTGGTGTTTGCATAAAGTTTCAGTCAACAAAAAGTAGTTGTTGTTTTGAAATTTAAGAGAAAGATGAGACGAGGTCTTTCGATTCATCTGAGTTACTCTAATTGGTACACTGCACCTATTTTTTATGAATACTTCTCTAGCTTTACGATAGTTAACAAAATAGCCCTAATCAATCCATTGACTTAGGACCCGCTTCTCGGATTACAGTCCCTAATCCCTTAGGTGATCTAATATTCTTTGAAGGTTTTAAGAACGTTAACTTATTATCACAAACAAACGATTATCCATCCCTAGACTAACTATGTTTATTTGAACAATTCAATTAGGTCTAAGTTGAAAGCTATGGTCAGTAGTCATTCATTCTCACTAATTCATGTTATAAATTGTCAATCTATAAAAAGCATTAAGAACAATTGAATTGAATAAAACTAGATATATATATTCGTGCGAAATAGAGTTTCACAGCAACATGGTTCAATTAGGGTTACATCAAAATCATCTCAAGACCTAATCTCTATGAGATTTAGTTACTCATGATTGAGTTTACAAATATCATAATCAAGGAAAGAATTAACGCATACATGAATGAATAAGAATTGATGCAATCGCCTCTTTCTTCAGTCTTCTAGATCAAAATCGCGCTTTTTCTCTCCAAAATTCGTAACCCCCAGCAAAAAGATCTGACTTCGGCTTAAATAGGCGAAAACCTGCCGCAAAATCGTGCCACGATTTTAATAATCGTGTCACGATTCCATCGATTAAAAACGACAAACTCTCTGCCAAGGAAATCGTGGCACGATCTGGGAATCGTGACACGATTTGTATTTTTGTGCAATTCTTCATTTTTCTTGTTTTCCTTGCTGTTTTCACATGCTGTGAGCTCCATAATTGATGAAATTACATATAAAAATTACGTGACAACAGAGTGTCATCACAACCCCAAACTTGAATCATTCCTTGTCCTCAAGGAATCTACTTGCAAAAATGATAAATGACAGTAAACTAACAATTCGATAATCAAGTGGTAGTACTCAAAAGTTCATCTCCTTACTAGCTAAAGATGAGCTAGTTTGACTTGTTAACATCCACCATTCACAACTCCACGCAACAATATGATAAGGGTTCACTCAGTCAACATGCAAGTCTACATATTACCATAAATTTGAAAAATTTCTAAACATCAATCAAAGTTCATGTCATTTCACACTTTAAGGTCTTTTCAAGGTTATAAGGGGGCTTAGGTACCGGTGGGATAATATTTGGATAAGTAGGCTATACAAATTGTTTTGAGTTAGGCATTCCTACGGTTTTTCAAACATAAACACCTTCCCACATTCACCTTTTTATTCATCAATCATTGAAGGTACTAGAGATCATTATTGGGACAAACAACATTTTTATATTCATTTCAAGTCCCCTTTTCCTTCTTTTCTTTCTATTTTTTTATTTTTTTATAATACACCTATTTTGTGTATTTTTCATGATTTTCATGTATGTTTATTGAATGATTCTCTAGTACCCCTCACCCCAAACTTTTTTTTTGTTGTTGTCAATTCCAATAGCAACCCCAAACTTATTGTTTAGCGACATCATAATTAGCCTAACTCAAAGAAAACAATATTAGGGTCAATTCCTAAAAGTCTCTAGGCTTAAAACAAAGTTTGTCACCGACTCAAAAAGATCTAATCCTACCGGCTCAACATGGGTTTTTCAAAAGGTAAATTTTTTTTTTCACATAACATCCGGGTAGGCTGCAAAAGCTCAGAGGACCAAGCAGATTGCCTTAGTGTGTAAATGACAAGAACCAATCAATAATAGAGAAATAATGCAAATTCTAGAAATGTAAACCACACGGAACACTCATTATAAGTAAACTGAAAAAAAAATAAAAAAATTAAGATTTGGCCATGAACCTTACAGCTGAGATTTCTGGGAGTTGTGACTACCTAGCATATACTGTACACTTCTCCATTGAAATTCAAGTCACTCCTCCATAAGAATTTTCAGAATACCACTTGATCATAAAATTGTTACTAAACTGTTAACTATCAATCAGAAAGCAAATTCATTAATAATAAACAAGTTCAGAATCAGTACAAAACAGGGGAACATCTAAATCATTACAAACCAAATCAAATTGTTCAACTATGACTGAAAATAGATAAAATACTGTAAATAGCATAAAAATAAAAAGATTGGACCATCAGTAGCCCAAACTCAGTAGAACTCATCTTCAGGAATCCAGGTGCAGTCATTGTCAGTCGCCATGTCTTCCGGGTTAACATGAACCTCTCCCTCTGTTTCTCCTTGTGCACCAGCCAGCCTTTCTCCCTCAGTGAAGTCAGCAATAATCTCTTGCTTGGTACTCATAGCTCGACTCCTCCAACCGGCAAAATAGTCACCCATCGCTGTCCTCGAACCATGAAATCTCTCATAAGAACCAGTCACCGGTCGCCTGTTAGCTTCGACCGCAGCAGTGAACTCTGGCCCAAAACGAGGGCGGCACCATAGATTCTGATCTGATGCCTCATTCATCCAATTAGCTGTGCCAAACATGTAATCAAGCATCATGGGATGAATAGGTGGATGTGAAGCAGAACTACTCCCCTCGCCTGGAAACAAGTGCGGTGTGGGTTGAGATTGTGGTGGAGCTTCTCCTTCCTCCTGTTGGATCAATTTATGCATATATGCTTCGTGATCTTTCACATAACCATCCAACACCGTATCGGTAATGGGCTTCATACTCACCACATCAGTATCACTCAAATAAAATTCCACTCCGGCAACCTCACACATCCAACATATGAGACAAAAATGAGCTATCGCCTTGTGGCTTTTCAGAGCAAATTCAGAAATACTATTGGCAAGCAACTCACCAACATTCATCGGTGCACCAGATAAAATAGAAGCGATCGTGTGGACTCGCTTCAGAGGAACATCGGTACTACTCGAGGTAGCTTCCAATGTTTGCACCACAAAGGACATCCATGCCTTTGGATATGGCTTGAACTCCGCCTTAGCCAATGTCCTAGCACCCTTCCAACGAGCTCCCTCTCTACACAATGATAGCAACAACTCCTCCCATTCCTCTTCATTCCAATTGTTGCATTCCTCTCTCCTCCGAGTAACATCACAAGACTCGGGTGGCTCAAGATCAAGCAAGTTGTTAATTGTGTCAGGACTAAAATCAATTGTCTTCCCCCTCACATACGACTCATACCTCTTCCCGGAGAAACGGGCATTGGCATAAAATTCACAAGCCACCGTAAAGTTTGCTTTCTCAAAAATCATCTCATTCAAATACATCCACCCCCGAGCGTTGATCACTTGTGCAAAGTCAGGATTTGTACCTAACTTTTTCAAGTCAAACTTCCTCTCTTGAATCACTCTATACCCCTTGATTTCTTTGAATCGTTCTTTGGCTTCCTTGTTCAGAAATTGGACTGATGCGGATGGTGGTGGTGCAGGTGTGGTACGTGGTGGAGGTGGTTGTCTACCCCTTATGGTGATTTTGCCTCTTTTTGTGGTTTTTTTGGGTTTTGGAGGCATGGTGAGATTTTGGTGATTTTGTGTTTTTGAAAGGAATAGGTATGAGAAGAGATGAATTTGTGATGGAAAGTGTGAATTTGAGGTGAAGAATGGCGAAATTGAGTGAGAAAAGGGTAGAAATTCGTGTGCTAGGGTTCTGAAAAAAAATTGGGCAGAGTTTCCCCAAGTTTTCCAATTTTTGAAAATATTTTCGCAGCACACATATATATAGGCGAAGCAAATCGTGTCACGATGTGTGCAAATCGTGCCACGAGTCTGCTTTTGTAACGGTCAGATTTTCAAAAAACGTAGGTATCGTGCCACGATTCGCCTGATCGTGTCACGATTTCTCATCTGCACTTGAATAAATTTTTAAGCCCAGATCGTGTTACGATGTCAGAAACGTGCCACGATTTGGCTGGCAGAGAGTAACTTAATTTGGAGGTTGCAAATCGTGTCACGAATTGTGCAAACGTGCCACGATTTGGCTGGCAGAGAGCAGCTTAATTTGATGAGCATAATCGTGTCACGATGAGGGAAAACGTGCCACGATTTTGCAGGCAGGAAGCATGTGAATTTAACTTAGAAAAATTTCCTGCCCTGAATTTTTTTGAGTTTTTGATTTTTTCAATTTTTTTTTTTTTTTTGAAAAATTTTTTAGACAAAGAGAAAGAAAACAATACCTAAAACAAAATTGGTGGGTTGCCTCCCACCCAGCGCTTCTTTACCGTCACTAGCTTGACTTCCACGGACCTTTATGGGTCCGTCAGCACCAATCCTACCCTCTCCTTGGGTAGTTCACCACCAAGGTACGGCTTTACTCTTTGTCCATTGACTTTGAAACTCCTTCCATCGGTCGGTGCAGTCAATTCAACCGCTCTAGAAGGCGATACACTTTTGATTATGAACGGTCCCGACCACTTAGATTTTAGCTTTCCAGGAAACAGCTTCAACCTGGAATTATACAACAAAACTGGTTGCCCAGCATTAAATTTCCTAGAGACTAAATTTTTGTCATGATATCTCTTTGTTCTGGCTTTATAAATGACCGCATTTTCATACGCATTCAGCCTTATTTCCTCCAGTTCATTTAGTTTCAAAAGTCTTTTCTTTCCAGCGGCCTCTTGGTCAAAATTCAAGGCCTTAATGGCCCAATATGCTTTGTGTTCTAGCTCTACTGGAAGATGACAGGCCTTACCATAGACCAATTGATATGGTGACAACCCTATGTGAGTTTTAAAGGCTGTCCTGTATGCCCACAGTGCATCATCTAATTTCTTAGACCAATCTTTTCTATTAGATGCAACTGTCTTTTCTAGAATCTGTTTCAGCTGACGGTTTGAAACCTCTACTTGACCACTTGTTTGTGGATGATAGGGAGTCGCAACTTTATGCTTGATATCATACTTTTTAAGCACAGTTTCAAGAAAATTATTGCAAAAGTGCTTCCCCCCATCACTGATCAAAACTCTAGGGGTTCCAAACCTAGTGAAAATATGTTTCTTAAGAAAATTCACCACAGTTTTCGCATCATTAGCAACACAAGGTATCGCTTCAACCCATTTAGTGACATAATCAACACAGACAAGTATATGAAGATAAGAGAAAGAGGATGGGAATGGTCCCATAAAATCGATGCCCCAACAGTCAAAAGGTTCAATTTCAAGAATTCCATTAAGGGGCATCTCATTCCTCTTAGAGATATTACCTGTCCTTTGGTATTTATCACACCTTTTCACAAAATTCTGACAGTCTTTGAACAGAGTTGGCCACCAGAAACCGCTTTGCAAAATTTTTGCCGCGGTTCGTTCTCCACTATGGTGGCCTCCATAAGCTGAGCTATGGCAGTGCCACATGATCCTCTGTAACTCATCACCTCCAACACAACGTCTTATTAAACCGTCAGTGCTCACCTTAAACAAGTAAGGATCATCCCACAAGTAGTGGTTTGCATCCTGGAAGAATTTCTTTCTTTGTTGCCAATCCAAGTCATCCGGTACAATGTTACCGGCTTTAAAGTTGGCCATGTCGGCAAACCACGGACTTTCTCCTATCGCAAACAGCTTCTCATCTGAGAACTCGGCCATGATAGCCTTTTCTTTGTCAGTCACCTCACTGTTGTTCAACCGTGAAAGGTGATCTGCCACTACATTTTCAACTCCCTTCTTGTCCCGAATTTCTAGATTAAACTCTTGTAACAATAGGACCCACCTCAACAGCCGAGGTTTTGAGTCCCCTTTTGTCAACAAATACTTGAGAGCTGCATGATCTGTAAAAACAATAACCTTGGATCCAATTAGATAAGGCCGAAATTTTTCCAAAGCAAAAATTACCGCAAGCAATTCCTTTTCAGTTGTGGAATAATTAACTTGATTTTCATTCAAAACCTTGCTTGCATAGTATATTGCATGGAAAAATTTCTCCTTGCGTTGGCCTAAAACAGCCCCCACCGCGTAATCACTAGCATCACACATAAGTTCAAAAGGAAAATCCCAGTTTGGAGCAATGATTACCGGTGCGGACACCAACTTGTTTTTAATCAAAGAAAAAGCTTTTAAACATTCAGAATCAAAATTGAAATCATTTTCTTTAACTAAGAGGTTACATAAGGGCTTGGCAATTTTTGAAAATTCTTTAATAAAACGCCGGTAAAAACCAGCATGCCCCAAAAAGCTTCTCACCCCTTTCACCTTGACAGGAGGGGGAAGTTTTTCTATAACCTCTATTTTTGCTGGATCAACTTGAATGCCTTTTCCACTTATTTTGTGCCCCAAAACTATACCTTCCGTGACCATAAAATGACATTTTTCCCAGTTTAAAACAAGGTTAGTTTCGGTGCACCTTTCAAGAACTACATTCAAATGGAATAAACATTGGTCAAAAGACTTACCGAATACCGAGAAATAATCCATGAATACCTCAATATTCTTCTCTATCATATCAGAGAAGATGGAAAGCATGCACCTCTGAAAAGTGGCAGGTGCATTACATAGCCCAAAAGGCATCCGTCGATAAGCAAAAACACCAAATGGACAAGTAAAGGCAGTTTTTTCTTGATCTTCCGGGGACACCGCAATCTGGTTATACCCCGAATACCCATCCAAAAAACAGTAGAAAGCTTGGCCAGCCAACCGCTCAAGCATCTGGTCCATGAAAGGAAGGGGAAAATGATCCTTCCTGGTTGCTTGGTTCAACCGACGGTAGTCTACACACATTCTCCATCCAGTGACAGTACGGGTGGGTATTAACTCATTCTTATCATTTACTACCACCGTCATTCCTCCTTTCTTTGATACCACATGAACGAGACTCACCCAAGTACTATCAGAAATGGGGTAAATCATTCCTGCCTCAAGCAATTTCAAAACTTCCTTCTTAACCACTTCTTTCATAGTCGGATTTAATCTTCTTTGCGGTTGGACTATAGGCTTATACTCAGCTTCCATATGTATCTTGTGCATGCAATAAGCTGGACTAATTCCCTTTAAATCAGAAATAGCCCATCCTAAAGCTCCTTGATTTGCTCTTAACACCCTCATTAATTTCTCTTCTTCTAAGGATGTCAAGGAATTGCTAATGATTGCTGGTCTAGACTTATCATCAGTTAAGAAAACATACTTCAAGTGGGAAGGAAGTTCTTTTAATTCTGGACTTTTCAGACTCTTTTCTGTTTCTTCCTCCTTTTCCTCAAGTAATTTTTCTAACTTCACAGGTTCTGTCTCTTGTCGACTTGCTTCTAGTTGCTTGACACATTCTTGAACCTCCTCAATTTCCTCTTCTTCACACCTTTCAATAGCAGTAACCATAACTTTCTCCATAGGAACCGTTGGTTGAGGTTCTCTAGAATTATCTTCAACTATTTCATCAATCACATCGACACGGTAACATTGAGGATTCTCGTTTCGATGTTTCATAGCTTCAAATATATTAAACACAACCTGTTCATTTTGGAACCTCAACATCAATTCGCCCATCTCGACATCAATTAGAGCTCTACCATTTGCTAGAAACGGTCTTCCCAAAAGTAATGGAATTTCTGCATCTTCCTCCATGTCCAGGATCACGAAGTCAGCAGGAAACACTAAGTCATTCACTTGAACCAGCACATCTTCAAGTACTCCGTAAGGATAAGATACGGACCTGTCAGCTAGAGTCAGTGTCATTCTTGTTTGTTTTGGTTCACCACACCCTAGCTTCTTCATCATAGAAAGAGGCATTAGATTAATGCTTGCTCCTAAATCACATAATGCTCTTCCGACACTCACTTTCCCAATGGTACAAGGAATCGTGAATGCACCTGGATCTTTCAATTTCGGAGGGAGTTTTCTCTGGAGGATAGCACTACAATTCTCTGATAAGGCAATATTGTCATCATCTTTTGGTTTTCTCTTTCCAGTTAATATATCTTTAAGAAACTTCGCATACATCGGCATCTGATCAAGAGCTTCCCTAAATGGAACATTAACCTGTAGTTTAGAGAATAAATCCAAGAATTGCTTGAATTGTTTTTCCTCTTTTAGCTTCTTTTTTGATAGTTGAGGATATGACAACTTTACATACGGAGGCACTTCCTGCTTCTTTTCCCCATCCTTCAGAATTTGACTCTTTGATTTCCTTAGAATGGAATCCTCATCAATCAACTTCTCACTTTTTTCTCCCTCTGAATTTTCTTTCTCACTTTTTTCTCCCTCTATTTTTTTCTTCTTTTCATTTTCAACTTCTTCTTCCTCCACTATAAACCACTCCTTTTCAACTTCTCCCTCAAAATCATCCTTCTTTTTTTCTTCTACTTTCTTCTCTTTCTCTTTTTTTGGAATCTCAACTGTTGGTACCACTTTATTCCTCAACTCAATAGCTTTGAAATTTTCATTCTTTGGATTGTCTTGAGTATTACCTGCAAAGCCACCATTATTCTGAGATGCTAGTTGTTTAGACAATTGCCCAATCTGAATTTCAAGATTCTTTATAGAAGCTTCATCATTCTTGTTAGATGTCTCTTGAAAAGATTTCATGGCATCTTGATTAGATTTGATCTCTTGAAAATTGGTTTGAGTTACTTTGATAAAACTGGTCAAGGCTTCTTCAAGAGGCGACGGTTTCCTTTGTTGTTGGTTTTGAGAGTTGCCTGGAGAAGAGTTTCCTTGATTACCCCATTTCAGTTTAGGGTTATCCTTCCAACCGGGATTGTATGTGTTAGAATACGGGTTGTAGTTACCCGCATAATTTACTTCTTCAGTGGATGCTTCAGGTGAACAATTTCCATTTGGATGAGGACCTTGACAAAAATCACATCTGGGGGTCTGAACTTGATTTGCACTTTGTTCATCAGTAGTCTTCTTAGCCAATTGTTTATTCAACAACTCTATTTGAGCTAATAGAGTTGTTTGAGTGCTGACCTCTATCATACCTTTCTTTTTAACATCTCTTTCACTCTTTGATCGGTATTCATTCAAACACATATTCTCAATTAAATCCCTTACTTCATCTTCGTTTTTATTTTTAATAGTACCTCCAACTGAGGCATCTATCAACATTCGAGATTGCATTCTGAGGCCTCTGACAAAGATCTGCATTTGTTCCATATCATCTAAGGAATGATTAGGACACCTCCTCAATAACAGCTTGAATCTTTCATTAGCTTCATACAATGATTCCGACTCTCCTTGCTCAAACCCAGTGATTTCAGCCCTTCTTGCTAGAAACATATCATTTGTAAAATAACGCTCCAGAAACTTATCTTCCAATTCTTTCCAAGTGTTAATGGTACCACTCGGAATACATTGCAACCAGTCTTTAGCCCCACCAATAAGAGTAAACCGAAATAACCTCAGCTTGATCTGACTCTCAGTGAATCCCTGCGGTTGACACATAGTGCATGTTTCATAGAACCGGGAAAGATGCTCCCAAGGATCTCTGATTGCACTCCCATCAAACTGATTTTCTCTTAACCCGGTGAGAACCGTATTCTTGATGTCAAAAGTAACTGGATTCGACGGTTGGAATCCCATAGAAATTTGTCCAGCATCAGTTCGGCGACAATAATCGCCCATAGTCCGCCTAGGTGGCGGTGGTGGTGGTGGAATATCACCCATAGTGCTTTCTTCTTCCTCTTCTTCAAAAATTGGTTCTGATGAGGAATTAGCTAGCTCTCGTGCAGCTAACTTTGCTAACCGGGCTGCTTTTCTGTTTGCTTTTGCAGTCTTCTCGATCTCAAGATCAAAAATCAACCCTTCTGCTGCTGTATTACCTCGCATACACAACCAAAAAATACCTCAAATAGCACTGCACAATTAAAATAATAATGAACCAGAAATTAGAGGGATTTTTTATTTGTTTTTTTTTTTCGAAATTAAATAACAAAAATAAAATTCTAAACAAAATAAAATTGCCTTGTTGAAATTAATCAACACTCCCCGGCAACGGCGCCAAAAACTTGATGGACAATTTTAGCAAGTGTACTAAATTCGTCGTTAAGTAATAAAATTTATAAGATTCGTCTCCACAGGGATTGTTTCAATCTCGACAAAACAATTGTATTCAATTTAGAATGTCAATTAAATTGACAAGGGGGGGGGGGGGGTGTTTGCATAAAGTTTCAGTCAACAAAAAGTAGTTGTTGTTTTGAAATTTAAGAGAAAGATGAGACGAGGTCTTTCGATTCATCTGAGTTACTCTAATTGGTACACTGCACCTATTTCTTATGAATACTTCTCTAGCTTTACGATAGTTAACAAAATAGCCCTAATCAATCCCTTGACTTAGGACCCGCTTCTCGGATTACAGTCCCTAATCCCTTAGGTGATCTAATATTCTTTGAAGGTTTTAAGAACGTTAACTTATTATCACAAACAAACGATTATCCATCCCTAGACTAACCATGTTTATTTGAACAATTCAATTAGGTCTAAGTTGAAAGCTATGGTCAGTAGTCATTCATTCTCACTAATTCATGTTATAAATTGTCAATCTATAAAAAGCATTAAGAACAATTGAATTGAATAAAACTAGATATATATATTCGTGCGAAATAGAGTTTCACAGCAACATGGTTCAATTAGGGTTACATCAAAATCATCTCAAGACCTAATCTCTATGAGATTTAGTTACTCATGATTGAGTTTACAAATATCATAATCAAGGAAAGAATTAACGCATACATGAATGAATAAGAATTGATGCAATCGCCTCTTTCTTCAATCTTCTAGATCAAAATCGCGCTTTCTCTCTCTAAAATTCGTAACCCCCAGCAAAAAGATCTGACTTCGGCTTAAATAGGCGAAAACCTGCCGCAAAATCGTGCCACGATTTTAATAATCATGTCACGATTCCATCGATTAAAAACGACAAACTCTCTGCCAAGGAAATCGTGGCACGATCTGGGAATCGTGACACGATTTGTATTTTTGTGCAATTCTTCATTTTTCTTGTTTTCCTTGCTGTTTTCACATGCTGTGAGCTCCATAATTGATGAAATTACATATAAAAATTACGTGACAACAGAGTGTCATCATATAGGAAGGTGTAAAATCATTTTTTATTGGTTATTATTTATTGAGAAAAGAAGAGAGAAGAAAAATTAAATGCAATTTTAATTTTATGAGAATAAGAAAAAACATACTCTTGAAAATGATTTTTCCCTTATATTTTAGGACAAAAAAATGTGATTTTTTTTCTTATATTTCGAGACGGAGGGAGTACATAATGTTGTTTTAGTCTAAGTATATTCTTATGGGAGTTTTGATAATATTTTTTGTGTTTGTATATAAGTTATATGAGATATATATTTTTTTTCAAGTCTAATTACTAGAGTTCCATCTTTTAAAAGTTTTAAATGAATCTATCATAATTCAAAATTCAATTTTTGCATATTTTTTTTCTTATAAAGTCTTTATCAACTAAGTTAAGACTTTCTTTAATTTTTTGTAACAAAAGTTAAGCTTATTTTGTTTTTTTTTTGACAAAAATAGTTAAGGTTATTTAAACTATTTTATTCATGTTTTTTTTTTGTAAGGATTTTATTCATGTATGTATAATTGTATACTATATATAAATATATAAATACTCAAAATAAAAAAATGTAATCATATAGATCTTTAAAAGCTCTTATCATATCCCATCCGACTTTAATTATAGTAATTCCTCCGGCTTTAACTACATTATTTATTCAATGTATTTAAAATATAAGTTTTGCTTATAATTAGAGCCAGAAAAAATATACCATATCAAAACTCATAATCATATCCTACCTTAATTAACGTTTCTTTTTTTTTTGTGCAAGCCTTAATTAATATTTTAATTGTGTTGGGCCTTGTGAGTAGACGGTGAAATTGATCCCCTCAAATTAATCGATCTTTAAGTCAGATACCAAGTTTTAAAAAACTATTTCAATTGTGTCATTTTCTATTTTTGTTTTTATGCTCTGGATCTCAGAGGAGAGGGGTTTAATAATTCAAAGTTTAAGACAAATTTTAACATCAAGTCTTCTAATTTTTTCCCAAACATAATTACAAAGATCGAGCTGGAATCTCATCTACCAATTTACCATTGAAACTAACGTTTGGTTAATTTTTTACAATATTCAAGTATTGTCTTAATGTGCATGGGGATTTTAAAATGGCAAGTAAGTTGCGAATATTATTAAGACATTTGCTAGAAATCAATAATAAAGTTTGAAACCGTTTTCCGACAAATCCTTATTGTCACCAATTTTGTTCTTTTGTTTTAATCCTCCCTTTTCAAAACAGTCCTATTAACTCGTGTCAGAAAATCAATTATTTCAAAAGTTTAAATTGTTAATTAAAAAATATTATATTAATAGTTTTATATTATTTTTAACATGCTCTCTCACGAAAGAGCCTATTAGGTTTAAAACGTGGATAATGCATAGACCCACCTACCATATATTGAAATTCTACCTTTTAATTAAAAAGTGAGGGGAGCAGGAATCAACTCTAAACCACTTAGTCATAGAGGCTTTGATATCATGTCAGATGACCGATTATCGCTGTTAGAAAATGTCACATCAATGGTTTTATATTATTTCTAACAATTCAAAGTTTTGCAAGTAACGACCGGTCAATAATCGTCTTATCCATGTACTACCTCTGTTCTTAAATATAAGACCATGTTTAACCACTGCACGTATGTCGATGCACAATTTTGATCACTAATATTTTTAATTATTTAGTAGGAAAAATTATAAAAATTTGACATTTTGAAAATACTCATCAAAACAAATCAAACAAGAACTTATATGCTAATATTTACATCTATATATTATTAAAAAAAAGGTCAAAATATGATAGATGAATAGTACAATTTGGTCAATTGCGATCTTATATTTAGGGACAAAGGTAGTATTAATTTTGGATTTTTCTCAAACAAGTTACTCCACTTTTTAAATTCATTAAATAACTAATATATTTGGTATATAGTTAAAGCTGAATACATTAGTTATTCAATAAAACTAAAAGTGAAAAGTTGCTTATTATTAAAGTTGGAAGTAGTATTTCATAATGAATTTCATTAACCATTTAAACTTAAAAATAAGGATTTCTAGTTTTTTGGCTTTCATTCTCTGATTCTTATGAGAAATGGGTCGTAGTAGTCTAGAGTTTAAAGCATGTTATGGCATTAAGTGATTCTAATCTCCTACCAAATGTCGTCCCTCCAATTTTATTTATAAATAAATTTTACTTTTTAAATATATTAATTGAATAATTAGATGAGATACATTAGTTATTAGTTATTCGTGTACTTATAAAATAAAATTTTCTTATAACTAATAGCGGAGGGAATAGTCAAAATTTGTTTTAATATTTTTTAATAAGGATGATTTTTATGTGCCAAAACAAAATAAAGATAATTTTTGTTCTTTTCTTTATAAATGAATGTTCCATTTGGGCTAAAATGTGAATCCATAAAACTTGTTTTGGGAAGCATTTCGCACAATCTCCTAAAACCAAAAGTGCAAAGTCGCAGCATTGTTCCTCATTTTATACTGTATATTTTAATATTACTTCCGTCTCAAAATATAAGATTATGTTGATCACTGAACGTTTGTCAATACATGATTTTGATTGTGAATATTTTTAATTATTTGTAGTAAAAAATTTAAAAATTTGATATTTTGAAAATATGTATCGAAACAAATCAAACAAGATCTTATATGATAATATTTACATTTATATACTCTTAGAAAAATACGGTCAAAACAAAACATATGAATAGTGCATTTAATCAAACTAGGTCTTATAAAATGGAACAGAGGTAGTAATAGATTCTCTAATCTCTTACTACATCTATTTAACATGTGCAATATTAAAATCCCTCAGTCTCAAATTATAAGAAGAAAAACTATTTTCAATAGTATTTTTTATTTATTCTAATAAAATTTTACATTTGATTGATTCTCTCTCTCTCTCTCTCTCTCTCTCTCTCGTTTTTTTTCAATAAATAACAATCAATAAAAATTATTTTTACATTTTTACTTACAACTTATTTCCAGAAAAATACTCACAAAACACATTTTTTAAATGATTCATATTTGGATTTTTCTTAAGTGTGATTTAAAAAAAAATGTTAAACAATACTCTCGAGGCACTAATTTAGCATATAAAATAAGAAATTCTATCTTGAAATTTGACCATTCGATACATTGATAGTGTAAGAATTTATTTTTATCAACTTTAATTTTATATTTTATACTCCCTCTGTCCCATTATATAAGCACCCTTTCAAAAAAAGTCTACTCCCAAAATATAAGTCCCTTTACAAATTATTATGTGTAATCATTACTTTTTTCCCTACACATACCCTTAAGTATTACACTAACTTGCATTGAAATGTGAAAAGTCAAATTAAATACATATACAAACAAAAGACAATTTAGTAAAATTTACACACAAATTAAACATAATAATTACACTACCAACATTCCTTAATAAGCGTGATTTTAATCAGATGAGCTTATATAATGAGACGGAGAGAGTATCTATTTTTGATTTTGATGTATCGAACAAATGTCCAGAAAACACTCTTTAGCATAACTATTTTTTCTTTTTATAATAAAACAGAGACCGGAGGAGTTAGACAAAACTAAGAGACGTAATATGAAGAAAAAAAATAGTTCCTTTTTTTTTTTGACCAAAAAAAATAGTTTCTTATTTGTCAACATTTTGACATGAAAAGAGGAGACGTAAATGGCGCGATTCAGAAGGTTATTATGCCTAAAATATGGGGCCTTGAATTATGCCAAGTAAACGGCGCCGATTAATGTATCCAAAAAGAAAAAAAAAAGTGAAATTAAGTACTACTAGCATAGTAGTAATCATGTATTTGGTCTCTTTGTTGCTTTTTCTGTTTGTTTTTGCTTTCAAATGTTGTGACTTTTTGTTGGCATCTCCCACATCCTATCTTCCTTTTCGTTTGTACTATAAGCACAAAATTTTGACCCTTTAACAACAATTGATCTTTGTTGGGAAGTTGTGAGACATATAATACTACCTTTATCCTATTTTATAAGAGACTAAATGCACTATTCATATGATCTTATAAAATCTTGTTTAATTTGTTTCGATAGATATTTTTAAAATATTAAATTTTTCTTAATAGACAATTAAAGATATTCGCAATCAAAATCATGTATTGGCAAACGTGCAATGTCAACGAGATCTTATATTTTAGTACGGAGATAATATATTTTTATTCAATTAAATTATTTTTGTACGGGAATTGGAAAAGTCAAAACCCTAGTATTTAAAAAAAGAATCTTGTTGTCTCAAAAAAAAATCTTGTTAACCATTACACCTTAAGCAATGGTTTGGGAACCTAAAAGTAGTAAATTTTACATTAAAACAAACATAATTTACACTTTAAAAAAGTTTGATACACAAATTCCAAAATAATTTTACTATTTTTAATTCCTTAATTAGCATAAGGGATATACAATGTTTAGCATTTGTTTTTAAAAAAATATAAGACTCTTCCCAATTAAATGATTTATTATTGGTCAACTTCTTTCTTCTTATCCTTTATAGGAACAACAAAGTAGAAAACGAAGAAATAAGATAGCCGTTTATCAAGGAGGTTGAAGTCCTTGCAAAAAGATTTGAAAGTTATTGAAGTTAGATTTGGAATTTCCAATTCGACATGCTTATCTTGAAAGTAACTTGTTTTTTTTTTGATAAGCTGAAAGTAACTTGTGTGCGGATTTGCTTGCTCATAACAAAATGGGTATTGGGTACCAATGTTATTATTTATGAGTCTTGTCCGATTTAAATTACTAGTTCCAATATATAAGATTTTTTTTACTAAATGATATTATTTACTTAACGTGTTTTGACCGTATTTTTTTAATAATTTATAGATATAAATATTAGCATATAAAATCTTGTTTGATTTGTTTTGATGAGTATTTTCAAGAATTCAAATTTTTATAATTTTTATTAATGTACAATTAAAAATATTAGTGATCAAAATTGTACATCGACGAACGTGCATTAGTCAAAATGAGTCTTATATTTTAGAGAGAGGTAGTATTTTTGTTGTTATAGTTAATGCTCAAGGCTAATTACGGTGTAATTTGTTTTTGGTCTTTGACCCACCATTATTTTTGGTGGTGAAGTGCGAATGAAGAAATGAAACTGTAAACTAAAACCTGACATTTAATAAAAAAAAAAATTATTTTAGTTTTTCGTGATATTATTTTTTTCATATTATGTTTATTTAAATTGTAGGTGTATTCGTCTTGTGCGGAGACTTATCTATTATTAATAATATTTTGCCGTTCAAAAAAATTTGTAGGTTTATAATTGTTTTGGTATAACTAACATAATGAATGCACGTAATTATATTTAAAGAAATTTACAATTACTAGATTTTCACTCGTGCTCTCGCGTAATTGAAAACGTACTTTCAGATAAATTATCGTATTGTACAATTTGCATATATTTTGACAACCACAAAAAATAGTTCCTAGCTAACATTATAAAAATATTTTTGTATAATCAAAAATTTTAGTTTCAATTGTATTTTCTCCTTCGTTATATATTAACAATATTGTTAATTTGCTCATTGAATTAACCCTAGATAGTTCCACATAAAATTGACCATGAGAAAAAATTAATTGTGAAATATATACTCCAACATATCCCCCTGGTCATTATTATAAACAAAAAAATATTTTAAATTTTGGTCACTATTATAAGCAAAAATTAACTACTTTTAAAATAATTAATACAACTCATTATAAAAAAATAAAAAAATTTATATTACTATTTCAAATATACGCTTATTTAACTCTACTACTTTTTAGACAATTATTTCACTTTTATGTTTTGGTACTTGTGATTTAAAAGGGCAATTCAGTAACCTTAACTGATGTCGTACATCAAATATCATGAAAATTAACTACACTTGAATAAATTTCTTAAACACCGTAAATAATTTTTTTTTTGCTTATAATAGTGATCAGAGGGAGTATTTAAGTGGTTGACCTTGACTCTTGTTGATAGCCAATGCAAACGAAACCATCAATAGAAATTGAAGATGTTGAAATTTGAAAGAAATTATTTTATCATAATGAGTCGATGATAACCATAAACAAATTCAAGTGATAGGAAAAGACGTGACCATGTTGAACTTCAAATCTTATGTCCTTTTACCTTTGTTATAAAAATAGATGTCTTCCAATGATCATAAAAAAATATGCATGTTCATTATAATTCATCAAAGAGATAAGTAGAAGATGAAAAATAATTTTTTTTATTATTTTGATTGAATCACTTAAGTCTCTACTCTGACAAAATAAGATCATTCCAATATTGACAAACACTCGCATTTGCGGCCAATAGAAACTCAAACTTTTCTCAATTTTTCATCTTTCTCAAACATTTTTCCTAAAAAAATCAAATAAAGATTCTATATACAATAATGATTAATAGAAACATGCATGAATATTTATAACATCTATCCAAAGATTGACATAAATAGTTATAGTGTTATAAATTTAAAGAAACTTTGTAGAGATAGACAATTACGTACTATGTTGCTCAAAAACAAAAATCAAAAACACCAATATTAGTAGAATAAAACTATCAATAGGAACCATACCATAAGAAAACTTTGAAATAAAAGTGCAATTTTAATTAAAATTATATATATATATATATATATATATAATTCTTTCTATAAAATATTATTCAAAAATATACAACAGTTATGTGGGCAAAGATAAACCAAGAGAAAATCAGACTTAACGTAGAACACTAACGAAAGCAACCAGAAAAGCCTTTCTTCATGCATCTTCTGTTCATAACCCTTTGTCAAATCACTATTCTTGCAAAGGCATCATTAATTCTCTTGATCAAATCACTATTGACAAATTGATAAGGATCTCAACCTTCCCACTTTGTTAGTTCCAAAGGCATCATTAATTCTCTTGATCATTCTTGCATCCACATTCACGACCACACTACCTCTCTCTACACATTGCTTTTTTTATTTGACAAAAATACTTATATTCTTTAATACTCCATCATATTAACATTTCAAATTTTGGTCACTATTATAAGCAAAAGTAACTACTTTTATAATAATTAATACTAAACTATTTTAAATATACTCTTATTTAATTCTATTATTTTCTATACAATTATTCAACTTTATGCTTTGGTACTTGTAACTTCAAAGGGCAATATAGTAAATTTAACATATGTCTTACATTAAATCAAGAAAATTAATTACACTTAACAAAATTTTCTAAACACCGCGTAGGTAGTTTTTTTTGCTTATAATAGTGACAGAAAGGAGTATTTTTTTGGTAGAATTATTCTTTAATATTTTAAACGTAGTGAATTGAAATTATCTCTTATTTTTAAATGCTAGGTTTGCTACAACTAAACCCTGCCTTTTCTTTCATAAATTGTAGCATTAAATACTCTCAATTACTTTTTTATTTGTTTTTGACACAATATAATAACACTAATTTTCACCCTTTTGTACATGAGAAATGTAAATTGCTTCCGCCATAGATTGATCTCTGGACCTCCCATTACCCAACCCACATGTCTCATACCTCTTACCACTTGAGTTATCCTACGGGAACACTAATTTTCACCTCTCAATCAATAATACCTTTTAAAAAAAAATAACACTAATTCTCACCTCTCAATTTTTTCACTTCTGATTAGTCAAAAATAAAAAACTTTACCACTTTTCATGAAGAAAAAAAAAACGTGTTATTTTTTCCATATTTTTGACCCATAATTTTTTATTATGCATGGCTGATTTAATTTTTTCTTAATATTTTTGTTCATTTTTTCATAATGTTTTTGTGTTTTTCTTGGATGCCATAATTTAGGATGGTAGTACAATCAAGTAGTCCTTGGGGTTTTAACCATTGAAACAAAATTTAAAATTTCTGTTTTCAATGAATTAATAATGTTGTCGTTTGTGAATGATTTCGTTGTTTGTTAACATAAATTTTAAAATATTCTTAGCAATGCCATCTGAAACAAGAAAATATAGTGAATAACAAATGTGTTATGACTTTTGTCAAAAAAATAAAAATTGCTTAAGTCTAAGTTGAAATATTTTTTGCTATCATTGACCAACAATTACAAGAGTTGAATAGCAAATTTAGTGAACAAGCAATGGATTTATTAACTCTAAGTTGTGCTTTGAATCCTAAAAGTAGTTATAAAGCTTTTAACATCGATACTATTTGTACTCTAGTTAAAAAATATTATCCTAGAGATTTCAATGAGCAACAGAAGATTACTTTGCACTTTCATATTCGGCAATTTATTGTTGATGCCCGTCAAGCAACAGATTTGAAGAATTTATCAACTATTCAAGAATTAGAATTATGTTCATCTTTAGTTGCGACTAACAAAACACAAATTTACTACTTGATTGATAGATTGTTTCGTCTTATCATGACTCTACAACCAACACCAAGATGAAAAATATCAAGACTTAGTTGCGAAACAAGAGATTGTTTTCAGCAATGAAAATTATCAAGACTAAGTTGCGAAACAAGATGAAAAATTGGTTTCTAGCTGATAACATGATTGTTTACATTGAAAGAAAAATTAGTACAAGTATTAGTTTGGATGTTATTATTGATGATTTCAAGTAACTCGGTGAACGTAAAATATCATTTTAAGGTATGTAATTTTATTTTCTCATAATAAAATTTTTGTACGCCGTATAATTTTTATATTTAATTTAAATATTATATTTTATTATAGCTGCCCACTGGAGTTTTTTTTTGCTGGTCCGCCACTGCTCACCTTTAAATTTTTAATTGGTATTAATAAATGCAAATTACGCCGAGCTTGGTAACGTTTGCTTGTGACTTAAGTTGAGGGCATTAAGGTGTTGGAAAAGTATTTTGTGTGAAAAAAAAATCTCCTACTAAAGTGATCTTTGTGGACGGTACAAAAAATGTTTGATGTTGATTTAATTATGTTGGATTATGGTATTTTTCTTTGGTATTTAATTATGAGTATGTTATGCTTCTTTGGTAAAAAAAAAATGCAAATTACATAAATTAAATAGTACTTGACGAACTAATAAATCGTATCATATATTATCCTGTTTGGTGTGCAGAGAGACAAGATATGTTAAAATTATCGTATCCTATTTAAATATGTTGTTTGGTGCATCAATATGATATGATAAATTAAACATATTGTTATTCATGTCTCTTTGACTCTTTATTATTTTAATCCTTATTTTAAGCTAAGTTACCAATTTGATAGCATAATTATCCAATACATTATTCATTCTCATCTTTCCACAATTATATGAAATTAGTTAATTATGAGTATTTTTTAATTAATATCAATTAATCAATAAAAAAAACTCAATTAAATATATGTTTTTTTAATAACACATTTATTCTTATTTAAATATAATATATATCTTATGATGTCAATATGAAGTGTGCATGCATCAAACAAGTAATAAGAAAAATTAATGCTAACTTATTTTTTATCATGTGTACACCAAACACATGACAAGATAATATTTATCATGTCTCTATTTTATTTTATCATTTTTTATTTTCTTATCATATCTTGTCTCTTATCAATCCGGCGCACCAAACAGATCCTAAGTAGATTTTTCATGATTTATTTCTCGTGTAATATACCGGTCTAAATATACTACTCTTTTTTTTTTTTTGACGCAACTAAATATACTATACTACTTTATCAAAACTAACTTCATACATTTTTTTTTTGAGTAATCTAACTTCGTGCATGAAATGGAATCTAGAAATTAAAGTTGGTTTTTTTTAGATAAGCTGAAATTAAAGTAGGTATTCGTGGCCCATAGTGCTCACGAAACAATAAAATACTGTAATTAATTAGAAATATATTAGACTCTGCAAGCCTTATAGGTTCCTAGCTCACTTTTATCCTTTTCTTCATAATCATCATCTTTGCTCTTATTTTCATTGTTCAATTTTCTTCAATTGCATTTTCACCCCGATTCCTATAAATCGCATACACCACCATTTGAAGTAATCCCAATGCAAAACCCAACACGTTTGGGATCTACATATTAATCATTCACCATACAATCAATCAGTAAAATAAATAACTATACATCTATTTTGTTAATGACTAGCTAAATTATTCATCAAATAATTAATATAAAATTGTAGCTAGACCGAAATTAATTAATTAATTAATTAATTAAGAGAGTTTTTATGGTACATTAAGAAATATGAATGTACCAATATCTTTGATTTTTAAACTAATAAATTAACAAATTATTTTTATAAATTGAAAAGCTGTTTGTCGACAATTATATTTTAGAGAAAATTATTTAATAAAATAAAATAAAAAATTATTTTTTATAAATATTATACTAATTTTTTACATTTTTCATAAAAAATTAAATATTCACTTATAAGTTTGCGATTTATGAGTTATAAATATTCTTAAAAATAAATCAAATATTATTTTATTTGACAATATATATTAGTAAATAATGTAAATTAATTATTATAGTTTTTATATGACAGGAAATTTTTTCAAAAAATATTCATTTACCTATTAATTAAAATACTTAATATACCGATACATTCAAATTTTTGAATGTGCCGTAAAAATCATCAAAAATAATAAAATTATCAAAATAAATTTAGAGGATAAAATCGTGATATATATATATATATCAATCTGTTTTTAAATTAGACACTATATTAATTAGTGACAAAAAAATTTCCTTTAATTTTTTAATTTTTAATTTTTAATTTTGTCGCCAATTTTAATTTGTTTTTCCTTTTTCTTTTGTTACAAAAAGAGGCATTTTTTTTTTTCTTCTAGTGATAACAACACTTACTGCAATGCATATGTCCTTGACGATGAGACCATAAGCAAACCACATTGTGGCACTCACTGTGAGACATAATGACAAATAGAAAGGCATAAACTCAACACTCTTTGTACGAACAACTTGTGCCTACATATAAAGTTCAAGAAAATATATTAGAATCATGAGTCTATATAATTAATTGAGTAGAGTAATTAACAATTAGTATTTCATTTCATATATGTACATACCACACTGCTTAGTGGTGACGCAAAGACACAAACCGAAAGAAAAACACAAATCCATCCAACAATTTTGCCACGAAGCAGTGGATCACGAACTACGTACTTTGTAACTAAGATTATCAAAGCGAATATCCCCACATTGAATGCAGAAAGTAATCTCAAAATTAATTTCTGCGTTCAATATTTAACATGCAAATTAGCAATTTAGTATCAAAATTAAATTAAATTAAATATAGTAATGGAATGAATATTAATGTTAAATTATTATATTTGCTAGTAAATATAGTTTGTATATAAATAAAATAATAATTACCCTTTCATCCCTTGGGGCATAAATGATGTACAATATGATGTAGATGGTCTGTATGAAACAACCAAATGAGTTGATGGTAATGAGGAAAAAGGTCTCTTTACTTAGAAAAGCATAGTATAACCAAAGCATGCAGCTGAACAGAGCCACTAGGTAAGGTAGTGACTTATGACCCTCTGTCGATTTCCTCTTGAATATTTTGCAAAATGTATGTCTGTAATATTAGTTCAAGTATATGTAGGTGAATTAATTACTATTTAATTCTATCATTGAAAATGATGAGTATATAAAAAAATTTATATTGACAAAATAGTAAGTCAATGAAAATTTATGCAGATAAAGTGGAAAGATTATAATTCGAATTACAATTATAGCATTCAACTTATCAATTTCATTGTCTCTTATCACCTGAATTAAGATGTGGACAGTTTATAATTGCTTTTTAGTACTAAAAGTTTATTGATATGTAGTATATGATTAAATAATAAATAAATGCTTACATTGGAGTAAAAAATACCACGAGCGAAATTATGTTACCTGTACATCAAATAAAGAAAAGTAAATTTAATTCCTTTATTTTAGTAAAATAAAAATTAAATATATAAAAAATGTGGAAATTGTTTTTAGAAAACCTTTAATTTTATAAAAAATGATTTAAGTTCTTGCACTTTATTGGTGTGCCCCTATATATTTGCTCACGCAGATTTGCATACACCAAAATTGATATTATATATATGTGTGTGAAAATAAAATAAAGTTCTAGAGTTTATTATGTACCCACCAAGCATGCCAAAGATTATAACCAAAATCTTGTGATTGATTATTGCCATGACTCTGTTTTTGTTTTTGAATTCAACTGCAGTAGCAACAACTACACAAGAATTAGATGCTTCAAGAGAGGGGAGAAAAATTAAATTCTTCCTAAAACACCTCCACAGGGTAATTAAAAATGAATCTACTAACATGTGTTAGAGTATATGTTAAGATATTCAAACATATATAGAAATTATGTATATACAAACAATTATGGTCAGCGTTATTTGACTTAGTTAACGATAAAATTTACGGAAATAACCATCTTTTATCATAAATGAAATAATCAAATTATCATTATATTGTATATTCACACTTAGGCAGCAAGAGATTAGTGCTCAATCGCTCAATCAAAAATTTTGAAACAGTTTGGAACATTTTTTATATCTTCTGTAAAGAATTGTTGATACTTGATAGTGAATTAGAGAACTACTCTCTCATCTATCCTCAATCCTATTTTATTTTATCTTTAATAAAATTTAGACCATTTTTTGATTTATGCATGTCATTCTTGTGCATGGGTCAGTCCCCAGACCTAGTTCAATTTAGGTCAAACATAATAAATAATATTGGTGCTAATTTGTTCTAGATTGAAGTGATGACTATTTGTTTGAACTGTTGGGCTTTTTTCCAACATGAACTAGTATACTCCCTCCGGCTTTAATTATAAACAACTTTCCATTTTTTAGATTCATTGGAAAACTAATGTTTTTGGTCTATAATTAAGGCTGTATACATTAGTTTTTCAATGAATCTAAAAAGTGAAAAGTTGCTTATAATTAAGATCGGAGGGAGTATAATTTTTTTTGGTATTATAACTATCTATATTTATTAAACGATGAGACCTTAATAGTTTAGAGTTCAACCGCGAGGTAAGTAACATTTGACTAATAAATTGTTTCACCCAAAAATTAAACCTGAATTCTTCCAAAATTTATCTTTTAGTTAAACTCATTAACCACTTAAACTCAATATCTTAATTTGAACTATTTAATTTCCTTATCATTGTTATAGTCTCACTCTTTATTCTTATTGGTATTGAAGAAGGATTTAAATTCACTACAGTTATTTTTAAATATCTTTCTCGATTTTATCATGAATTCATTTGTTCTTAAAACCTAATAAATAGAAACAGTTTTCACATATTTTGTTTCTTAAAACCTGTTTTCAAAAACTAATTTATAAAAGGATTATAAAAAAAAAACTAATTTATAAAAGACATTTTAAAAACTATAAAACAAAATTTTTTATATGATAATTATAAATAAATAATATGTCCAGTTTATATTGATTTTTAATAATATAGAAAATTTTAATTTTAGTCTTTAAAAATAAAAATAAGATATTTAATTTTTGTTCTTGAAAGTTTTTTTTAGTTCCTTAAGAATTTTTTTTTTCTCCAGGTAGTCAAGTGGCTAAAAATTCACCCCTAAAATGAATAAATGAACGTACGAGAAATCAAACCTCAACTCAAAGTCAATCAATACACATTACATGTAAATATTCAACCATTTGAATCAAACTCATCGGACTCCATAAGAATCAATTTATGTTCATGTTATATGACTCTAATAGTGACCGCTCCCCCAAAAATCAAGTATAGGTTAGTCAACATATTTTTTAACTATGCAAAATTGCGAGAATCAAATTGGCTGGAGAGGGCATTAGACCGATTCTTGGAGTTTCACGGTAGGTTACTCAACTTATCAAGTAGTGTTTCTTAACAAAATGTAGAAGACCAAATGAAACTTTTTTATTACCTCAGAACAGAAATGTTACAATTTTTCTTCCCTTTTGTGTTCCGTATCAAATTTTCTTCTCTGTTTCCACCTTTCTTTTTCTTAGCACAGATTATAATTTATATATAGCATATCTAAATGAATATTCCATTGAATTTTTTTACCAAACTCGTGACCAGTGTCAATTAATTTGCTTTAATTAATTTAATTTTTTTGTACAAAGATTTATTTAAATTTTAAACTTTTCATTTATTTCTAACCCACACCGTTAATTAAAACATTAGTGCGTGCTTTTTTATTTTAATTTTCTAGTTGCGTGCTAATGTGCTACTCTGATTGATACATGGAATGAAAGTGAGATTTTTTTTTTGGCTTAATTACACTTTTATAATGTGCTATTTTTATTAAATTACAAGATTGGTCATCAATTTTAAAATCAATTAGTTTTGGTCCTTCCATCAAGTATTTATATTTAAAAAATAATAATTTAGTATATATATAGATTTTAAATGACATGACATACGATCTATCTAATGGTGTAGATTGTTAGAGCACGAGGGAGTAGCTCGGGGATCATACATTTAATGACCAAGAGCATTGTTACAAGTGAGTTTAACATCATACTCTTACCGAAAACCTTAAGGCAATAAGTTTATGAGTCATCTCACTTATAAATGCTCAAGTCTCCACATTTTCAACTAATGTGAGACTTCCCTACACTACTCACACTTGAGTTTCTCAACACTCCCCCTCAAGTGTGAGTCTACCGCAATGCTCCCCCTTAAGTGGAAGCTCATATTGTTGAATCAATTACTTTCTCATTACTTGATCTCAATACATCAATGCATTATATAGCATTGGACTACAACTGTAACTTGTGACACAAATAACTAACTAACCAACAACAAAACTAACTCACTTATCTAAAGCCTATGAGCATAAGCACTTAATAGTGACATAAGCACTTATTAATCACTTATACTCAACAAAGCCTCTCCTAAACTGAACTCAGTGCAAGATTCAGTTTACAAACCAGTAAGAAGAAAAACAACTACAAGAAAAACATAAAACTTCAAACAAAAACAACAGCTTATCAGATAAGCACTTATGCAGAAGTGCTTATACTGTGTTTGTCACATTGCACACTCCAAGTCTTCCTCTTAATTTGCAGAAAGTCTCCAGTTTCAGTGCCTTAGTCATAATGTCTGCTACCTAGTCTTGAGTGGAGCAGTGTTCAATCTTCATAACTTCATTTGCAGTTAGCTCTCTCAAGCAGTGATACCTTACATCAATGTGCTTACATCTTCCATGTAGCACATGGTTCTTGGCAAGTTTGATTGAAGAGCTGTTATCACACAAAACACTTGTGCTCTCATTTTGTTCTTGACCAAGCTGAATCAAAATTTGTCTTAACTAAACACCTTGGCAAGCACATGATGTTGCTGCAACATATTCTGCTTTTGTAGTGGATAAGGTCACAATGGCTTGTTTCTTTGATGACCATGAAACTGAGCTATCACCATAGGTGAACACATAACCTGAAGTACTCTTCCTATCATCATAATCCCCAGCATAGTCACTGTCAGTCCAACCAACCGGTTTGGCATGATCATTTCTCTTGTACAGAATTCCAAACTTAATTGATCTTTTTAGATATCTCAGAATTCTCTTAGCAGCTCCTAAGTGAATTTCAGTTGGCCTCTCCATATATCTAGCAATTAAGCATACTGAAAAGGCCATGTCTGGTCTTGTAGCTATCAGATACATCAAACAACCCATCATTTGTCTGAATTGAGTTACATCAACTCCTTTCCCTTTTTCATCTTTTGTGAGTTTTGCTCCTGGCACTATAGGACTACATACCATATTGCAGTTTTCCATGCCAAACCTTAATAATATTTCTTCTGCATACTTCTGCTGATATATGAAAATGTTCCCATTCTCATATTGTTTGACTTCAACTCCTAAAAAGTAGCTCATTTTTCCTAAATTAGTCATGTCAAATTTGTTCTTCATTGAAGATTTGAAAGCTTCAAACATATTTTCACAATTCCCTGTGTAAATCAAGTCATCAACATATAGGCTGACAATTAACATTTCACCATTTCCATTCTTTTTGACAAAAAGAGTGTGTTCATGTGGACATTTGTTAAAGTGTTCACGATGAAAGTGAGCTTCAATTTTACTGTACCAAGCACGAGGGGCTTGTTTTAAGCCATATAATGCCTTCTTCATTTTGTAGACTTTAGTTGTGTCCACATTTTGATAACCAAGAGGTTGATCAACATACACCTCTTCACTTAGTTCTCCATGTAGAAAAGCACTTTTGACATCAAGTTGGTACACTTTCCATCATTTGCTAGCAGCAAGAGCAAGGATTGTTCTTATGGTATCCCATCTGGCCACAGGTGCAAACACTTCTTTATAATCAATCCCATATTTTTGACTATATCCTTTAGCTACTAGTCTAGCTTTGTATTTTTCAACCTTGCCCTCTTCATTGTACTTGGTCTTATATATCTATTTCACTCCAATTTTCTTGTGGCCTGTTGGTAGGTTAGTTAACTCCCAAGTGTTATTTCTTCTGATGGACTCGATCTCTTGATCCATAGCCTTTCTCCACACTTCATGTTTGACTGCTTCTTCATAGTTGTCAGGATCAGTACTTGTGCTATAGACAGCCAAGTTGTTAAGTTGACTGTCTTCAATGTGTTCATGACTAACATAGTCAGTGTGCCATCCTGGTGGTTTTCTGATCCTTGGTGCCAATGCTTCATCATCACTGCTTGTTACCATATCCTCATCTTCATTTTGATTGTTTGCAGCTGGTGTTTCATTACCATTATTGTTATTCTCTTGTTCTTCATTTGGCTCATTGACTGGTTGAGCCATATTCTCCTCATCACTATCTATGATATTCTCTTATGTATTTGATTTTCTTTTACTGCTCCAATTCCATCCCTTTGATTCATCAAAAACAACATCTCTGCTTATTATAATTTTCTTGGTGGAGGGCTGATAGAGCTGGTAAGCTTTAGACTCTTCACTAATTCCTAAATGCACACATTTAATTCCTTTAGGATCAAGTTTCTTCCTTAACACATTTGATACATGTGCATATGCTATGCACCCAAACACTCTAAAGTAGTGTACAGTTGGTTTCTTATCACTCCATGCTTCTTCTAGGGTAATGTCCTTCACAGATAGAGTAGGGCTTCTGTTTAACACATGAGTTGCCCATACTGCTGCTTCAGGCCAAAAACTCTTTGGCATTTGTCTTGAATTAAGCATGCTTCTCACCATATTCATTAGTGTTCTATTCCTTCTTTCAGACACTCCATTCTGCTGTGGAGTATATGTTGCATTCAATTGTCTTCTTATGCCATTTGAGCTACAAAATTCATCAAATTCATGTGAGGTATACTCTTCACCTCTATCAGTTCTAAGGCTTTTGATTTGACAGTTTGACTCTTTCTCAACTAGTGCTTTAAACTTTTTGAAGATTTCAAGAGCACAAGACTTATTAGTTATAGAATACAACCATGTTTTCCTACTAAAGTCATCAGTGAATGTTATAAAGTACCAGTTACCACCATTAGAGGTAGGATTGATTGGACCATATATGTCTGAGTGCACAAGTTCAAGCTTTGTACTAGCTCTCCAATTTGTTGTTTTTGGAATGGTATCTCTGTGTTGTTTTCCAATAACACAATCAAAGCACACTTCACTGACTTCTTTCAAGTTTGGTAAGCCTTTCACCATTTCTTTCTTCACCAATGTGTTCAATCCTTTATAGTTGAGATGAGCATATCTGTAATGCCATAATTGTGAAGGCTCTAGCTTTGCAATCTGCATATACTTTGGAATGATTACTGGTGCATACACTATATACATTCTATTGGATAACATTTGAGTAGTCATTATTAATCCTTTTTCTTCATGATAGACTTTGCAAGTGTCATGAGAGAAGATTATTGTTAAGCTCTTTTGTTGCAGTTGTCCAATACTCAGCAAATTATTCCTCAGCCCTGGTAAGTAGTACACATCTGTGATGGTTTGAGTAAAACCATTTCGGAATAGCTTAAGTTTCCATTTTCCCATAACAGCCATTTTTGAATCATCACCCAATTTGACTGATTCCCTGAATTAATCATCAAAATCAAATAACCATTCTTTGTTGCCAATCATGTGATTGCTGCAAACAGAGTCCAAAAACCAAATTTCATCTTTGGCCTGAGTTGATACAGTTTCTTGCGCCATAAGTAACAACTCCTCTTCTTCATCAAATTCAGCATAGTTAGCATTTTTACTAAAGATGGACATTCATACTTATAGTGGCCAAGTTTGTGGCACTTATAGCTTTCCATATTTTATTTATTCCATCTTCCTCTTCCCCTTCCCCATCTGGAACCACTTCTCCCTCTTCCTCTTGAACTGGATGCACGTGTTGCATTAGAGACTTTCAGTGCTTGTTCCTCTTCTTTATGTTGTGTAACTTTCATTCTTTGTTCATGAACCAATAAGCTACTTTGTAACTCATCAATGGTGAGTGTAGTTACATCATTTGATTCTTCGATAGAACACACCACATAATCAAATTTAGAGGACATAGATCTAAGTACCTTTTCTACAATCTTGGTTTGATCAAGAAGTTCACCATGTGCAGACATCTTGTTAGCAATGCCCAGAGTTCTTGACAGATATTCATCCACGGATTCATTATCTTTCGTAGCAAGAGTTTCAAATTCTTTGCGTAGTGCTTGCAGCTGTGCACGTTTGACCTTCGTTGATCCACCATACTTGCGCTTCATTGAATCCCATATGTCTTTTGATGTAGTTCTGATCAAGATTGTTTCAATGATCGTTCTATCAATAACTTGATAGAGAATCACGTAACTTGCTCGCAGTTGCAGTGCGTTGTTGCTCAGCAGTAGCATTTTCAGGAGCTTGCACAACCCCAGTTTCTATGAGATCCCATAATTCCTTAGATCGAATGAGATTCTCCATAAGTTCAGACCAATGGTCATAGAAACCATCAAATTTGGGAATGGTTGGTTGAATGAAAGCAGCATTTTCCGCCATTGAAGAATGTAGAAGAGTAGAGAAAGATTTGCAAGAAGAAGAAAACAAGAATGAGAAAGCAAGGGAAAAAAAACGGTTACACATCACAACTAATCTCTAAACTGCGGTTAGAAGGATCAGGCCTTGGATAGGCAAAACTGATACCAATTGTTGAATCAATTACTTTTTCATTACTTGATCTCAATACATCAATGCATTATATAGCATTGGACTACAACTGTAACTTGTGACACAAGTAACTAACTAACCAACAACAAAACTAACTCACTTATCTAAAGCCTATGAGCATAAGCACTTAATAGTGACATAAACACTTATTAATCACTTATACTCAACACATATCACCGTTGATACTTTACTTTTTTCAACGGCATCATTGATACTTTACTTTTCCCAACGGGTCATTACTATGCCGGTCTTTTTTTCTTGAACCACAGGCTCGTGATACCAATTGTTAGCAAAGAGCAATACAAACACATACACACTCTTCTGATGTATATCAGAAGCACTTATGAGAAGCTTCGATGGGTAATGTTTGTGCGCGTAGAAAGCTTGATTCTATGTGTTCAATGGAGATAAAGAATGAATACTATATTGAATTAACAAAACTAATATAGATTCATCGAGGTAGATTAATTGTTTAAATTTCATTAATTAAATTACAAAACAATTTCTAAAATTTAAACCAAAGATTTTAAATTTTTAATGAGTTTTCTTTGAATCTCATGATTTTTTATCATTCAATATCATCATACTGTATTGCATGTAAAGTACATAGACAAGAGTTTGATTCTTGGTAATGATATGTTAGATAATAGTTTGGGCTTTTTTTATAATTGGGCTTAGAATATTTTATTCATTTATGCATACTATATATATATATATATATATATATATATATATATATATATATTGTAAAAACAACTCTTGTACTCATAACTTAGGTCATTGTATTGAAACTCTAACTACCATTTGTTGTTCTCTAATATTTGCCTCTGATCTCAATTATTAACAATGTCATGTCATTACTTAAAAAGAAAAGAGTGAAGCATCATTAATTCATGGATGGAAAGATTTACAATGCAAGATTGAATGGAGAAGATTTAAAGACATGCATAAACAAGAACATGCATGCATGTAGCTAGCTATAGCTACAACTAAATAAAATGGAAGCTAGAATTTAAAGTAGATATCGTGGCCATAGTGCTCATGAAACAATAACATAATAATTTGAAACATTAGACTCCGCAAGCCAATGGTTCCTCACTTTTATCCTTTTCTTGTTCAGTTTTCTCAAATTGGGTCTCTATGACAATACTTTTGAGTGGCTCAATTGGTGACTTCTTTTCCATTTTAATAGCTTTTTCACCGCGATTCCTATATATTGCATACACCACCATCTGAAGTAATCCTAGTCCGAAGCCCAACACATTTGGAAGCTACACATTATTATCCACCATGCAAAAAATTAATTAGTAACAAAAATAATAATTTTTTTCTCAATGACTAGCTAACTTACATACATAAAATAATTTGTCATTAAATTAATTTACGAAATCAATAATTAGAAAAAAAAAATCATGTTTTTTCATTCGTAATTTTCGTTGCGCCAAAAGAAATCATCGCTATATTTTTTCTTCTCGTGATTGTTGGAACGTAATTCGATCTTTGATGAGACAACGTTTTAATAACTAAACAATAGGTAGTGAACATTCTCATTGTGTTTAATTGAATAATCCAACTCAGCATGGTCCATTCAAAAACAAATACAAAAACACATTCATATTATTCCATAATATTTAGGGCTTACCGGCTTAATATCAATAGTCCATATTGTCAAAAATAAACAATAGTCCATAATTAATTGATATGTCTTTTTTTTTTACTTCTAATTAATATGTCTATTGTCATGAAGATTGATTAATTAAATAATTAATCCAAAAGTGATTACTACACTTACAGCAATGCATATGTCCTTTAGGAAGAGACCATAACCAAACCACATTGTTGCACTCAATGTGAGTGTAAATGACAAATTGAAAGGCATAAACTCAACACTCTTCGTACGAACAACTTGTGCCTACAATATATATAAAGTTCAAAAAAAAAATATTAGATTCATAAATTAATTAGTTCATAAATTAATGTATTTGAGTAGGGATATATTTTTTCTTATGTACATACCACAATGCTTAGTGGTGCCGCGAAGACACTAACTGAAAGAGAAACACAAATCCATCCAAGGACTTGGACGCGAAGTAGCGGACCATGCACCACATAGTTTGTAACTAAGAGGATCAAAGCGAAGGACCCCACATTCATTGCCGAAAGTAACTTGAAAGTTAAGTTCTACATTCAATATTTATCGAACAATTTAGCATTTTAAATAGCATAAAATTAATTTATAGTGGTGTTAATGTTAAATTATTAGATTATCAAAGATATCATTAGTCAAAGTTATTCAAAAAAGTGTGAAGTAGTCAACAACGAAACTTGAAAAAAAAATGAAAGGAATAATAATTACCCTTGCATCCCTTGGCGCATAAATGATGTACAATATGATATAGATGGTCTCTACGACACAACCAAATGAGTTAATGGTAATGAGGAGAAAAGCGTCTTTTTTGAGAAAAGCATAGTACAACCAAAGCATGGAGCTGAACAAAGCCACTAAGTAAGGTAGTGACTGAAAACCCTCTGTTGATTTCTTCTTGTATATTCGGTAAAATGTTGATCTACAACATTAATTAATTTAAGCAATTAGGTATATAAATCAATTAATATATTTGATTTCGCTAATCAAATCACGAGTGTAATTCCTTTTTCCTTTTTAACTTAATTCCATTATTTAGTTTAGTGAGGGTGCCAAAATTTGATTGAAATAATTAAATAAGAAAACACTTACATTGGAGCCAAGAATACCAAGAACGAAATGACGTTACCTGTCCATCAAATAAAGTATAGTAAGTTTAATATATTCCCTTGCTAATAACAAAATAAATTATATTTTGCTAAAAACGTTATATAATAAGAGGTTAAAAAATTAAAATTATATTCATGCTTGTAAGAATAATAAATTATATTTATGCTCAATGCGTTCAACGATCATATCATATATTCATATACTGTATAAAGGTGTTAAATTTAGTCAAGAAAAACACCCCTTAATTAATTTACGATACAACTTCTTGCACATTATTTGTGTGCCTTTTTGCTCACATTCATTATAGCATGCATATGTGACAAAATTAATTAAACTGGAAAAGCATATATAAAATGTGATAGAAAGCTACTAAAACTCTGTGTGTGTGTGTGTGTGTGTGTTGATGTTATGTTATATACTACACACACGTACCAAGCATGCCAAAGGTAAAAGCCAAAGTGTTGTGATTGATTGCCATGACTATGTTTTTGACTTCAGAAAACAAACAACAAACTACACAAGAATTAGAGGCTTAAGAGAGGAAAGAAAGAAAATTGATATTTATTTTTTTCCAAACTCAACCTCTAAAAACACGTGCAGGTGTTTGTATTGATGCTGATGGTGAGAAGGGTCCTTCACAATCCCACTATATATACATGTACACCCTCTATAAGTTAGAGTAATTAAAAATTACTGTACTTAAAAAGGATCTTCACAATAAAATATAATTTCAAACTAGCTCGATCCCATGAGAAAATGTACTACTACGTCAGGGTGGAATCAACACTATTCAATATTCCACTTTATAATTATATTTTTATATTCTTCACCACAGAATGCAATGTAATCCAATCATGCAAAGTAATCTCGCTAGCTAGCTTATTTCATTGGCTTTTATTTTAATTTTGTTTAACTATAGTTTTATTTTTTAAAAACTAAAGATTGACTAATTTAAAAAGTTTAATCTGACCATCTATAAGTGGAGACACATTTATGTCAGAGTTTTTATTTTGTATACACTAACTAACTAAAATTGACATTAAAGAAAATTGAACTTAAGACTGTTTTTAATCAACACCGTGTACTAACTAGTACATTTTGATTAATCACTATTTTTAAGTTAAAAAATGCGATATAGAGACAAAAACTGAAGAAAACTAATTGTAAATAAATAAAGAGACCAATTACGTAAATGAGTGAAAATAGAGACTTTTTAATTTTCATTATTGTGGCAAGTTGCTATGAAGATTCATTATTTTAACGTTACTAACTGAGGCAGAGATTAACCAAAGGGTATGGGTGGTATGGGTTAATTACCTTTTGGAGTCAAGTTGCTAGCAATGTTTATTTCATAGAAACAATTTTACATTATTATTGTTTAAATTAAATTTCTTAACCAAAAAAAAAAAATTAAATTTTAGGATGATCTGTGTGGTGTAATTGATTCAAGTGCTACACAATGTAGAATAATTCAACTAGAAAAACTAAATTATCGTTATTGTTGCATGTCTTTGAAATTTATATCAATTAGTCTGTGGACATTTTACCAATGTACGCTCAGGCCGCAAGAGATTACTGCTTAGAGGCCCAGGACCAAGATAGGATTGTCAATTTATCGATCGGGCGTCCAAGGTCAGGGTAGAGGTTGTTAGTTTACGCTCATGCGCCAAGATGCAAGTTTTGTGTATTAAACAGAGTTTTATGCAGATTTTTGAGTAGAATCTTAAAAACCAAAAGAGAAGAGGGAATCCTTAGGGAACCTTAAGGCTAAGATTGTTTCTATTGTTGGAAAACACCTTAGATTATATTGTTGGTGAATAATTTGAGACAATTTCTTGGTCACTTTTGTACCTCTCTAGTTGTATGACAAATTGGTAGAAATCAAGGTTTGTTTTAGGTGAAATTTTTAAGCTAATTTATTGCAGCATTTTTGTATCACTTATAAATAGTAGATTAGAGAATTATTCTCTCCCCAAATGTAGGTTAATTTGGGTCAAACTTGATAAACAATATTGATGTGTTTGTTCTTGTACTCTTAATCTTATTCTACATGAAGCTAAGGTTGTCTCTGTCTCTCTGAACTGTGATGCACCCCCACGAATGCTAGCTAATGGCACATTAAAGTATTGTCGTAAAAATGATTCTTGGTGAATGGTGGTCAAAGCTAGTCAATCCTAGCTTCTAATGCAACTAACTAATGATGATGTGCGTGTAGGAACCTTAATAATTTCTAATTGTATTTTTTGAAGTAATCCTCTTCCTACTCCCTCCTTTTGTTGTAAAGCATGCATAATTCACTCACACACACACCATTTATCATTCAAAACAACACCAGAAGAACTCTCACACACAAAACACACACACATATTCACTAACACACACGCCAAACACACACACACAAAACAGTTACACAACTTTGTGTTTTAATTTTATCTTTATTGAAATTATATCTTATAAGAAATTTTAAGCTCTTTCTTTGGTTTTAAACACATTTTTACATCACACAAATGTTAGAAAATGAGTCCGACTTAACTCAACTCTACAAAATCAGCTTGTAAAGTGAGAATTGCATCTTACTTATAAAGTAATGTTCAGATCATCTCACATTCAATGTGGGACTTCTTAACACACAATTTATGTTTAATCAACTTTTGTTTTTTTGGCACGTAGACAAAATTTTAAATTATTGAAAATTCACACACAAAATGAAGGAGCAGGGTTCGAATGGCTCAGTCATGTGTTCCAACTTAGGCATTTAATTTTTTTTGTCAGTTGAACTAAAATTTATAGGCATATTCAATTAAATTCTAATACCATGATAAATGAAATCAAATCTCCCATTCTTAAGAGTTAGCTTGTAAGATGAAGATAGAATACACGTTTATGAATTATACATCAAGTAACCCAATAACCAAGACATTTGTGAGAAATCAATACAATTTCAATAATTTGATGTGTGTTAATGTTCACTACTTTGAAATTTGCCTTATAAATTAAGATATCTTCGATCTCTAGCTTGTTGCATATAAAAATGGTAGAGTATCTTTTGCATACTTTATTAAAACTAGTACTTTTATGTGATAGAAGAAAAAAAATCATTATTTTTGTTTCCCTTTCAAATATGATTGTAAGAGAAAAATAGAACTTTCCGTTTGTGAGGAGGAGAATGGGGGGCTATATTAAAGAAACGCAATGGGTCCATATAGTTTTACTAAAATTTTAGTCAAAAAAAAAAAGTTTTACTTATTAAAAATAGTACTTTATTTTTAAAAGTTTTAATGGAGAAACATACACGGTTCATTTAATTTAGTGCTTTATTTTTTGGCCAAAAATGTTTGTTACAAGACTGCCTTTTCCACCGTCTAATTAGAGACTAAAGTATGTTAATGCATGATTCATGACCACCATTTAGACATAAAAGCTGATTAACTCAGATTCACTAATCATGCTCTCTTTTCACAACATAACAAAAAGGAGCTTAGAATTAAGGAATAATTTATAAATGTATTGAATTTTGTGCAAACGAAAGAACAGAGTGATTAAGTCACAGCCTTTGGTTTAGTGGTAGACACAGGTCAGTTAAACAAGCCTCTTCCACCATTAGTTAAGCTTTAAATTAGTAGATTCAAATCTATAGATTACACATTACAACAGTCAAGCAACCATGAATCATGATATTCTAACTTTTTAAGTGTAAAATGAGTCCTGATTCTTAATTTGAAGAATAAAATCAGGGGTTACTATTTTTTTATTTTATTTAATACACTTGCATTTTAATTTGAGGCTAGCTAGCTAAAAAAAGTACAATATTAAAGGTTAGAAGAGCTCGGAGAATCTTAAATACAACATAGCTTAGCTTAGGTTAATTAATTTATTACGTTATTGCAATTATGGTTTACTTTACCATACATATTTGTTGGGTCACGAGGGGCAGCCTTGGGGGATCATCCACATTAGGTTCAAGAACAACGATATAAGTATCGGACACCACATTCTTACCAAAAACCTTAAGGCAATGAGTTTATGGGTTCTTCCACTTATAAAGTGTTCAACCTCCACTTTTCTAAGCAATGTGGGACTTACTCACACTTGCCACAACATTCTCCCTCTCAAGTGTGAGTCTTCATTCATTATGCCCCCCCTCAAGCGGAAGCTTTTCCAACCGTAAACACTTGTACCGCCGTTTGCCACTTGCACAACGGGACCCGCCGCCTGACCACACCTTTGTCAGGATGACTTTCGACACAAGAAGCTCGATCTATAACCATTGGCTCTGATACCACTTGTTGGGTCACGAGGGGGCAGCCTTGGGGATCATCCACATTGGGTTCAAGAACAACGATATAAGTATCGGACACCACACTCTTACCCAAAACCTTAAGGCAATGAGTTTATGGGTCCTTCCACTTATAAAGTGTTCAACCTCCACTTTTCTAAGCAAAAATGTGGGACTTACTCACCCTTGCCACAACAATATTAACAAACCAGACTTACGATCAAACAGCGATGGAGCTTGTAAAAAGTCAATTAATATTGCACAGTGTGGAGGTCTATTTTGAGATTCCGACGAGTATTGATTGAGAATTACATCAAAAACATTGGAACGAGTAACACTCTTCATGCCGAGATGTGGAGCATGTATGTGGTAATAGAAATGGTTTGGAGGCATGGTTTTTCGCAGCTTGTAGTGGAAAGTGATTCAAAAATGCTTGTTGTCATGGTTTCAGAACAACCCAATATTAACGGAGCAACCTCTATTTAGATTTAGCGGATTCACAGTCTTATGAATGTGCATTGTTAGGTGCAGATAACATACACTAAGCATGAAGGCAACAAAAGCACAAATTTTCTAGCTAATTTTAATCTTACGCGGAGAGTTTCATTGATAGTCATGTTTTAGAGACTCCTCCGAATGAACTTAATAGTCTCCTTTTTTATGATATATTTGAGACTTGCGTGCATTTAGAGTCCTAATTTTTTTTATTTTTGAGTTTTGCTCTCTTATGTTAAAGAAAAAATAACATATCAGTCAATTACAACCAGGGGTGGGAATAGGTCAAACTGGCCTACAAGGGCCTACGCCCTAGCTTATATAGGCTCAGGGCAGACAGTTTTTTGAAATAGTGCAGGCTAAGGCTTTTTTATAGGCCTATATAGCTAAAAACGTCCGGCTACAAACCATAACAAAGTCTTTAAAGCCTACTAGTTAGGGATATCAATTTGCATCTAATAAAGATTATCCGTGCAAATTATCTATACGGGATCCAAAGACACGGATTTTTCTCCCGCAGGAATGGGGATGGAGGAAAAATTCTCCCGTGGATAATTCGGGACGGGAAACTAGGAAGGTCCCTCTGCCAACGCTGATTCACCGACTTCGACCATATTATTTAAATTATATATATAATGCATAATTATATAACTTTATAAATTTTTTATATAATAGTTAATATGCTATATATATTATGATTATGTATGGTGGCAACAAATTTAATTAAATATTTATTATTTTTTACCAAAAAAGTATTTGAAAGTGCTTCTGAATTTTTTTATTATTGATGTTAAATGTACTTTTATTTTAAAAAAATGAAAGATATAAACCATGTATATTTTTAAAAACAAAAATAAGATATTAGTGACGTGCTTTTGATTAAAAAATATAATAATTTTGTTAATTTTTTATGTTCGTGGAGCTCTGTGGATACTATGGGGATCCGTGGGGACGGGAATATAGAGAAATTTCCCCTCGTAGCGGGGATCAGGGACGGAGAAAAGTTTAGAGGGCGGCGTGGGGAACGGGAAAACAGCCTCCGCACGTTCCCTGCCTTGTTGACATCCCTACTACTATAGGCCGATCTTTTTAAGTAAATGTTAATATTATTTATATCATTAAATATTAAATATTGAACTTTAATTTAAATTTAATTCTATAAATTTTATAATGAATTAATTTTTGCAAATATAAATGTATTATTATAAATTAGAATTGAAATATAATGTACGTATAGACAAATTTCGTAAAGTATGATGTTAAATATCAAAAAAGAGTTTACTCTCTTTGATCAAAATAGTTGATTAGTCTATTTAAATATAGATATAATTACTTATTTACATAGTTTTAGATTTAACAGACCTGACCAGACTTTCGAAAAGCTAGATTCAGATATAAATATTAAATCTATAACAGACTATAGAACATATTTAAACATCTTTATTTTTTAACAAACTAAACTTAAATTTGATAAAGCCTAACTCAACTTAGTATATCCTCGTTCCTCATTAATTCGTACAAGCATAAGCATAGGAGCTATATTTATATCACAACACTTAGAGTCTCTTTGGCAATGCATGAAAATGAGCTTATAGCTTATGGCTTATAAGTTCATTATGAAAAATAAACCATATATGTTTGATAAACTTTTCTACACATGAGCTTATAGCTTTTTTTGACCAACTTTTAGCTTATTTTGATAAGCTACTTCAATTAGCTTATAGCTTTTAACTTATTATTTTTTCTTTCAACTTTACCCCTATCATCTTACTTAAAAATAATTAAATATTAATTATATACTTTTAAATGTCATTTCATGTCAATAAGTCACTTCAACCGCTAATTTTACCAAATACTATAAATTCAACAAGTTGTTTTATCAGCTATAAACTATCAACTATCAACTATAAACTAACTTATAAGTTATCCGCTATTTTTTACCAAACAGACCCTGACCTTGAATATATTTATATTTCAATAATTGTATAAGCCAAATTAAGCAACTTGGTAACCATATTTATATGTCCAGTCAGTAAAGTAGCACACTGGTTTTCTACTGGGAAGGTATACCGCTATAAACTTCTTGTCCTCACAATTATATTGGTCTCAAATTGAGCACTTTCTCTTACTTATATAAATTTAATTCAAATCAAACGGGTATAAATTGGATATTCCAACTCATGGGAATTACAAACACCTAAATAAGAACTTTTTTAATTTTTATTAGTAAGGTGACATAATCAAGAACTGATCCAAACACAATTATAAGTCGATGTTTTTATCGATGTAATCATTATAAAAGTTTTTTATTCAAAACTAAAATTACAAATACGGGCATTTCATATTAAAAAAAATAATTACAATTCAACCAATTTAAATCAACACTAAAAACATATTTAACCCTATAAACATATGGGTTAAATATGTTTTTGATCCCTATAAACATTTGAATCTTCAACTTTTAGTCCCTCTAAACTTTTTTCCCACTTTTTAGTCTCTACAAAATTCTCTAATATGAATTTTGGTCCCTACTTTTAAGTCAACTCATGTATACTAATTAAAATTTGGAATTATGTATTGTAGTAATGTTTAGTATATTAAAAATTGAATTGATTTGCAAAATTTGATATTTTTTAATTAGTGATGAATTAAATATGAATTTTTGAAGTGTTTGCGCTTAAAAATTCATAGTTAATTCATCATTTGTTAAAAAATTATGAATTTTGGTTTGACTAATTTTTATAATATTATAAACATGATCACAAAACCTCGTTAAAAAATTTGAAAAGTACACATAATTGAGTGAAAAGCAGGGACCAAAAATCATGATCGGAAATATTTGGAGGACCAAAAAGTGGGAAAAAAATTTAGAGGGACTAAAAGTAGAAGAGTCAGATGTTTATAAGGACTAAAAACATATATATCACTAAAAAACATCAAAATTGCAAAAAATTACATTTAGTTAGGATGACACAATTTTTTTTTTGTTAAACCACACTGTTTGATTCGGTTTGCATTTTTCATTTTTAAAAATTGTACTAAATCACAATATTTAACTTAACTCTATCAACTAGTAACAATTAATCTATTACCTAGTTCAACTTAACAAGTCCAACCCAAATTGAGTCGATAAAATAACTGGCCGTCAAAATATATTCTTTCACCCGATGCAGAATTTACTGTTGGTATTCAAAATAAATTCCTTTTATAAGATAAAACTCTTTTTTAGGAAACTTACAATTTTAAGATATGCATATTATACCATGTACAGGAAAGTAAAATAAATGGCTTAAATACACTTTTGATTCTCTAAGTATTTTCAAGGTTTCACTTTGGTCCTTTAACTATTTTTCGTTCCGTTTTGATCCTCTAACTTTCATTTTGTTAATCTACTTGGTCCTAACCGTTAAAAAAATGTAAAAAACGAGAGGTAGAAGTCTCTAATGAGAAAACGAACATCAGATTTGGATTCAGCGTGAATAATGAGAGGTTTTGGAGTATCATTTCGTAAGCTTTCATGACTAAAAAGATCATCGGTGATGTGGACAGAGACGGTGATAGAAGAAGCTTCGTACGCGATGAAGAATAAGGTCTTTGGCCACATGGCGTTTTTCTATTGGATCTCACATCAAAGCCACCAAGTCCCTAAGTGTCACGTACACAAAATTAACGTTTTTAATTTGACATTTTTCTAACAATAATTAGGACCAAATAAATTAACATAATAAAAGTTAGAGGACCAAAACGGAACGAAAACATAGTTAAAGGACCAAAATAGAACGAAAAATAGTTAAAGGACCAAAAGTATATTTAAGCCAAAAATAATTTATGTTAATTTTATAACAAGTTAGTAATATTGACATATTTTTTGTGATTTTATTATGTTGAAGAATAATGTTGATATTGTTATAAAATGTGGATAATTGAAAGAAATTTTTATATGTAGTTTATGGAAAACAATTTTATAGTTTGCGTTTGTTAATTTTTTATTAATATTGTTTGCGTTTGTTAATTTTTTAGTTATTTTTTTGTTATACATTGTTAAAAAAATATTTTTTATTTTTTAAAAATTGCAAGACATGTGATAAATATATCACTAAAAAATTATATATAAAAGGTGTTTAGCGGGCTGACCCACCAACCCATCAGCTCGTCAATAAACATGGCGGACTTTCCGTTTTGTCACCTCTAATTCTAGGTACTTATAATGTACATAACCACATATTTTAATTTTTTCTAATTATTTTTTAGAATCGGGAGTTGAGTTTTGTATAATGTACAAGACTTATAAAATGATGATTGTTTTCCAATTATAAACATACATTTATGTTATCTCTTATGAGTAATATGAGACTCTTAATAAACTATTTCTTCTATTTTAAAATGAGTGTCGTTTTTCAATTTTCAATGCAATATTTTTCAATCTTATTCTCTAATTATTATTTTATACACTATTTTAAAAAAAAACAATTAAAAAAGTAGAGAGATATTTAATAAACATATTATTACATTTAACATCATAATTTTATTCTTTTATATGTATGAAAATACCTAATACTTGAAAAGAATGGAGTACTAAATTTTTTTGTTATTAGATCACCCATCATCATATATTGATGATATCCATGCATGGAAGTTATCTCTCATCAGATGTGATGTGGGAATCATAACTATGATTGTTGATTTACAGCAACAACAAAAAAAAAAAAGGACGATGACTTAGTCTGATTCATGGTTGAGAGTACTAGTTTGACTGTAAGTGGGAGATTTGATTCTATGTTTTGACTGATTTTTGTCCGTCCACGACATACTATATTGAAAAAGACTGTGTACGTGTTACTGTTAAATCTTCAATTAAGTACTATCTTCATCTCAATATATAAGATCTCTTTTGATAAAATATTACTATTTACTTATTTTGTTTTGACCTTGTTTTTTTCATAATTTATAGATGTAAATATTAGTATATAAAATCTTGTTTGATTTGTTTTGATGAGTATTTTCAAGATATCAAATTTTTATAATTTTTACCATGTCACAATTAAAGATATTAGTGATCAAAATTGTGCATTGACGAACGTGCAGTAGTCAAAATGGGTCTTATATTTCAGGACGGAGGTAGTATGGTTTTTTCTTGTTTACCTTTCAAGATTTGGAAATATTTAGTCCCAACTATTTAAAAAAAAAATTAACCGATATAAATTTTTATAAAATACACCGTTAGATTAAAAGTTGATATCATATAGATTATTTGTATAAAAATTCAAAAAAATCTAAAATCATTTGATTTGTTATTTAGATGCATCAAAATTAACAGTTTCTGTGATTTCTTAAACATTGTTAATCTTTATGTGTCTCAATAACATATCAAATGATTTTAAATTTGTTTAAAGTTTTACACAAATAATTTATATCATATAAACTTTCAATTCTAACATGTATTTTATAAAAAGTTATATCATTTAAAACATTTTATAGTGGTTGAGAGTAAAAATATCCTCAAATCTTGAGAGTTATACAAGTTGTAACCATTAAATATCATAAATTAATTTAATGTGTTGCTTGATCCTCGCATAAGTACTGTTTTTTTTTTTATAAGTCATATTAGCTAGGTGGGTTATATTATAGGTTCCTTTTAACCAAAAGCTGGGAAAGCAAAGCAACATTAGTGAACCTGGCTAACTCTTAAAAGAACCTCCACTTGTTTGGTTGGTTCGATGGATGGATGGTGCAAATTCAACCAGCGCCGATCAATATAATTTGGGATAAATAAAATATATAATATCTCAACACTCAACAGTACAGCTAGTGTTAAATCGATCGTCACACAAAATATAAATTGAATTTTGAAACAGTTATATTTGTTTACTTTTACTTTATTTTCAAGTGATATATATCGTTAGAAATAAGTATCGGTCTAACTCAACCTCATAAAACCGGCTTGTAAGATGAGAATCTCATATTCGATATGGGACTTTTTAACATATCATCTCACGTCTAAGACGGAATAAGCTGAAACGTAGACTCAACAACAACAGATTACTCAAATAACAGGTAGTCCAATAAAATTTAGAGAACCTCTGATACAATATTAGAAATAAATATCGGTCTAACTTAATCTCACAAAATCAATTTATAAGGTGAGGATCTCATATCAGATATGAAACATTTTAACATATATCAATCACGTCACTGTCTCACTAGTCAAACAAAAAAAAACTATGAATTTTTATGAGTTTAGGTAGGAGTTGTGTTGGTCATCATTAAAATTAAAATGGTAAAACATAATTTGCCTGCCTTCATAATAATGTCGGTGTGTTACGTTGTTGTCAGTACCTTAAAAAATGTTGTTGTCATTAATTTGAAAGTAGGTAGGCTATGATTTATTTGAAGACCTTAAGTATACAAAATACTATTGCTTTAAATAAGTTTTTGTAAACTTTTACAAGCATCAAGTGTCAAATTATTTGTCATGGATCATGGATGTGAAGAAGAATCATAGTAATTGTTTTGATGTGTACCTACAAACAAAGGTAAATATCAAATACTAATGTGAGTAGTAAAAGTACTGCGGACTCTGTTTGTACCTACATTATACACTTTGAACGTACTACTTTAAGTAACATTAAGAATCATGGGAGTATGCATTCCTGTATATTTGATTGATGGAGAATTAATGTACCTAAGAAAAGGAATAATGCGCATTCCTTCCTACCTTATGGCGCTTATTTGACTTTGGTGCTAAGTATGTATATGCTACCAACTCAAAAGTTTTATAGCTCTACCACAAAATATGATACAAATGATAGATATTTGATCTTCTTAATTATTTGTTTTTGAGTTTAATTTTCAGCTGATACGTATGAAAAATATTTATTAAGATATATCAACTTTTTTAATAGATTACAGTAAATCTATCAATCAATCAACTATAATTATAAATAGTAGTAGGCATTAAGAGTTTCACAATAGAACGTGAACACAAGTTTATCAAGTTTATAAGATAGTAAAATTCTTTTGTCAAAAAAAAAAAAAGATAGTAAAATTCTAATTTTATATAAGTTGGTTTAGTAAAATTGATGTAAACTCAATTTAAAATTTTTAGATGGTATTAAAACTTATTCATTCATATTATCCGCCTTTTTTTTGTACGTAAACCAAATATTAAACCATTAGAAATTTACGCACACATAGTAAAAAAAATGAGTTAAAATTGCGGTCATAAATGTTCAACTTAATAATTTCGACATTTTTTACCAATTAATTATAATTTATGCACTATTATATTTGGTTTTAATATAGTACACTCCTTTTTTGTAAGTATATTTTATTTGCACACTTGGCATATGGAGTGTGTATATATATGCACACCAAGATTGGTCAATTGTCTCATCAACTCAAAGCTTGCATTGCATTGTATTGCTTGAGATTTAGGGGCTGAGATAGATATTAGTTAAGGTTTTTCCTCTGCCCCTATTTCTTGATCGTTAGGCAACATGGCAATCAGTCACAGCACTTTGGCATTTGCCTTTGGCATGCTAGGTAGGATATAACATCATCTCGTTCATAGTTCACTCAAGTTCATTATATATATCATGCTTCTAATGATCTCTCTTTTGTATTGAACAACTTAAAGAATTAATTTTTATTTATTTATATATCTTTTTGATGCACAGGTAATGTCATTTCATTCATGGTATTCTTGGCTCCCATGTAAGTACATATACACTTCCACTTAATTACTTAAAGCGCTATATATAGGACTTAATTCAGAAAAAGAGACATATATAGGCTTGTTTAATCTCCTCAAAAATAAGAGATACGATGATTTCAATCATCTAGTGATTGATTTTAAGGGTGAGTTTGATTTATAAAAAATAATTACTAGACAACACGCCATTTAACATAACAGAACAAAACAAATATTTATAGATTGAACAATTTTTTTATCTTATACTCCATCCGTCCCATTTTAAGAAAAGTGTGTAAATGAAAGAAATAGAATATGACTTTTACTAAAATATCATTTCTTTATATTGGTAGTAGACATTGAAATACTCAAAAGTACATATTTGAGTGTAATTTTTCTCTAACATAATGATTGTTTTAAAGGATAAAATAGTAAAAACCAATGTTATAAATAGTATATAACACTTATTTTGGAACAAATAAATTTGGCAAGTAGAACATTTATTTTGGGATGGAGGGAGTAAGATGTTTGGTGGACAAAAAGTTATTTTAATATTTTAAACAATTTGTACATAGAAACAAAAAGTTATGTTATAGTTTAGCACTAATAAAAAAATATCTGTTTTTGTTTTGTCCCTTAACTCTCAATTTGTCTTGTCCCAAACCCTGATTTAGAAACAAACACCATACAATAAAAGTTGTGTATAAGATAGAACAAATTGAAAGCAAAGGACTTGACAAAAACCAAAAAATTTATTCATCTGAAAATCACAACAATTTTTTGTCCCACATACAACTTGTCTAAAATATCAAAATAATATTTTGTCCATCAAAATCGAATAAAACAACAAATTGTTCAATAATTTAAAATTTTGGCCTGTTAAAAATTGTCCAATTTTTATACTTTACAGATAAAATGGACTCAAATTGTATTATCATGGAATATATTTGATTAACCAATGCTACTATAATGAATATTTCTATACAGGACAACATTTTACCGGATTTACAAGAGGAAATCAACTGAAGGTTTTCAGTCACTACCTTATCTGGTGGCACTATTCAGTTCCATGCTCTGGTTGTACTATGCATTAGTAAAAAAAGATGAATTTCTTCTTATTACCATTAACTCCTTTGGATGCTTCATAGAGCTCATTTACATCGTCTTGTACATCATCTATGCCACCAAGGATGCCAGGGTAATTAATTGGCCTAGTTAGCTACCTAAATTTATTAATTTCATAAATAATCAAAATTTCTAGCTAGGGATCCAGATCCTCTTGTGTCCTTCTTCTCCGGTTTTGTGTCCTGAATTGTCGAACAATTATACTAAAGTTTGTTCGTTAATTACTTAATTGCAGAGACTAACGATCAAGCTACTTTTGGCGATGAACATTGGATCGTTTGGTTTGATACTTTTGGTGACAAACTACGCGGTGCACGGTCCAATTCGTGTTGAAGTTCTTGGATGGATTTGTGTTTCTATATCAGTGAGTGTGTTTGCAGCACCACTAACAATTGTAGCACAAGTTGTTCGCACAAAGAGTGTTGAGTTTATGCCTTTCAATTTATCATTTACACTCACATTGAGTGCAATTATGTGGTTTGGTTATGGTCTTTTCCTCAAGGATATATGCATTGCTGTAAGTCTTATATTCTTTTTCTTTTTTTTCAAGCAATGTTTAAGTTAATTTGATGAACAAATTTTTAACATTGATAACTAATTTATATGTGTAGCTCCCAAATGTGCTTGGTTTTGTACTGGGGTTGGTTCAGATGATACTGTATGGCATATACAGAAATGGTGATAAAAAGATGGCAAATTTAAAGGCGGCACCGATAGATCCACTCAAAAGTGTTGTTATAGAGAACTCCTTAGGAGGAATGTCCGGTGAAGTGTTTCCGGTGGAGGAAGATGCAAAGAAAGGAAACAAGAGCGAAGAAGAAGAGGAGGAGAAAAAGAAGAGCATGGAAGAAACTATTTACGACTGCGCAGTCTAATAAAATATCAATGGCCGCGCCACCACTATCTTACTATATATTCTTCCATATTTTGTAGCTCTGCGTTACCTTCCTACTACATATATAAGCTTAGCTAGGTAGTGATCATTCTAACATGCTTCATTGTGTGTGTCTGTAATTTTATTTGTTTTTAGAGGTAGGAAGGTGAATAAATTTTACCATCATTGTTATTATTGTTTTAAAAAAGTCATTAATACTTATTAGAAAAAGGTAAATAATTGTTTCTCTTCTTTGTCTGTAGAACTATGGTCTAATTTAAAATGAAATTTAATTGCGGCAGCCTAGATAATTGAAAGAAGAGAACAAACCCTCCAAAAAGATTATTCCAATTTGCAATCCATCAAGCACAGGTTCCCTCATAGGCACCGCTCATATCAATTACTTGTTTGTATCACAAGTAAACTAGTCGTATTAACTAACATTAACTGAAAATTAGTTGGACAGCATGTATTAACTAACTATAACCTCTATATTTTCCAACTAAGTAACAACACTAACTCACACTTAGGATTTATTAGTTTGAATTAGTTCTATCATAGTTTACTTCTCACACCAAATCAGATTTTGACAGCACGTGTACAAAACTTGTCTAAAATTTCAGCTTCATTGGAGTCTCTTACTGCAAATTAAACTTTGTTGTCACTTTGCTTTTGTCATCTTGAAGGGTGCCTCCTATATCTGATTAGTCCCGCAAGCTAGACATAACATTCTTGAATTATCATAACATAACATTATGCTAAAGAGTATGAATATAGATATTATTTTACTTATGTAATGGTTGAATTCTGAATTAATGGAGTCTATTTCCCCTAAAAATTGGAGGTTAACAATAACAAAAATAAATTTACAATAGGAATATATATCGCTATATTACTGTTAAAAAATAGCTTAATTTATTCAAATTTATTTCAAGCAAATGGTGTATATGGATTCGATCAAAATACAAATTAAGATAACAACCAACTCCACATGCCTTGTAAAAAAGGCAATATCCAAAACTGATAAAAGTTTGATTTTTATGGTTTACTTCATCCGGTCTCAAATATAAGAAACAAAAAAAAAACACACATATTAAGGAAATTATTGTATTTCCAAATTTATCCTTAACTTTTTTGAGGAAGATATTAGATTTAGAATTAATTAAATAATTTAGGTATTTTAATTAGAAATAATAGTTACTAGTTTTTAGGATTATTGTTAATTGGAAAGTTAGATAAGTTTAATAAAGAGCAAAACTGGAATAATGATAAAAAAAGTAATCATTGTAGTAACTTTTTCTTATATTTAAGACCAACAATTTTTATTTTTTTTTGTTTCTTATATTTGAGACCGGAGAGAGTATTTCTTAAAAAAAGACCAAATTCATTAAACTAGCTTTATTCAAAGTTTATATTATGGTTTATTGGAATGGTGAAAAGAAAACAATTACTACTTTGCTTGGCCCAACGAATAGCCTGAAGGATAAGTTGGGCTTGAAGCACAAATAGTTAGAGATTGAAATGTATTTATTACATTGGGCCAGGCTATTAGGGTAATAAAAGTTTTCTTCTTTAGGCCCCTTGCATTGCTCATACACTCCTTAAAGATCTAGGTTTGTCCTTTAGAATTTTCTAGAAGATAGCTTCCGAACGCACGATTTTCAGATGATAACTTCCTAAAAAATTACTATATGACTTAAGTTTACACATTTTGAAAGTTATTTTTTAAAATTCACAACGGTTAAAAGTTATCTTCCAAAATATTTTGAAGCATAAAAATAGATTTTTTGGAGAATCTCCACAATGTGGGGGTCTAAAGAGAAAAATTATGACAATAAAAGCTACTTTAACACTATAAAGTTTTGTTTTAAACTTTTTACTTCGAATTATCTAATTTAGACTGGAAAAGAAAAACATATTTATCGAGTTTAAATGGATAGAATTGGAAAAAAAATTGTTTTTCCGGCGTACTCTTTCGCATAGTCTACCCAAATGGTAGCGGTTTTTAAGAAATATTGGTCAAGAAAATAAGGTATTTTAATCTATTGTTTAAGAGAGACCTAGATACGAGTTTGAATTTCTATAAAAAATTTTGTCTTTGTTGTACTGTTTTAGTCCAAGTAAATAAACCATATTTTGCTTTGATCTTAATTATTTGTATAATTGTGGATCTCAAATTATTATTGACATTTGGTCATTTGTAGAATGATTTGTTAAAGTTGTTAAAATTTAAATTTTAGTTTGTTAATGCTATGTTGTCGGCTGAAAATTTTATATGTATCTTTAGTTAATACCTGACTATCTTCATTTTGTATTGTTCGTTGTTATTTTAATATATAAATGAATGAAGTAACACTTAGTGTTTAGGTTTGATTCATTGTGCAGGTATGTCATTTTCACACTTCATTTCACTTGTATTAAGTTTAGTTCGTTATATTCACTCTTAGTTGATTTTTTAAGGTGTATACAGAAATCTCCAAAAGGAGGAGCTAATTAGAATAAAAAATAAAGTTAGTTTACTTAAAAACAAAAGCAGAATATTTACATTGTAAGTTTCGTAGAATGAGGTTGTTGGGTTAAAGAGGGGTGTTTGTATAAAGAAAGATGTTGGTGGCAAATCAATGAGCTTGGAGCATAGCATAGGCATTGTTTGTATAAATAAGAGAGAATATAGATAATAGATGATCTCAAAGTAGTAAAAGGGAAGGGACTAGCTGGCAACCTAGCCCACATACACAAAAAAGACATCTCTTTTCTTTATCTTTATTTGTTACATTTACACTCACACATTGCATGTATGGATATGGACCTTTTGAGGAAGGTTCTTTGTACAAATTAAAACTTTGGTTGGAAAAATATTGTAATTCCGGAATCTAGGAAAGCTACTTTCATTTCTCCCTCCCTTTCGTGCATCACATTTTGGCCAAAACAAATTTAGTTAAGTGGTTTAAAAGTGTGTTTGATCTGTCAAAAAAATAAAAGACTAGGCAGAACAATTTCAAATGTATTATGTTTGATTTTAAAATTGTTCTTAAAATTGGACAAATATAGGTCAAAGGACCGGACAAAAATAAATATTTTTACCCTCATTGAATCACGGGACAACTTTTTGTTCTCAGTTGTTTAAAACAGCAAAATAACATTTTTTCCACCAAACATACAAAATTTCTTCAAAATCTTGAACGTTTGTCATGTGTTGTTTTATCTTATATTATCATGTATTGTTCGGCAGAAGTTAGGGTGCATAAGTCATATGCTTATGCACCGTGCATAAATACCCTAAATTGATTAGCGCACCCCCAAATTTCTAGCGCACATCCAGATTGTTTAGCGTACCCTCAAAATTTTAAGAGGTACGCCATAAATTTGGGGGTGCGTTAAGCAATCTGAGAGGTGCGCTGAGCAATCTAGGGTTACGTTAAACAATTTTCATTATTTATACACAGTACATAGAGAAAAAGCTTATGCACCATAACCTTTCCTGGTGTGTTAAGTGAAGAAAAATAAAACTCATGTAATCCATCACCCAAAATAATAGTCCAATACGGCAGTATACCGATTTCATTCCTCCCTAATTAGGACAAGACAATTCCATTCATCATTAACTATAATTGATTAAATTCAATTACTACATTCATCCTTCAATATAAGATTTTGTTTAATGATTACATGTACTAATGCGCAATTTTGATCACTAATATCTTGAATTATTTAGCAGTAAAAATTATAAAAATTTAATATTTTAAAAATACTCATCAAAATAAATCAAACAAGATTTTATAGATAATATTTACATCTATATATTATTAAAAAAAAATATGGTCAAAACAAACTAAATGAATAGGACAATTTAGTCATACAGGATCTTATATTTAAGGACGGACAAAATAAGTGAGATTAATGATTGATATATTCAAAAAAAATCAGGCCAACCAAATTTGATATAGTCAAACTCAAATGCATGCACGTATGTATACCATAAATCTTAATTAACCATCCACCTTCAATAAAAAATGAGAGTAGTAGACAGATGAAACACGCTAATTAAATTAAATGAATAATTGAAGATTACAAACATGAAACATGTATACTTAGGAGGATTCGTTTGGTTTTGATTTTGTTTGATGAGATGAGACTTGAGAGTTGAGAGATAGAAACCAAGTGGTTTTTGTTTTGGAGTGAAGATGAGTGAACAAATAAAAAATAATGATTAATGCAATGCAACCTTAGCTTGTAGTCACGGATGGTAAATTGATACTCTTATTATAATTATTAGAATTAGAATTATACCATACATACATACATCTGATAAAATAAATTAACAAGTTAGTAACAAGTTTCCGTGACGAAACAAGTAAAAAAATGGTTTTAATTTTGTTGACGAAACAAGTTATTTAATCAAAATACAGTGACGCCTTTATTTTTCTTTTAGAACTACAGCTACATGATACCCACTATGTATATGTATAATGTATCAATTATCAAATAATCATGTACCAGCCTATCAAAAAAAAAATCATGTGCCAAAAAAAAAAAAGAATGCATCAAACAATCATTAATTTGCCGAATTTAAATCATAAAGTTTAGTGCATTATTTATATTTTAATACTAGTTCCGTACTAAAATATATGTCGTTTTGAGAAAAACTTTTATATCACAGTATATGTCATTTTACATTATCAATGAAACATTTAATGATTCTTTTCCTCTTATACATATCCTTAATTAATTATTTCTCTTTTTTCTTTCAATTCTATAATTTATCTCTCACATATCATTATTGAAGGATAATTTTGTAAACTAACTCATAATTTATCTTTTCTATACAACCATAATTATATTTCTTAATTTGTGTGATACGGTCAAAACGACATATATTTTGGAACGGAGGTAGTATATTACTCTCTCGAATAAGGCATTATAGTTAAGTGGACAATGAATTTTAATAAATAACAAATTTTAAGAGAATATAATTTGAGTTTAATTAATGAGTAAATCAAATTTTTGATTAATTTTTTTTTATTTTTATAACCGAACTCTGTATTATTAGAAATTAAAATATAAAAATATGTCACTCTCTATTTAAATAAATTGATTTTATAGGCAGTGAAATGGCTGCTAACATATTCCTTTATCTTTTTGTAAAGTTTAAGTTTGGGGGTTGACAAATATACTACGTTGGCTTCAAAATCAAGGAACCTCCTAAATTCAAGAGACCAATCATGTAGTAAAAGCAAAGGACCGTTCTCAAGGCATCTCTATGACTCTATGCGACCTACACTAAAGTTGAGAATAAATTTTGAATAAAGCATTTGCCTTATTTAAAGGTTCTTGCTGACAAACCTATCTGGTATATTTTTTAAATATATTATTTAAAGAAATTATTTTTAAATAGTAATTTTTTATAATAATATATATATAAAGTTATTGCATTAAAAATTGTGTTGTTTCATTTTTCAAAAAATTATTCCTTTTAAATAATATGTTTAAAGAGTGCACTGTGCACTCGTTCTGTTAGACCGTTACAGAATATAAGTTATTTTGAAGAAAAAATTATACCAAAATATAAATTATTTTATAATATCAATAAATCACTTATTGTTATTTTTCTTATTATACCATTAACTATTAAATATTTTCTCTTATTTTATTTCTTCAATTTATCTTTTCTATACCATTAATGGATGACAATTTTGTAAACTAACTCATAATTTAACTTTTCCATATAACAATAATTATATTTCTTAATCTGTGTAATATGGTCAAAACAAATGGTACGGAGAAAATACTAACAAAGAATAATACTATGATGGTCAACTTTGAAATCTATGGAGTCTTTGAATGTTCTATCTTTGTACGTAGATGAAATAACAAAGTCATTAAAATCGCACATACATAAATTGAATGGACTAGTACTCGAACCTCAATTATAGACTTTCGACCTAGCAATTTCGGCATTTTTCTACCAGTTGAGTTAGGACTTTAGAACTAAATCAAACCAATCTATATATGTATTCGAAGCATAATCTATCTATGTATACTATAATAGATTGAGTAATATAAACCAACTAATTTTAAAAATCAAAATTGAAAATATAACATTAAACTTCAACTTTACCCATTAAGAAATCAAAATATAAAAAAAAACAAAATAAATCAATTTTATAGTTGTTGAACTGAGAAGAGAAATAAAAATAAATGAATTTAAATAATCAAATAACATCTATTAAAATTATTTAATATGTTGACCGCTCCACATTTCTTTTCTTGCAACATAGAAATATCTTTCTTAAGAACTCTATTAAAGTAAAAGAAAAACAATCGCCACCGAGAGTTGAACTCATAACACTTGAAAAAGGGGAGCGCTCTAGTGACAAATATTAACTGTAATATATATATATATATATATATATATATAAAATAAAAAAATGGGGCATTTGAAAACTCAAAAAAAAATGTATATATATGGTTTTATTAAAAATAAAAAACTTTAGTAGCCACACTATGCCACCAAATGATATATTTGAAGTTCTATTTTTAAAATGATTTTGAATAATAACAAAACTAATTAAACAATAACATATAGGTACGTAGAATGAAATTTACCATCAAATTAAAAATATAAGTCGGTGTTATCACCAAATACAAGTATAAGTTATAGGTGAAGAAGAGTTCACCATCAAATACAACCAAAACAAAATACAAATCATAGGTGGAAAAGATTTCACCACCAAATACAAAATACAATCCATATGAAATTAAGTTCATTAGTTCAAACATAAAATAACAAAGTTCAATCTAAATGAAATTTCAATTCTCCATCTTGAAATAATAAGTTTCAGTTCTATGTTGGAAGACAAAAGTTTTGAAGATTTGCGTGTCGTGCGTTTTGTCTTGTGTCTACGTTTTACCTTGTAAATTTAAGTTGTGTTGATTCAAATAATGAGTCCAATGAGTTCTCAAGTACTTAATATATCAAACATATATCGGTTTGGTTCCTTGGTTTGGCGGTTCATGAAAATGAAATCTGAGATATAGAAACCAAACAACCTCGATTTTCATTGGTTCGGTTCCGTTTTTTTTTTGAACCAAAAAAATTCAATTTTTGTCAATTTTAATTAATTTAGATCATCAGTTCAATCGATTTTATTCAATCCACTTACACCCCAACCACCACGTAGATCCGTTCCTGCATAAGACCCTAAGAAATATTGCTATATTCGAATAATTAAGTCTAACTTTATTAAATCCCAATCTTCTACTAGTAATATGTTTGAAGAACATCCGATAAACCGTACTCTAACAAAACGTGCTCACAAAATTATTTCCATTAAAGATGAATGCTTTCAATTCGATCGTCTTCTTCAAACAACACGCAGTTAGGCTTATATGTTCTTGGCTTATCATTTTCTCTTATCTTCTTATTTGTAATAAGTCTCATTTACCCTTAATATGAGAAATGTTAACATATGCCCTTGGGGCACTTGTTAGTATACTAATAAAAGAAATCTAGTCTTGGAACTTGTGTATTTCTTATTTTTCAAAGTCAAAAATTGTTTTCTTCAAGATTAAATTACTATTTAGAGTATCCTTAACATGTGCCCTGACCCTTTTAATATATATATATATATATATATATATATATCTCAAAAATGATTTTTATAAAAATCAATTTAAAATCTATTTATGATAAAAAAGAAATTATTACAAAATGTAAAATCTTTTAAATATCATTTTCAGAAAAGCTAAACCATATTTTCATTCGAAGTTTTTATAAAAAAAAAGTACTCTTTATTAAAAATATTTTAACAAAAAAGCAATACACCAAAAAAACATTTTTGAAAAAAATAAAAGTCATTCTTTAACATAAGAAAGAATGACTGAAAGAATGACTGCTAAATGTATTATAAAATTCTATTGTTGTACCAAAAAATGAAAAAAAAAAAATTCTATTGAACCGCTAAATGTTAATTAGTTCAATGATGATTAGTGTTCGATTTGATATGGAGACCACTGTTCGATCACTCATTTTTGCTTGAGATCAACAGAAACCATTTGAAATATAACTTGCTCCAAATTAAATTAATCAGTCAAGTTGATCAAATATTGGTGGCGCAAACCAAAAAATTATCTATTGAATAAACATAAGGATGAGATAAATATTGATTATTAGGTGCGTGTGTGCATAAATTAATAAAGACATTTTCATATAAAATAATAAGATCAAAATTCAAACTCTAATACACCTATTTATTTACCGTTGAACAATAGATAAGGAAGACCGTAATTATCTTTTCAAGCGCACTCGAGAGGATACTAAAATCACTTGAACTCGCCCCAAATTAAATTAATCCGTTCAACAAATCATAAAAAAAAAAAAAAATTGAACCATGCGGTCCTTATCGACAATGTATTAAGACAGTATCATCGTTATCTAAGGCTAATGTTATCTTATTATTGTATTAATATCATAAAAGTATTTTATCTTGTGTATCATCCTATTATAAATCATAAAAAAGTTTCGTATGATTCCCCACTTATTAACTTTTTGGTCAACTATATATATATATATATATGAAAATTGTGTACTATGTATGAAATTTGTTATAAGAAAAATAATATTAAACGATGCATCTTTAGTCGGTTTGATGGTGGTTGACTGTAAAATTGACACGTAAAATTGGGTAATATCTTTGTAATTGAATGATCGACAAAATAAAATTATTAAAACTGTGCAGCGTACGACCACTAGTACTATATTTTATCTTATTTGTAGCTTAATTCCGAATAAAATAAAATTATTGAACCGTGCATCGCACAGGCACAGACATTAATATTTATATAGACTCTTTCAACTCTAAACGGACAATTTTCTCAGCAGGTGACAAATGCCCACACGCAAACACCTTTGACCATAAATGGAACTAGAAATGGAAAAAGAAAAAGAAAAAAAACATAGCCGCAATGTGCTTACGAAATCATTTTTCCTTTACTTTTAATCATTATATGCAAGTGGGCTTATAATATTTTGCAAGTAAGAATCTTATGTCATCTCATTCAAATGAATTAGGCTTAATTATACTTTTAGTTCTCTAAGTATTTTTAAGGTTTCACTTTGGTCCTTTAATTATTTTTCGTTCTATTTCGGTCATTTAACTTTCATTCCGTTAACTTATTTGGTCCTAACTGTTAGAAAAATGTCAAAAACGAGATGTAGAAGCCTCTATTGAGAAAACGGACATCAGATTTGAATTCAGCAGAACTAACGAGAGGTTTTGAAGTATCGTTTCGTAAGCTTTCGTGACTGGAAAGATCACTGATGATGTGGACGGAGACGGTGATGGAGAAAGCTCTGTAAGCGATGAAGAAGAAGATCTCTGGCCACGTGGTGTTTTTCTATTGGATCTCACACCAAAGCCACCAAGTCTCTAAGTGCCACATACATAAAATTAACATTTTTGGCATTTTTCTAATGATAATTAGGACTAAATAGATTAACATAATAAAAGTTAGAGGACCAAAACGGAACGAAAAAATAGTTAAAAGACCAAAATAGAACAAAAAATAATTAAAAGACTAAAGTGAAACTTTGAAAATATTTAGAGGACCAAAAATATATTTAAACCAATGAATTATGATCTCTCTCTATATATATATTTTTTAAATGTGAAAAACAAAATATAGATACAAATATGTTTGAATTTTTCAAAAACAGTTATGTTAAATGGTGTCTCTTTAAAGATTTCATTTAAAAAAATAATTTATTTAAAATATTAAATATTTCAATTTTTAATGCATTGATTTCACATATTTTCATAATTTATTTTATAAAAATTTACTATTTATAGATTTAAAGAGTGCCCAGAAAACAATATTTAACATTTACCTTTAAAAAATATTTAGTAATGATATGACCTGCTTGAAGAGGCGGCCTAGAGATAAGCCGACAACCAGGTCCATAACCTTAGGTCTCAATTCTTTTGGGGTCTCTAGGTTGTTTTTCCTAGTCATCCATCATTAGTAAAACATGTTAAGTATTATATGTATGTGTGCCTTTTATATTAAAAAGTACTCGACGTTGTAGTGGCAAACTATCCGCTTTAGATTTCTTAGGGTAGCGTGCGTTAGGTTCCATCCTCCTTGGTGACGGTTATCAACCAAGGATAATATGGCGAAGTAGAATATCATCTCTCTTGATTCTCAATCTCGTGTGACTTGATGCTGTAGACTCGTAACACCACATCACTTGTTTTCTTCCTGCCCAGTTTTTGCACCGTTGTGGAGTATGGTTCGGTCTTGGATTGACATAGTTTGAGCTGATCCAAATTCATTATCGGATCATTTTGATCAACTTATTCATTTTGCTGTAGGTTTGCGTGCGTTCTCGCTGTTTTTTCTTGTAGCTAATATGGTTAGGTTGTGTTTGGATTGTGTGAAATGAACAGAACAATAGAGTTTTCAAAACTAAGGAAAGCTCAATTCTGCATATGTTCGATAAATTAAAATTACACTCGTTTTGGTGGTTGCAAACTAATAATGTCATTCTAGAGTTACACTCTTATATGTGGAGGTCGAATCATTTTCTTTGTACGGGTATCAGTTGATTTTGGTTTTTGTTTTGGTTTTCTCGATGTTGATTGTATCTTTTGGTGTTTCTTCGTGGCAAATCTTGTACTAAAAGGGATATCTAGGTGTTTATAATATAATTCATTTTGATCTGTTCAAAAAAAACAATAGAATAACTTTTGTCAATATAATAATAGCATAAATGGAAAAATTAAAAATTATAATTTTTACCCAATAATTCTATTCTTTAAAAATTTCTTTCGAACTTTAATCTCTCTTAATTTTATTTTCAATTTTAGTTTCAACTATACATAAATAAATATATATATATATAAGTCTAAATGGTATAATTATCTATAGGCAATTAACCTTATATTTTCTAAATTGTTTTCACATTACCCTCCCTAAAGATGTGAGATATTATGAAGTTCATGCTTCTTAACAACAACTAATTATAGTTAAACTATTGAATTTAATTTGAAAGCCCTAACCACCAAAGAGGTGTATGTCTCTAACATGAGATTATTCCAATTATCCTGATAAGTCACTTCTACTGTTTTCATTGTTACACTCAGCTCAACTTGAATAGATGTAACAGTGCTCATGATTCTCAGTAAAACTACATAAGAATTTTGCTACTTGAATGCTTAGTTTGCGAATTTGGAGGGAAGGGAATGACTTAGGAGCGAGGAATGAAGTATAAGGATAAAATAGAGAAATATATATATATATATATATATCACATTTTTTAAGAGAATAGTTTTAATTTTAAAATATTATTATAACACTATCTCAAAAATCCCCCTTCTAGATACGTTTTGAGTTCAACAAAATTAAGAAGTCATCGGACCAAGATTATTCCCAAAGACAACCTATACTATATTGCTATTTCTTTAGTAGAATTGTATAATATAATGTTGTTATTCTAATATATGTATTTGTTTTCGGCTTTTTACCGAACTTGATGTTATGACTCATGAGCTATCTGTTGGAGCTGATTGTAATGTAAGTCTTACATTGTTAATGAAAAAAAAGAGGTGAAGAAAGTTATAGTGGAGAAATCTCTCGTTACTTAAAAAAGTGGAGAGTGAGGGAGCTCGATGCTATATAATAAAGAGATCTTAAATTCCTTGTTTCAACACACCATAAAGTGGCACTTATAAACACTTTAAGTTTATATTTGTGTTATTGTGTTGAAAGATGTAGTTCAAATATTTTTGTTTTGGAGAGTGTGGGCGTACTTGGGTAATGGGGTGGTTGAGAGTGAAGTATATGTGTTGTAACAATTTTCACATAGTGTTATTCTCTAGTTCGATTTTGACAACGGTCAGGGTTTTTCACCAGTTTTGGAGTTTCAACATTATATTCTTGTGTTGTTTATTGTGCTCATGTTTATTTTTACTCTTTCGGCCCTGTTATTTTCTAACAGTGGCATCAGAGCTTCCGGTTCGATGAGATATCAAGAGATATATCCTGGTAGGTGCTGAATGGGAGTAATGCAATGATTCTGTGATGAAAAAGATGAATGGAGGAGTTGATGCAATCAAGGTTACACGAGGCGTTTTGGGCATCAAACTGCCCAGGTGGAGCAAAAGACTTCTAAGGTAAGTGCTAGCAATATTTCTCTTGTTTTGGGAGGTGGTGGTGTCTTTATGGTATTTCCGCTATACCATGGGAAAGAACAAGTTATTGCTAGCGGATTTAGAACAACACACGGACATTGATTAACATTTGATGCAAGGTGTGTGGTGAGGTATGTCGATGGTTGAAGAACTTTCTGAAAGCTAACATGAGAGATGCACCAAAATCATTCAGCAAGGTTTCAAAATGTTGAAAATTTTTGGGATTGTCTAGTTCCAAGTGAAGAAAATTCTTGGATGGTTTAGTTCCAAGTGTATTGTACTCTTTATGGTGAAGTATGATAATTTAATTTGTCGGTATAGACAATGAGAATTATGGTTGTCGGTGAAGACAATGATTGTCGATATAGATAATGGAAGCGGAAGATGAAACTCCTACAATCAAAGTGGAGATTGTTGGGGTTGATTGTGGGTAAAGCCAGTGATTATCGGTGTGACAATGAAGATTGAAGACCATTACAATCAAGATGGAGATTTTTTTTCTCTTATGCTCTTGTTTTAGAGTATTGTGAGATGTAATTCAAATATTTACTTTGGAGACTGTGGGTGTACTTAGGTCATGGGGTGGTTGAGAGTGAAGTTTATGTGATGTAATATTTTTCACATAATGTTATTCTCTGATTGTCAATTTAGACAATGGTCGTGGTTTTTCTCCAATTTTAAAGTTACCATGTTATATTCTTATGTTGTTGATTGTGCTCTTGTTTATTTTTATTTCTTTGGCCCTGTTATTTCCCAACACTATCTTCTTTAAAGATTTCATATAAATAACATTTTTGTAATATTTTTTTATTTGGTTGAACTACTAATATCCCTTTTCTCAGAAAATCAAAGGGTTGAAAACCAACACACACAAAAAAAAGCACAATAACCTTTAATTTTTGAGGCATTTAATCCAGTCCTTTTAAGTAAATAGATTTTATTTAAAATAAATTGATCATTTCTGTTTAAGAAAATGTATAATATAATTTGAATATGAGGTAAGACAACTCATGTGGTAAAAGTTAAAAAAGATGAGTTAAATAAGAGAAAGTTCAAGAATCAATTTTTGACGAGAACAATTTATCTTTCTAATATACCAACAAAAGATTAAAACATAAACTCCATTCATCAATTTGACATATTTTCATACCTACGAGTTTTAGCCAAATCTAATTTTGGATAGCATTGCATGTAATTGTGAGTTTGTGATTGAGTTAGAGGGATTGTCCCATAATAATATGCATCATCAGAAACAAACCATGAGACAATAAGATTTAGGAGATCTTGAAATGGGGCATCACTTGAAGGTACCATATTTGTCAGCTTCCCTTAATCCGACGTGTTTTGGTGCCAATTGGGGTCCCCTTCCTTTATTCTCTCACCCAACTTCCCCATTGTCATAATCATTTCACTAGTTCATAATCTCTTTTTAAATTGACCAAGAAAATTTCATTCAAATTTGATTTGTGCAAATAAAAATCAAACGTAATAACCTTAGGATTTTTATTATTTTATTTTTATAATTACGAATATTCTTTTAGTAGCAACTAGGAAGTCTCTTTCAAAATGAATTAATTAATTTTCTAAACCACTAAATATGTTCGAGTCATTTTTTACCGAAAATATATTTTCTATACTTGGCTAATGAACTTTAAAAAAGCTATCTCAAACGCACTCGGGCTTTTTGGCCCAAACACATGAAGCCCTCCAAAGGATTTGGTTGGATCGGGTTAGTCCATTGAGTTTCGAATCGGTCCATTATCTAAAAATTTATACAATTTTTGTAAAAATAATATATAAAATATTATCATCTAACTGAAAAATTATTACGAAAAATATAATTTAATGTGTAAATTCAATAAAAATAGTTATATTTATCTAAAACTTTAATAAAAAATAATTTTATAATTTATTAATGCGTATTAATTGATGATGTAAAAATTATTTACACTTGCATATAATTATATCTCAATAAAATTAATTATTATGAAGAACTAATATATCAAATTCAGTTTAAAAAAGATCAAATAAACTGAAAAAAATAAAATTAATTAGTACGGCAAGTCCATTAATTAGCCCATCGGGCCAAGCCGGTTCATGCAGGGTCGAGCTCGTTAAAGCATAGCCAATAAGAAATGGGTCAGACCTGTCTGACTCATGTATAGTGCAAAACCATGTGGGCCAAGCCAAACTGGGTCGGGCCGACCCATTTGACAGTTCTAATAGCACGGTTGAAACTTTGATTTTCTACCAACTAAACTAAACTCACGGAGACCACATATTTTCATTTTATACTTAACAAATACTACCTCCGTTCCTTTTTACTTGTCGTTTTAGAAAAAACTATTTATTCATTTTTACTTGTCGTTTTGGCAATTTAGGTTATATTTTGCCTATTATACCCTCTTTCATATTTTATTTTATTAACTAAATTTGTATAATTTTTTTTGTTGAAACAATATAATCTTTTTATTTTATATAAATTTTGTTTGTTTGTAAATAAAGTTTGTTATAATTTTTTAGGAATAGATAATATTTGGGAAAAAGTATGAAATTATTGGTGGATTGAAAATATGATATATATTTAAAAAAGGGCATAATAGAAAAATAAGGTGCACAAATACACTTTCCTATTTTGATCTTTTTTTTTAAAACGACAAGTAAAAAAGAACAGAGGTAATAACAATCATAAGAATTTTGATAACATATTATGTACCAAGGAAAAAATTAGATAACATTTTTTAATTTAAATATATTTTTTATTTGAAGTAAATATTTTATTTTGAGTCAATATTTTTTTATATATATTTGGTGTTGCTTGAAAAGGTCTCTCGTTGCTTTTTTCATACGAGCAAATTTAGTGCATTTTATTTATAATAATAGTTTAAATATAAGTGAGCAATAAATAACTAAAGGATTTGGCAAAAAAACCTGTTAAACTTTAGATTTGGCTAGCAAAAAAATGTATCATGTAAGATCATCAAGTCATTATTGTCCCCCCTTATCTCGTTTACCACCAAAAAGAAACTGAAGATTTGACGACTAGCAATTAAATGAGATAGATATTTGAGTAAGATCACAAGTTATTCAACTTATTCAGTTGAATTATCTTCTAACATGACTGATCTTATAGTGTTAAATTATAGTTTTAGTCCCTCAAGTTTTATAATTATGCAATTTTGGTTCTCTATGTTTTAAATATGCGATTTTAACCATCCATATTTTTTAATTGTGAAATTTAAAAGGTGTTTTAAAAGGTGATTTTAACCTTGACTATTTTGACCAAATATATTTAAAAGGTGTTTTTTTCAATTAAAATAGAAATGAGATATTAGAGTTTTTTCAATTAAAATTGTCATACTAAAATGCTAAGAAAGACAACCAATAAAAAAACAAGGAAAACCAAGCTTTAAAAATGATTGAAGGAGACAATTATCAATATAGACATCTGAAGAGTTATAGAGAAGAATTGATGAGAAGTAATCTTGTAAGCACAATTATAATGGTTAAATTCGCTCATTTGAAATCTAAAGGATAAAAATAGCACAATTGTAAAACTTGGGGAATTAAAACTGCAATTTAACCAAATTATTATTAATAACTTGTACCGCTTGTAAGAAAACTATTTCAATTCAGATGTTTGTCAAATGGCCACTATCCATTGTAAAACTTCCAAGACACTCACAACTTCCACTTCTACTATCTCCGATGTTCCTTCAAATTCTTTCGCATACGTTGTCACAAACCTTTCCTGAGTATCACGAGCACACATGCTCCGACACAATGGGCATTCTGAACCGCATAGCATGCTATGTCGACATTACACTTCAATACTCTCAAAGGTGGTTTGTTGCATACATATTATGTACTATGCCAGAGCTATTTTTATTTTTTTTAAACTCAGGGCTACTACTGCGGTCATTAAGTGTCTCTCTTTCTCTTCTAATCACCTCATAGACTGTTGGAATTATTATTATTTTTTAAACAACCTGATAGATGATATAATAATAAAAGTTATTCATGGCACAAAATTATTTTTGTGCCATGGATAGTTAGAAAAATTACACAAATTTCATCGAACATATATATCCGGCATCATCATCTCAATATAATGAAGTAATAAACAATAGCATACACTTCTTAAAAGATATGTTAAAAATTATAGTTAAATATGTTTTTGGTCCTATAAATATTTGAAATTTTGAGTTTTCATCTCTCAAAAAAAATTGGCACTTTTTGGTCCTGCGCTTCCGTCAAATATTTATGACATTGAACTTTTATTCATGGTAGTTTACGTTTAGTCTATCACATAAGTAAAGTCAATAGAAAAAAATAAATGATAAAATCTTCATATTTTAGGAGGTAATAAAATTCTTACAAGGGGCATACCAAAATTAATTCGTCCATATTGTATAAGGGTAAAATTGTTATCTAGAGTTAGGTACATATGAAGTCATTGATGCTAAAACAAAAGCTCATGACCGTGCAAATATTTAGTGTAAAATCAATTGTAGAATCATAAGCTACGATTTAATTCTAGAAGTAAAATCAATATTAGTTTTAAAAAATCAAATAAGTCAAAATTAATTTAACACCTTTAAACTCAATTTCAGCCCCTTTAAAATGAAAACTAAATATACACTCTATCTAAGATCGATATTTTATGCCGTGTAAATGCATGTGCAATCCAAATCCACCTATCTTTCAAGTTTAATAGCTTTTGTGATTGGTTAAAGCATGGTCATGATTTTTTTGTACTATACATAAACGAGATGGCAAAGTCACATTATAAATTCATCCAAATTAAATAAAGTGATCGAGAGTTGAACCTCAATTATAAACCTAATAATTGCTACATTTTCTGCTAATTAAATTTGGACTTTTGTAAAAACATGCATGGTCATAGTTATTTATGAATGTAGCAATTTTCATAATAAGAATATATGACAACTTGAATGGTTAATTAGTCGATTTCAGCGTGATTTAGACACTTAAGTTATTGGAAAGCTAACAACATACATAACAGAATATTTTATTTGATTTGAAAATGATATTAGCAAATGTATGTTTGCTAATAACGTTCACATTCACGGCTCTGTAGAGTGATATGGTATAGTCTCATGAATTTAGTTTAATTGGTTGGACATATTGCATAAAAATGTTGGAATTCGGGTTCAAATCTAGGTACGCCCATTAATATTTATTCATCTTTAAAGAGTGAATTTCTAATCACTAGGTTATCTGACCAAAAAAAAGTGTGATATATATGGTATAAGTGATATGTATAAAAAATCATAAATTATAGTAATATTAATTACTTCTGTAACTTTTTTAATAGAAAACCTTATAATTAGGATGTTCGCGCTTTGAATTGGATCGGTTATAAGAAAAAGAGTTATCTGATTTAAAAGAAAAAGCGGACGGAGTTTGGTTTGATTTTTGGATGATTGAAAAAATATCCAATTCAATTTTATTCGCTTTTTAAATAAACAATACTCCATAAATACTTGTAAATAAAAAATATAATTTAACCGTCAAAAAATATATTAAGCAAGCAACTAATTATATTACTAGATGAAATAAGAGAGTAAAATAGAAAAAATCAATGTTATAGATAGTAAAGATCAATAATTTTGGGACAAAAATTTTAGCAAGTAGATCAATTATTTTGGAGCAGATGAAATATTATTAGAATAATCTTAACATGTGTCCTTTAAAGAATTTTATGTAAAAAATTTATTTTAAAATATGTGCTTTAAATATTTTAAAAATCAAAATATTATTTTTTTAAAAAAAGCTAACATGTTAAAAACTTAATAAAGTAATATTGACTTTAAAAATTATGCATTTTACTTTATATAATTGGCTTAAACGTCATTTTAGTCCTTGTATGTACACGAAATTTTGGTTTTAGTCCCTGTATGTAATTTTACTCCAAAACAGTCCTCGTATCGACCAAATTTTTTGTTTTTGGTCCCTAAAGCAAAAATCTGCAGGAAAATTCGCAGGAAAATCTGCAGAAAACTTGAGAATTTTCCTGCAGATTTTTGCTTTAGGGACCAGAAGCAAAAAATTTGGTATACATACAAGGACCAAAATGATGTTATATAATTCAAAATATTACCTTTTTCAATAAAATGTACTATCTTTATATTCTTTTCTTTTTTTAATAATAATTTGAAATATTGATAGAATAAATCGTTCTTTGGGGTGACTTACATATAGTTACATAGACCAATTTGAATAAATATATACTAATATAATCAGGGGAGGACATGTGTGGATATAGCCACACTAGCCCGAATAAAAAAACATCATACACAGATACAATCACACAGTCACACGCAACGGCAAGCAAGACAGTGAAAATCAATAGTCATTACACTGATAATTTGTGTATGAATCCGTCCCTAAATATAATCTAAAAGAAAAGGAGTGAATAAATGAATGAGGCAAACGCACATGAAGGTCGTAAAAGAAAAAGAGTGTAAAGTGAGTTATTGTTGTAAAAAATGACAAATGAAAAGAGGAAAGAAAGGGGGGGAAAGGATCGGAGAGGAGAGAAAGGCATGAAAAGGGGGTGTAGTAGTAAAAGCAAAAGTAAGAAGCGAATATGAATGAGTGAGCATCAAGTTACTAAGCAAACACCAATAGAGAATCCTCTCTCCATCTCCGTACCATTTTAAATGTCGCAGTTGATTAAATCACACATTTTTAAAAAGTGTGTAAAAAAAATGACTTTTATTAAAATATACTCTATTTTTATTGGTAGTGGACATTAGAATACTAAAAAGTAAATTTTTTAGTATTTTTTTTCTCTTACTTAATAATTGTTTTAAAAGATAAAATAGTAAATATTAATGTTATAAATAATATATGACACTTATTTTGGAACAAACAATTTTGATAAATGTGACATTTATTTTGAAATGGAGGGAGTAGTAGTGTAGTGGTGTGGTTGGGTTGGGGTGTCCGTACTTTAATACAAGCAAGCAAGGAAGCAATTACTATTATTAGTAGAAAATTACAAATGAAGGAGTTGCCTCTTTTAAGGGGGCTATGCTATCTATGTGTTGCTTTGCGTTGAGTTGCAATTTGCAAGAAAGCCACTAGAACTAGAACTAGAACTACTATGTTGGTGCCGTGCTCTATCAACCAAACTAAAATAAGTCATTTGAATATTTTTGTTCCCCAATCCAGCCCAATCCAGAGAGAGAGAGAGAGAGAGAGATATGAAGAGGGTCAGTTGTGTATTTTCATCCAAACATAAACTGCCACTTACCCTTTAATGTTGCTGGATTTTGGGTCACCTCCAGCTGTACCCAATGACATAAGCTGACTTCACCAGTTCACCCCTCTCCCAATAGGGAAGTTAAATACTTTTGTTTGGATGAGAGAAGAAAGTTGAAAGAAAGAAATTAAGAGAAAAGATTATTGAAAAAATAAAAGTAAGTAGAAAGTGAGTGGAAAATAAAAGATTATTTGGTTGTTTGATATGAGTGAAAGTGAAAAGAAAATAAGAGTAAAGAAAGAGATATATTTTGTAAATGACCTTATTAACCTTACATAAAAATGACATAATTTATTTATATAAGTTTCTTTACGGGTTTGTTTGATTAGAGAGAAATTAGGAAGAGAAAAATTGAAACACTAAAATCAATGCATATTTGGATTATAAAATGGTCCAAATACATGCATTGAAATTTGTATTTCAATTTCTCTCTTCCTTATTTCTCTTTAACCAAACAAAGGCAGCATAATAGTATGGATAATAGAAAATATGGTTTCTTTCATCTTTCCACTCACTTGTGGTGGGATTATTTTTCAAGTGGGTCTCATGCTAACTTTCTTTCCTCTCTCATTGTTCTCTAAAACTAACAATGAAAAATATTTTGTTCTGTGTGCTTTCCATCGGTTAACAATATTTCCTTCCACATTCTCTTAAATCAAACAAAGTGTAAAGGTTAAATTGAATATTTAAGATTAAATATCTTTTTAGCCATTATAAAATGGTGACCTTCTAAGTTTAATTCTTACTTAATTTTTGTTAAATTTTTAATCCCTGAAAAATTATCATGCACACAGTTTTGGTTTCTACTAGAAAATCAACATGTATTTTTAAATGATTTTTTCGAAAGTATGTTTAGATCAATGTAAAAAGTTCCTCTAAAAAAACGGGCTCAAAATTTGATTTATAGGTCATGATTTTTGTTACTTTTTTCTCGAATTTTTGCAATTTTGCAATTTCATATTTAATTCATATCATGTTAAAAAATTCTAAATTTTAATATATAAACTTTTTATGATATTTTAAAGATGCCCATAAAAAAAATCATCCAAAAATTTATGAGTTTAATTATAATTAAGAAAATTTAGTTTTAGTAGGGACTAAGACTATGTGAAAGAAACAAATCATAGGGATTAAAATAAATTAATATCCTTTTGTCATAAAATATAAGCAAAATTTTGTTAGAATTAGGGTTGGCAATGAACCAAACCAACTCGAAAAAAGTTTGAGACTCGATTGAATAATTGATTAGTTGAATTTAGTCTATAAATCAAATGACTAACTTAAGTTGAAATTAAGTTTTTTAATTAAGTAACCTGAACTTCAATTATATATAGTTCAACTCGTTTGATTCACGAGCTGACTCGATTATATATATATATATATATATATATATATATATATATATATATATATATATATATATATATAATACTTCAAAATATTTTTAATATTATATATTTAATTCTATACATTTATGTTTATATAAATAATTTCATAGACTTAGCAATTGATTATACATATATAATTCTTTAAAAAAAAAAACTAACATAAGCTCTTGACAAGAATATGATAAACTTGAACAATATCAAAATTCATAGAGAATGCCATGCATTCTATAATTTTTAAGAAGTAGAATATCATTGAATTTCGAACTAAAACAGACTCGATCTAATATTTCAAGCTAAAAACGAACTGAAACAGTACATTACTTACTTGTTGCTTTTTTTAAATAAAAAACTTACTAGTTACCTATATATCTATATATACCATCCCTTTCCTATTTTATTTTATGAGTAATGAGTTTTTTTTTGTTACAAGTTTTTCTAAAATAATGATGTTTAATTTTTTTTTATAAAATATAAAAACTGAAATGCAAAAAATTAAAATATAAATTTTTTGATATATATTTTATTATAATTGTTTTGCAAGATATTTTATTATGTATTGAAAATGTCTTTTTATATCATTTTACATCTATCAGCTAATTCAACCCGTAATTTTATCAAGCACTTCAATTAACTTATCAATTATCAACCATAAATCATCAGCTATACGCTATCGCCATTAGCCATAAGCTATTTGTTACCCTATTCATGAGAACAAGTATTAGAATTTTTTACTAGAAATTTTAGCATTATTACAATTTCTCTTTAAGATTGGTTAAGTCGATAACTATCAGATTTATGTTATGAGATTATCCAATGTTTATGTTCATATATTGTAAGGGGGAATGCTATGGTACAATGAAGAAATTGTCATGTACCGGTACACTAAACATATTGACGAATAACTATTTGACATGTGTCATATTATATTATTAATATATAAAATATCAATGATGACTTAGATAAAGTGTACATTTTTATTGGTTAAGTACCAATACAATGGATTTTAACAAAAGTACCATAGAATTTCCATATTGTAAGATATTTTTTATTGTAAGATAATTAAAAAGATTAGTATCAAAATTGTATTTTAGTGCATGTATAATGGTCAAATATAATTTTATATTTAGAGACAAAAGTAGTACTCTCTCTGTCCTATTTTAAGTGTCACAGTTGACCAAATCACACACTTTAAGAAAAATGTGTAAAAGAAAGAAAGAGAATATGACTTTTATTAAAATACCCTCTATTGTTATTGGTAGTAGACATTGGAATACTAAAAAGTAGATTTTTGAGTGTACTTTTTCTTTAACCTAATGATTGTTTTAAGAGATAAAATAATAAAAACTAATGTTATAAATAGTACTCCCTCCGTCCCATTTTAAGTGTCGCAGTTGACCAAATCACACACTTTAAGAAAAGTGGGTAAATGAAAGAGAGAAAATATGACTTTTACTAAAATACCCCTTTTTTTAATTGGTAGTAGACATTGGAATATTAAAAAGTAGATAATTGAGCGTAACTTTTTCTCTCAATAATGATTGTTTTAATGGATAAATTAATAAAAACTAATGTTATAAATAGTATATGACACTTATTTTAAGACAGAGGAAGTACTATTTGACATTTATTTTGGGAAAAAAAATGAAACTGTTTTACAAAAGAGAGTCTCGGAGAAGAGATTAGGGATGTCAATTTGTATCTGTTAACGGATTATCTGTCGGGATTACCCGTACGGATATCCGAAGTGACGGATTTTTTTCCCTGTGGGGACGGGGATGGAGGGAAAAATCCCCCCGTGGGTAATTCGGGGCGGGGAACGGGGAATGTCCCTCCGCCACCACGGATTCCCCGACCCCGATTATATTATTTAAATTATATACATAACTTATAATTATATAACTTTATGTGTATTTTTTTTATAAAAAATAATAATTAATATGTCATAAAGATTATGATTATGCATGGTAACAACAAGTGCAATTAGATATTTTATTTTTTGAAAAAAATAAATATTAGGAAGTGCTTTTGCATTTTTTTGTTATTGATACAAAATGTACTTTTATTTTTTAAATATGAAAGATACAAAATATATAATTTTTTTTAGAAAAAGGAAGGAAAAAAACACATCAGTGTCGTATTTTTTATTAAAATGTATAACAATTTTATTTAATTTTTCTATCCGCGGAGCTCTGAGAATATTGTGGAGATCCGTGAGAATGGAGATGGAGGGAAATTTTCCCCCGCGGCAGAGATCGGAGACGGAGACGGGAAAAAGTTTTGGGGGCGGAGCGGGGAACGGGGAAACAACATCCACTTATTCCCCGCCCGTTGACATCCCTAGAAGACATGATTAGGATAGAAGAAAACGTCAAAGTAAAAGGAGAAGGGAAGATGGTTGAGTAAGGCTTACGCCAAACTAACAAACAAATGTGTCGTCTTATTCTTTCTTCTTGGTTCGTGTCAGACTTACTGACCCAATTACTACTACTATAAATGAAGGAACCCACACTACACTCTTCTCCATGCCATTGCCATGCCCATTTTCTTTTCTTTTCTTTTCTTTTCTTTTTCCTTTCCATCCAACAAATTCAATTCAATTTCACTTCAATAATCAATTACTACTATAAATAATTCATTAATAATAACTCCCTTTTCTTCCCTTTCTCACCTTTCTTTATTCTATTCTATTATTTCTTTCTTTCTCCCTTTTCTTTTCTTCTTCCTCTACACAAAATACAACTTTTTAATGGGCTTATAAGGAAGAAAGATAATACTTGTCTTCCCCACACACACACACACACACACACGAGTGGCTAATTTCAAATTGAAGTTATAAGAAGAAGATGGAGAAAATGAATTTTGTTAAGAATGGTGAAGTGAGACTTCCTCCTGGGTTCCGTTTTCACCCAACAGATGAAGAACTTGTTCTTCAATATTTGAAGCGTAAGGTCTTCTCTTTCCCTTTACCCGCTTCCATCATCCCTGAGGTTGATCTTTGCAAGTCTGATCCCTGGGATTTACCAGGTACTACTATTTCTACACTAAATTACACTTATAATTATATTGAATTAAATATAATTAAAGAAATTTATCTGTATTGACATGTCAGTATGTTTTTGCTCATCCAACAATCACTAACAAATAACATTGCATTGTTCAGGTGATTTGGAACAAGAGAGGTATTTTTTCAGCACTAAAGAAGCAAAATACCCAAATGGGAACCGATCTAACAGAGCTACAAACTCTGGTTACTGGAAAGCTACTGGTTTGGACAAACAAATTGTTAATTCCAAATCTGCTGCCGAGGTTGTTGGTATGAAGAAGACTCTTGTTTTCTACAGAGGCAAACCACCTCATGGCTCAAGAACTGATTGGATCATGCACGAATATCGCCTCACTCCCTCTCACTCTAACCCCATGGTCAGTCAGTCAGTCACTCCATCTCTTTTTCTTTCATTATCTACAAAGCACATACACCATACACGTTTAATCTGAGGAGTGTCTTAAGCTCATATATTATACACTCACTATGCATCATAGTTTCAACTTTCAATTATTAATTTGTGCTTTTATTTGGACTATGGATGATTTTGCAGAATGAAAATTGGGTTTTGTGTCGCATATTTCTAAAGAGAAGAGGTGGTTCTAAAAATGGGGAAGACACCGTCACAGTTACAGAAAATTTGAGAGTGAAACAACCCAAAAGAAGCAGCAGTAACCTTGTTAAGGTGAAGAACTCCTCAGACTCAATTTCAAGTTCAAAGGTGGTTGTTTTCTATGAGTTTTTGGCAGAAAAGAACAATAATGATGCATCTTCAATAATCTCAATTTCACCAGCTAACAGTGGAATCACTGATGAATTGGAGGAACAGCATGAAAATGAAGACAGCAGTAGCTCATTCACAATCCTACCACCTTGTCTTAGAAATAAACCTTAACAACAAATCAGAGTTTCTTCTTCATGCTTCCTTAATTAATTTTCTCTTCTTGTTTAATTGTCTTTATGATTAATTATATTAGGTCTGTCTATATAATTATCTCTCTCTCTAAAGGTGTACATACCAAGTGAGGTCGGCATTAATTCAGATAAGTGTAGTCTGATTTGAGCTCTCAACTCAAGAGTATGTATGTATGTTAATGGTAGTAGTACTAATTTCTACTATGTAATAGAAATTCTTTATTTTCAGAATCACTATCTTATGCTATGCAAAGCAAATAAGCAATTATGGTTTTCTTTTACCTAAAAGCAACTCACTTTTTTAAGTTTCAACAAGGTTTGTTGGTGCTTTCTTTGTTTGACACAGCAAAAGTGGATGGATGGATGGATGGAAAACACCACAAAAGAACATAACCCATATGCTTGGTTTGCTTGTGCACTTGTGCATAATTAACTATTAATTATTATTATTAGTATTTTAATAATAATAATTATATACTATAGTGTTCAACCATAAAAAAGAAATACTAATTTTCATGAGAACATGGAATAAAAACATAATCTTTGCGAGATCAGCATCGCACTAGTTGTTAATTGCTATTATTCCTTTATTAAGGAAAAAAGAATCTCTAAATGGGTCAACACAGAGAAGAACTCAATTCCTCAAACATTGATTCTTACCATATCTAATTTTAAATCACCTTTTCTTTTATAACAAGAATATTACATTTCCTAGTAAAAAAAAAACGAGAATAATACATTTCCTTTTTTTGAATCATAAATATCTGTCATCAACTACAACTTGGGGCAAAAACTCACCATACTGTTTACAACTTAAGAAGAAAAAAACTGACAATTATTTTGTTGGCTTAAACGTCATTTTAGTCTCTGTATGTATGCGAAATTTTGGTTTTAGTGTGATTTTACTCCAAAACAATCCCTATATCGACCAAATTTTTTGTTTTTGGTCCCTAAAGCAAAAATCTACAGGAAAATTCTCAAGTTTTCTGCAGATTTTCCTGCGAATTTTTCTACAGATTTTTGCTTTAGGAACCAGAAACAAAAAATTTGGTTGATACAAGGACTGTTTTGGAATAAAATCACATACAAGGACTAAAATCAAAATTTTGTGTACATACAGGGACTAAAATTACATTTAAACCTATTTTGTTTTTCTTTGATACACATGACTTGAATCCTCTCCGACTTTCTCTCATTCTTTATCTTGTTCTTATCACGGTCATTCATTCATATTTTTCCTCTCTCTTCTGCATTATATTTTTTTTCTTTGTTAAATAAAGAGATGATTGAACATAAAGTCAAGAGATGATCTAATTTTTTTATATATCAAGGTAGGGGCTTTGTCAAGAATTTGACTTTATTCTTCCATTTTTTGTTAATTTTTGAAAGAGGTAGACATAATGATAGATTAATTAGAACAATTTTAATAAGTGAATTTAATTAAATAGATCTTGTGTCTTAAGGGGTACAGAGTTTTGTGAATGTAACATAATATATTCAATATTTGACCATCACGCAAATGCTGTTGTTGCCGTCCGGTCAGCTCGGACTGGATCTGAACCTAGGTTTACTTGTGTGATGTATTAATTTGTCTCCATATGATAACTCAAGTAATAAGAATTGAAGGACATACAGGTTGGGTAAGAGGAGGTTTATGAATCAATTTTTTACGGGAGTAATTTATCTTTTTTATGTACCATAAAAAGTGAAAGATCATCTTTAAAAAAAATTAAATATATCTCATTAATCTATCGTCTATCTCTGGACAAAAAAATAGAGCTACTAAATAAAACAAAACAAAACTCTGGTATAGCTGATAAACTAACTCATAGTGAATAAATTAACTTATTGAATTTGTAGTGCTTAATAAAATTAACGGTTAAAATAGCTTATCATTATGAATTGACTTAAACGATATACATTTAATTAATAGTATTTAATTAACAGTTGTGGTGTTTCACATTATATATTATATTTTATTTAATAATAAAATTTATTGATTATTCAACAATAAAAACTAATTTTGTATAATATATTTTTTTTGTCAAGTAACTAGTGGCTAGAAATTTCATCCATAAGATGGATAAGTGAGATGATCAGAATTTAAACACCAATCCCTACATATAAAATACAATGTCCTATACCAATTGAATTTATTTAAAACATAGAGTATGTTTTAATAATTTTGTATAATATAAAATTTGTCTCCTTTATACACCATAAAATTGACCTTATTTAAAACATACTATTTCCATCTACCAACAAAAAGAAAAATACTATTTTCCACAACTCAACAATTTATGTGACAGTAGGTTGAGTAGTAGATAGGGTATGTTGGTCGAAGGAAACAGGGATTGATTATTGTATTACTCCTATTAGACTAACCTGTTTACTAGTGCATTGCATCTACACACATTTTTCTATAAAAAAATATAACTATTATATACTTTGATTATTAATTTTAAAATGCAAATACACAACAGTTTTATTAATTTTGGCTTAATTTTGACGGTTCAACGCTTGTGCCTTCATATCTTTATCTTAAACTATGTGGCACGAAACTCTTCTTCCATAAATATCCTTAATATTTTTCTTGTGGTATCTACTATCTAGAATAAAACTCTTGAATGCTTCCTCATCTTACCCAATCAGAAGTGTCAAGTGTCAACCAGCCGAAAAGATCATTGTGCGCGGTTGTTGAAACAGAGGGGGTTGCAAAGACTCTGACGCTCAAGTCAGTGAATTGTGTGATAAACAAGTATAAGTTGAAATGTTTGTTATCTGTGCCATTGTGACAATAGCAAGTATATATAATCCCTAGCATTGAGCCAAGACCATTGATGAGGGAAAGAAAATCCGCCTCGCTCATCAATGGTTGTTGGAATCTGGTTGAAAAACCAAGAACAATCCAGTCCAAAACACTTCCATTAATTTTGGAGGATGGAGAGGAACTTATAATTTCCTTTTACTTATTCATCGGAAGCTAAAGAACTTTGCAATGGCGATAAGTGGCAAATTATATAGAGCAGTAGTGTAAGGATTATAGGATAGGATGTAAATGGATATTTATGTGATTGGATAGTATGATATTTGTGTTCTTCTGATGGATAAATATGATATAAGTTTTGTTAATGTGTGTTTAAGTTTTGTTGATGTGTGTTTAAATGCAGAGTTATTGTATTCAAAATACAATGATTTGAATTTTGAGAGTTGAATGTATAATTTAAACTAAAATAAAATAAAATTAATTTGTTTATTATGTGCCTTTAATGTATTTATTAGCTTGGGCTTAAATATACTTTTGGTCTTTTAAATATTTTTAAGGTTTCACTTTGGTCCTTTAACTATTTTTTATTCCGTTTTGGTCCTTTAACTATTTTTTTGTTCCGTTTTGGTCCTCTAACTTTAATTTTGTTAATTTATTTGGTCCTAATTATCGTTAGAAAAATAGCAAAAATGTTAATTTTCCGTACGTGACACATAAGGAACTTGATGACTTTGGTACGAGATCCAATAGGAAAACGCCACGTGGCCAGAGACCTTCTTCTTCATCGCGTACGGAGCTTCCTCCATCACTGTCTCCGTCCACATCACTGATGATCTTTCTAGTCACGAAAACTTACGAAACGATACTCAAAAACCTCTCATGATTTACGCTGAATTCAAATATGATGTCTGATTTCTCATTAGATGCTTCTACCTCTCGTTTTTGACATTTTTCTAACGGTTAGAACTAAATATGTTAACAAAATGAAAGTTAGAGGATCAAAACAGAACGAAAAATAGTTAAAAGACCAAAGTGAAACTTTAAAAATACTTAAAGAATCAAAAGTGTATTTAAGCCATACTTTTATTGTTTACTTATACACCATATCTATAAGGAGATAAGGAAATCCGTCAAACAAATAATTCAAACATTTTGTTGTATTCACACCCAAAATATTAAAGTATTGGATTAATTGATCATCTCATTAATAAGTTGTTCAACGTCATTTTTTTTCAACTAAGGTGGACTTAATTCACACTTGTCTTTCCCCAGCCGAGTTGTGATATCACTATTGAGTTGAATTATCGAGAAAGAGTCTCATTGGCTTGGATCGACATATTGGACTTTGAGCAACCACACAAATAATTTTAGACACTACTTTTTTAGTCAAAAGCTTAAGACATTGAATTAATGGGTTCTCTCACTTATAAGTTGTTTAACATCACTATGCTTCGTTGAGTTTTGTTGTGCTATTTTTGTTTTCGGCCCGTGAGTTTTTTGGTGTTTGTTCCCGGTTTTTAGAGGTTTTATTGTTTTTGTTGGCTTTTAGTATTGTTCCAATTGCTTAATGTAACCTCTTTGGCTTAGTAGTACTTCTTGTACTACTTTTGCTTAGTAATAATATATTTTAGCAGTTCAAAAAAAAAAAATTTAACTCACACTTTATATATTTAAACACATATGAATTGTGACAACTGCGTTGATGTTAAAAAAATTAAGCAGGCCACCATATTGCAATGGGGATACACATTAGAATCAAATTGAAGGAAAAACGGTGTTCATAACACGTTCAGCGGAAAAAATTTGGATCTATTTTGCACTTAAATTATATTAAACTAAATAATGCTATAAACGTGTACCTGACATTTGACTCTTGAATCATAATATTTTTCTTCAAAAATATGAAGACTCTACACATATTCATACCGAGACTAACTTTTGCTATCAACTCTTGAATGTGGAACCAAAATATGAGCAAAGTGGAATTTGTATTATTGATTCAATTACATACTCTTATACACTTGTAATCATATATTCACATGATCTAATCATGTATGCTTGTTGATCTAATCACACTTACTTTTTGATCTAATCAAATGATTTTCATATATCTAGAGAGATTACATGTTACCTATTTATAGTTACCTATTTATAGGATTACACATACTTCTATCTCATAGAAGTTAACTATGTTTAACATAGTTTTCTCCAACATTTAAAATAAATCTCCACTATAAAAATCATCATAATTTTATCAAAATTGAATCTCCACTACAAATTCCACTAAGAGTTCAATTTAACAAGTAACTTAATTACTTGTATTTGACTGATCACATTCATATACATAAACGTTTTTTTTTTCTTTTTGAAAACAATCAAAATTCCATATATTATGTATATTGAATTTGTTGCTCATTCCTATATACATATATACACGGTTTTTGTTTCTATTTGAAACCATTCAAATATTCAATATGTGTAATATGTATCTTGCTCAATTTATTTATATATTACTTGTATTTTAAGTGCTAGCAAAAAAATACAATAATATTCCACTTAGAAAATAATCTATATTTGATTAATTAAATTTTCTAATTTAATTTATCAAATAATAAATTAATTCTATAGCAAAAATTAGAACACTCGTTTGTGTGTGACCCTGTAGGTTCAATACTAAGCCGGTAATAAATTAATCACATTAATGTTATTAATCAAGGTAGGCGTCTAGCAACACTCCTTAACGTCCGGATAGCATGAAGTAATATTTACTTTCAAGAACCACTAGAAGAATGATATAATATTTCCTTCCGTCGTTACAGGTCTTGTTAACTCTAGAGCATGGTACTATTGTCAAGCTCTAATAAGTTAACAACTATGACTTTAAGAAACTCATTTCTTATATCAATTAATTTCTCTGGCCAGGATTTTTCATTTTATCTTAGAGCTCAAACTCATTACCAAGAGTTGACGGATCCCATCTTGATTAATCATTAACTATACAAGTATTTAATCGTATCCAATATCTTTTCAACTAACACCCTAAGGTATTAGGTGTCCAGAATTAAAATACAATAAATATTTTGTTAATTACAATGATAATCTCAGGTCAAAGAAAATCATTATATTTCTTCTTGAGAATTTTCTATTGACAATTTAAGGTAATGTTTAACCATTCGAAAATCTCAACTGAGTCAGTTCAATGATCATATCTACATATGCATCACCTATATATGTAATTTAATAAATGAGATTTATTAATCTTTATCCAATAAAGACCATCATATATATATTGATCTATCCAGATTATTGTTGTCCTAATCACAATAATCCTATGATCAAGAACAATTTAGATTAAAATAATAAAAGACTTGCTTCTCATTATCAAGATCTCTATCATGATAACAAGTCTATTATCTTAATCAAAGACTTTATCAAATTAACTATTTCACTAAACAGTAAACATGATGACAAAATCAATATTGAGTCTAAAATTGATTACATGACTAATTGAATCTTGAGCACACTTAATTATTCCCAACAATTTCCCACTTGCACAAGACTCAATTAGACATGTATTTCAATTTTATTGCATAAGCAAAATCAATAGTAAATTTAAAATTAATTGCAAGACTGATTGGATCTTGGGCATACCTGATTATTCCCCAACAATCTCCCACTTGCACAAGACCCAATCAATTATGTTTTTCAATCATATTGAACAAGCGACATCATGGTGCGTACAAGTCATGGTGTACATGATAGCTCCCACTGCACTAGCATATGGTACTCTATTCATGTGTTCTCTCTCTTCAAAAGTTTTAGGACAATTAGTCATCTTGAGAGAAACTCCAATTTCAATAGACAAATAACCTCGTTTGAAATTTTCTATGCTATACCTCTTTGAGATGGTATCAATGTACACAAATGGAGAAAGTCCAATCAATCTCTATAAATCTTAGCTTTATTTCTAAAATATAAGCAGACGATTCTCACAAGCCTTTCACGGAGAATTGTCGGTATATCATTTTCAAAAAATAATATGTCATCTACATACAACTAAGAAAATGATTGTGCTCCCACTAATCTTTTGTAAACACAAATACCTTCTTCGCTTTTAACAAAATTGAACTTTTTCATTGTATTGTTAAAACGAATGTTCTAGCTTCTAGAAGCTTATTTTAATCCATAAATGAATCGTTGCAGTTTACAAACTTTATCATGAACTCGTGATCACACAAGGATATGAATTTGAATTGATTTTAACATTGCCACATTGTCATAAATTATTTCTTCTTTATGACAAAATCCTTTGGCATCAAGAAGAGCTTTATAGGTCTCTACCTTTTACATAAAGCTTCAATCTTTTTCTTGTAAACTCATTTACAACCAAAAGGTAGTTTTACATTTTATGAAGTTTCAACTAAAGTCCAAACTTTATTGATCTTCATAGATTCAATTTCAAATTCAAGAAATCCACGAAGTGATAAAGAAGACATGATAACAATATACGATAAAAATAATGTCAAAAATTATTTTTCTTTTAGTGGGAGGTCACTTAAAATTATATATAAGTCACTTGGTAATCAAGTCGTTTCTCATATATATTTTAAGTCATAGTGTATCTTATACATAATATAAGGATGTCTTACACAATAGTCAATAGTTCCTGGTATTATTAATCACAAGTCTCCTGGTAATCAGGACACACCTTGTATTAAAATAAGTATGTGTAATATAATATAATAAATAATTAATCACATAAGTCTCCTGTTCCTTCTTATTAATTATTAATTAACTATTAACCATATATTACAAATTTGTATCATATACAAAAACTAATATACCAATACTAATAAATTTATACATTTTAATCAAATATATAAACCAAAAATTCGGTATATATTAAATGTACATATCAATATACATAACATTCAAACTCGCTGGTGCAAGTGAAAATAAGCAAAAGCACATCTATATACATTATGTATAAATAGTTCATCAAAATGAAACTTAGGCAACTATCCTTATTGTCTGACACTGCTTATAAAAAATATACACCCTAATCAATATGTATGTATCATATACTATAATCAATAGTTAATCACATAAGTCACCTGATTGTCAGGTCGTTCCTTACTATTAATTATTAATTGTATCGCATACAAAAATTTATACACCGCTTGTATAAATAATTAGATACATATTAATTTAATATATATCACATATATATAAAAATACATATTAATTTAATATATCGCATATATAAAAAATATGCATATTAATTTATTATATATCACATATATAAAAATATATGATTAAATATTAAGGAACTAAATAAAAAATTCAAGTTGCACAAATGAAAGTTCTAATAGTTCATTTCATATATTTTTATCACTATAAAATAAAATTGAACCATCAGTATATCGAAACTTTCATCAACGTCTAATATTATATATATATAAATATATTAATATCAAAACTCTAACAAACTGAATTTTCTATTTATTTCTTATTACACGGACAAATAACAAATATATCCAATATATAAATATCACATCAAATTGCACAAGTAACTCATTAATTAATTCTCACAATCATATATATACAACTCTAATTAACAATCTGAAACACTTTTACAGACTATAATTATACTATTGTGATATTAATCGTGGAAAAAAAATTGTAGCAATTTGATCTATAAACATACACACACGTATCAATTGATATATGTATATATATACAATAATATGTAACATAAACAGAACGTGTGATATATGTCCTATATTAATATACAGTATATATATATATACATACAATTCTATCCGATAGTTTACGAAAATATAATTTAAACACAAAAGAATCCAAGGCTCTAATACCAATTGAAGGAAAAACGGTGTTCATAACACGTGCAGTGGAAAAAATTTGGATCTATTTTGCACTTAAATTATATTAAACTAAATAATGCTGTAAATGTGTACCTGACATTTGGCTCTTGAATCATAATATTTTTCTTCAAAAATATGAAGACTCTACACGTATCCACACCGAGACTAACTTTTGCTATCAACTCTTGAATGTGGAACCAAAATATGAGCAAAGTGGAATTTGTATTATTGATTCAATTACATACTCTTATGCACTTGTAATCATATATTCACATGATCTAATCATGTATGCTTGTTGATCTAATCACACTTACTTTTTGATCTAATCAAATGATTTTCATATATCTAGAGAGATTACATGTTACCTATTTATAGGATTACACATACTTCTATCTCATAGAAGTTAACTATGTTTAACATAGTTTTCTCCAACATTTGAAATAAATCTCCACTATAAAAATCATCATAATTTTATCAAAATTGAATCTCCACTACAAATTCCACTAAGAGTTCAATTTAACAAGTAACTTAATTACTTGTATTTGACTGATCACATTCATATACATAAACGTTTTTTTTTTCTTTTTGAAAACAATCAAAATTCCATATATTATGTATATTGAATTTGTTGCTCATTCCTATATACATATATACACGGTTTTTGTTTCTATTTGAAACCATTCAAATATTCAATATGTGTAATATGTATCTTGCTCAATTTATTTATATATTACTTGTATTTTAAGTGCTAGCAAAAAAATACAATAATATTCCACTTAGAAAATAATCTATATTTGATTAATTAAATTTTCTAATTTAATTTATCAAATAATAAATTAATTCTATAGCAAAAATTAGAACACTCGTTTGTGTGTGACCCTGTAGGTTCAATACTAAGCCGGTAATAAATTAATCACATTAATGTTATTAATCAAGGTAGGCGTCTAGCAACACTCCTTAACGTCCGGATAGCATGAAGTAATATTTACTTTCAAGAACCACTAGAAGAATGATATAATATTTCCTTCCGTCGTTACAGGTCTTGTTAACTCTAGAGCATGGTACTATTGTCAAGCTCTAATAAGTTAACAACTATGACTTTAAGAAACTCATTTCTTATATCAATTAATTTCCCTGGCCAGAATTTTTCATTTTATCTTAGAGCTCAAACTCATTACCAAGAGTTGACGGATCCCATCTTGATTAATCATTAATTATACAAGTATTTAATCGTATCCAATATCTTTTCAACTAACACCCTAAGGTATTAGGTGTCAAGAATTAAAATACAATAAATATTTTGTTAATTACAATGATAATCTCAAGTCAAAGAAAATCATTATATTTCTTCTTGAGAATTTTCTATTGACAATTTAAGGTAATGTTTAACCATTCGAAAATCTCATCTGAGTCAGTTCAATGATCATATCTACATATGCATCACCTATATATGTAATTTAATAAATGAGATTTATTAATCTTTATCCAATAAAGACCATCACATATATATTGATCTATCCGGATTATTGTTGTCCTAATCACAATAATCCTATGATCAAGAACAATTTAGATTAAAATAATAAAAGACTTGCTTCTCATTATCAAGATCTCTATCATGATAACAAGTCTATTATTTTAATCAAGGACTTTATCAAATTAACTATTTCACTAAACAGTAAACATGATGACAAAATCAATATTGAGTCTAAAATTGATTACATGACTAATTGAATCTTGAGCACACTTAATTATTCCCAACACAAATTAAATACTAAAGTATAGTGGGAATCAAAATCGTCATTTTAGGAAGCAATAGTGGCTAAAATTTACAGTATAACCTTTTAATAAGCTGAGGTATTGAAATATACTGTTTCCTTCTATAATTTGTGGGTTGAAGAGTGTGATTATTTTGATGTATGGTATGTTTTAATTAGTATTGTGTGATTTTTAAGTTTTTATTTTTGTAAAAGGTATACTTCAATAGTTGAAAAGTGTGAATGTTGTATGTAAATTATTACATATTGACCGTAATTTTTAAATGATGTGAAACTTTTTTAATTTACCGAAACAGCCAATAAATGACCGTTTAAAATATTTGAACGGTGATCATATATCCCACGCTTCCATGAAGTACTAGGATTTTTTTTTTTCTATCATCGCAATATGGGTCATCCCCATTCAATCTCTTGCATTAGACTTTTAAATTTTGACAAAAAATATCTTTAAATATTTTTAAAGTTTATAGAGCTAATAAGATTTAGAATTTATTGACTGATCTTGGTCCAAAATCGGGACGCCGTGTTCACAAGGATGCGTATCTTATCCATATCTTTTTCTTTGGCTTATAATGTTTACAATTTGATTTCTTTTCAATTTTCCCAATCACAAATATTGACTTTAATTTCCTCAAACATATAATTGCTTGTCTAACAAATAAAACTCCCCACTGCTCAATCATTTACTTTTTCTCTTCCTTCCTTTATCAGGCTAAACAAGTGACTAAATGCTTTGTTGTTTATCCTTTTCTTATTGTTGAGGTTTTTCTAACATCTTTCACCACTCTGAAATTGATGTATCAACATTTTCGTTTTAAAACATCAAACTATAAATCATTTGGTTGATGAGATATAAATCAAAAAAATAGCAAAATTGGAGTTCTAGGCTATTCAAATACTTCATTTAAATTGCCTTTATAGTTTAACAAATTTGTTGGATAGAGTAATAAAATTCATCATTTTTAAACTTTGTTGGACTATTTTTCTTAAATTTCAAAAAATTGAGGATCAATTTGCATAAATTTAAATTTATGTATCAATTTCAAATTTTGAAAAACTATAGGCCCTAGAATATGGATTCAAATCTTGCTAGTTCCTTTGAAGTAAGATAAATACCAATATTGTTATAAGTGTTATTAAGTCATATGGGTATGTATTGCAAACACAATAAATAAGGGTGTGTTTTGCAACACATTAAAATGAGCTTATAGCTTATAGCTTATAGTTTATAAGCTTATTATGAAAAATAAGCTCTGTTTAGTAATAATTTTTTCACATGAGTTTATAGCTTATTTTAACCAGCATTTAGCTTATTTTGATAAGCTAATTCAATTAGCTTTTAGCTTATTACTTTTTCTTCTAAATTTAACCCTATTATCTTACTTGAATATATATATATATATATATATATATATATATATGTCATTTCATATCAATAAGTCACTTCAACCGCTAATTTTACCAAACACTACAAATTCAATCAGCTATCACCTATAAGTTCATCCACTATAAACTAACTTATAAGCTATTCGTTATTTTTTGCCAAATAAACCCTAAGTCAGCTCATTAGTTCCTATAACTAAAAAAAGAACTTGTTCAATAACTGTCTTTTTTTTGTTGAGTTTATAGCATTTTTACATTTTTATAATTTATTATGATGAGCTACTTCAAGTAGCTTATAGCTTATCATTTTGTCTCTCAATTTTATTATTGTTAACTTTCATGAAAAAATTAAATATTAATTTTTTGTTGTTGTTTTTGACAAAATAAAATAATAATCATTCAAATTGGTAAAATACATCAAATACAACTACATTCAACATCGTTAAAAAAAGTCCATCGAGGTGCCTCCAATCTAGTGAGAGATTAGTCACAGCGTTCGGCGGTGGATACCCCAGTCTCGACCAAAAAAACATCGCTAAAAACATAAAGGATGAACCTGTAAACAAATTCACAACATCCGGGTTAATAGCATACAACGGTAAAATGCCTACTACAAATAATATGATAAAACTAAAATCACTGGAATATCCATGTTTCTGGATCTGCAACGTTAACGTTGATGCCCAAATCATTGTATGAGTCTGTAATTGACTGAAGCTGATCTTCTAAAAAGAATCAAATGAACACCACAACAATACCGAAAATCAAACAATGTCGCACAAGACGACGAACACCACAACACCGCATAAGACGACGAACAACACAACGCCGCACGAGACGACGAACAATACAACGCCGCACTTAGACGACGAAATCAACAACAAAAAAATGTGGTACATATGAAAACCACTTATTTATATTGAAAGAGAATAAAAAACAAATATATTTGGGTGATTTTAGGCCAAAAATGATCAAAAATCACCCCATTTTCAATGAACAAAAGAACAAGAAGAAGAAGAAATGTTTTTGCCTCTAGAGCCGGCTAGGAACACTACTGCATGACTGGCACAATAATTGTTAATAGTAAATGGTCCTTAAAGCAAATTTCATTATACAAGACATTTTACTTTTTTTTCTTCAGGTAGTCTAGCGATTAGAAATTCATTATTAAAATTGAATAAATGAGCATACTGAGTTCAAAATTTAGTCCCTATATAAATGTGCAATGTCTTTTATCAATTAAGCTATACACAAGACATTTTTATTTGCATATATGTTATATTTTTATTTATAAATAAATCTAATAAAAAGTGAGGGGTATTATATTTTTAGTCATATTCTAGAATCAACACGGACTCAACTGCTAATATTACTAAATTTTATAAACTTAATAAAATAAGTATATCCTACAAATTAGCTAGACACGATAACCTTATAAATTAGCTTATTAGTTATCTATTAGTTTTTTTTTTACTTCACCACTAATTTAATCTAATTCGGGCTCAGTTTTGATAACCGTTTTTTATACAGTTGTGAAAATTGAACCGTAGTCTTTCATACTAAATTCAGCATCAATCATTAATAATTGATGCTATTTATTAGGCCTTGTTTCGTTCAACCGAGGGGAGGGGAGGTAAAATATAATTAATTATGTTTGACAAAATTATCCTCATTTTTTTATTAAAACTCTAAATTATCCTTGTTGAAATATTAAAAATTTAGATATTTATTTTTTTGTCAACAAAAAAAATAAATTTTCTACTCATTATATATATTTTTTGGTTGTGTATATCCATTAAATTTTGTCCATTAATCCTTATTTTAAGTTTATAAGGTTAAGGATAAGAAAGTAAATTACTTCTTCTCTCCCCTCCTCTCTCCTCGTTAAAAAATTGAACAAAACATAAAATTTAAAAATCTTCCCTCCCTTCTCCTCCCTTCCAAAAACTCCGAACAAGACCTTAGTATTTTTAATCAAATTAAATCTTAACGTCTTTGTTGCTTTAGACGGAAGTATCAGTAAAAGAATATGAGTTCTCTCGTTACTAATATTTTAGATATTTGTTAAGTATTGGAGTGGACGGTAAACTTGCCTATTTATTTATTTGTTAAACTTGCCCTCGTTATTCATATTCACATTCATACAAACATATGTCATACACGAGCACCAATCCATTAGCCAGCTTGGAGTTGACTAGCAACTAAAACCAATTGATTCAATTACCACTTTTTAGACGAAAGTAAAACTATAAAATATAGGAAAAGTATGCAATTTGTACATAAAATAGAACAACATGTCGTCATCATTTGGTCCTGGGTTCAATCCCCGGCCGATGTATATGGAGAAGTATTTGTTGGGAGAAGTCAACCCCTTAAATGAATCTCAGTTACTTCGAGGGGATTAGTCTCTACAGTTGCGCGCGGAGGATACTTTTGGTTTACCAAAAAAAAATATATTGACTCAAAATAATACTAATGTTTATCTCGCAATTATTGTCTTCATGTAATGTATATTAAAATTACAGGCTAATTGTTATGTTTTTTTTACACGAATCGTTATACTCCTTCCGTTCCAAAATGTAAAAGAAAAAATAAAAATTACACTTATTAAGAAAAAATAAAATATAATAATTGGGAGTGTGTTTTTTTGAAAAAAGTTGTATGGAAAGATGCAAAAACAATTTTATTGGTTGTTGGTTATAGAAAAAGTAAGAGAGAGAGTAAACTTTTCTTGAAAATATAAATATTTGAACTTTTTCTCTTACATTTTGGGACAAAAATATTAAGTTTTTTTTCTCTTATATTATGGGACAGAGGGAGTACTTAATAGTGTATATCTTTTAATTGTTATATTTTTCTGTGTAACCGATTATTTTAATCTGGTTCGGATTTAGCTAGAAATACCCTTGTACTTGTTGGGCCATCGAAGGGGAGTCTCACTGGGTCGGATCAACACATTGACCTTTGAGCAACTTTACAAGTGACTTTGACACCACTCTTCTACCCAAAACTTTAAGGCATTGAGTTAATGTGTCCTCTCACTTATAAATTGTTCAACTTCAACTATTCTGACCAATGTGGGACTTAACTCACACTTGATATATTTCTCAACATCTCCCCTCAAATGTGAGTCTCCCCGTGTCCAAGATCCAACACCACGCTATTGCCCCCCAACCAAGGCTCTGATACCACTGTTGGGCCATCGACGGGGAGCCTCACTGGGTCGAATCAACACATGGCCTTTAAGCAACCTTACAAGTGACTTTGACACCACTCTTCTACCCAAAACCTTAAGGCATTGAGTTAATGTGTGCTCTCACTTATAAATTGCTCAACTTCAACTCTTCTGACCAATGTGGGACTTAACTCACACTTGATATATTCCTCAACATTGGGAATTTACTCACACTTGATATAAATCTCAACATCTCCCCTCAAGTGTGAGTCAAGTCCCAATGTGGAGAAATATATCAAGTGTGAGTTAAGTCCCACATTGGTCAAAAGAGTTGAAGTTGAACAATTTATAAGTGAGAGGACACATTAACTCAATGCCTTAAGGTTTTGGGTAGAAGAGTGGTGTCAAGGTACTTGTAAAGTTGCTCAAATGCCAATGTGTTGATCCGACCCAGTGAGGCTCCCCGTCGATGGCCCAACAGTACTAGTTGCTACGGTAGTGAGTTGTCGGTTCGAGTTTTTGTTGCCGTATTGGCGGTCAGATTCTCTCATCGAGATCCTCAAATAATTTTGGATTTCATTTTAAAAGGACATAGTTCATATCATTAATATCCATTATATGTTGTCTTGTAGCTCCTCTTTTATCATTCTTCATTTGTCTTGTAAAGCGACTTGATCTTATTAATAATAAAGTTGCTGTTTAAAAATAAATATTCATGATACGATGAATTGGATTAGGATTTTCTGCATGCGCTTCCTAGAATTATACATAAAATTGCCCTTTTTTGTTTGAGTTCTATTTTCTCCCCCTCTCTTGCTATAAAGAACACTCATCCCTCACAAGTGCATGTAACCGTAGGTAATTGCATGGGTTTACAACTGCAATAAATCCAAAATCGTTAAAATTGGACTTGAACGTCACTCTCTTATTCTCCAAGAAAGAAATTGTAGTGGTGGTTTTCTTACTAAGTTGGATTCAACAAATGATATCACGATGATGGACATCTGAGAATCTCCTCATTAGACGTTGCAGATCGTTCTTTTGTCTAATGCTCTTGTTCTGGGCTGGGCCTTGACGCTGAGCAGGCCCAACTCCACTCCACGGTCGAGCAGGCGGATACGGCGACGGCCCGTGTCCACGTCATCATCGACCGTTACAGAATCTGAAGTTCTGTAACAGCCGACCACGGAATGATGAGCATTCACTGCTCATCATGGCTCGACGCCAGATTCCGACAGCCATTTAATGAGGGGCGGATCTTCCTCCCCCCTCATTAATGGTCTTGGCCCAGCGCTGGGGATTATATATATATTGCCATTCTGACAATGACACATGTATCTTATTCTAAACTTGTACTTGCTTCTCCTATACTCTGCTGACTTGAGCGTCGGAGTCCCTGCAGGTACAACCCCCCACTCTACTCCAACAATCGTGCTCGGTGGTGCTTTCTGCTGGTCGACACCTTCCTGGTCAGACAAGATCAGTGGCGCCGTCTGTGGGGATTCTACAAGTTTCCCCGTTTTTTCCAGAAAGAAACCAAAACTTCACCAAGTTGCTCAACTTCACTACTTCAATAGCCGCTGAAAAGCTACCGAATGCTACGAATGATCTTGACATGGGCCTCGCTGACGGAAACGTCACGAACCATGTCGCCGAGGGCCAAGTGGCCGACATCCCAGAATCAAGTCGGCCCCACCCAAGGCCTATCCCAGAATCCGATCCTCGTGACGGGCAACACACGAACGTCACCGAGGATGACATCGTGGTGAGACCTGGGTGCATGACATTCCACTCGTCCACATACCTCCAGGGACGGATGCCATGATGCAGACCATCATCCACGCACTCAACAAACAATCTGAGTGGATGAAAGAACAAAGTCGAAGACTCGCTGCTGTCGAGTATTCAAAGTCTATGAAAACTGTCGCTCGCCCAACGAAGCACACAAAGACAGACATAAGCAGCAACAGGAGACCAGTCTCCGTTTCTCGTTCAAGAACCCGGTCCCCAAGGCCAACGCACCGTGGGTCACCCTTTCCTCGACGTCGGGACTAGTCTCCCCGAAGACCTCGAGGCTCGAACTCTCCCCGGGCCAGGACGCCCCCGCGCAGAAACTCTCCTCGTGCAAACGAGCAAAATCCTCAAGGACGCGGCTCGAGAAAAGACAAGGATCAACCCAAAAACCCTCTGTCTAGAAGAATTAGAGAGCTTCCTCTCCCCACTAGGCTGGAAAAGATACCAGCTGTCGATATCTATGATGGTTCGACCGACCCTGACGACCACATAGAGCAGATCGACGCACTGCTTGACTGCAGAGGAGCTAGCGGATGGCATAAGTGCAAGTTGTTCGCCACAACTCTCAGAAAGGGGGCAATGGACTGGTATAGGAACTTGCCCCCAAATTCCATTGATTCGTGGAGCGACCTCCGCAGGCAGTTCACAGGATACTTCACGGCCTCCCGCCAGCATCCAAAAACTGAGGCCACCCTGGAGGTAATAGTTCAGGAAGCAAACGAATCCCTCAGGGATTACCTAACGAGATTCAACAAAGAAGCTATCCAGGTCGACACTACAGACCACATGAAGCTGTACTTGATGGAACGTGGCCTCCGCGACGACGATTTCAAAAGGGCCGTCGGGATCGAGGAAGTAAAGACACTTGGAGCCTTCCTCGAAAAAGCGCAAGCAAACATCAAGTACGAAGAAAAACAACGTGCTTAGAACTTCGGAAAGTCGAGTTCAACCAACGAGCAGGCGCGTCCGAAGGATCGCAAAAAAGAAGATAAGCCAAAGAAAGAGTTCAAGCCGCCGTCGGGGAGGTTTGATCGTTACACACCGTTGAACGCTCTCCTCGAGCGCATATTGGCTGATGTCGGGAGCACCGACTTTAAGAAAGGGCACCTCAGGTACCCAAAGAAAACTGCCCCGAAGCCGGGTCTCGACAAGTCAAAGTACTGTCGTTTTCACCGGACTCACGGTCGCGGGACTGAGGATTGCGTGCATCTCAAAGACGCAATCGAAATCTTAATCCAAGGAGGTCATCTGAGGCAATATGCCAAGGAAGAAAACAAGCCGAGAAAAGAGGTCCACGAGACCAAGAAAAAAGAAAAAGAAATAGTCGAGGAACTCTCTTCCGACAACGAATTGGGAGAGAACGCAAAACTGATGGTCGCGCTGGCCATATCTCGACCGGAAGATTTCATGCTCGCCCCAGGTGGGGGTGATGATGTGCTGGATTACCTCGAGCAGCACATGGATGGCTCTTGGGAAAATTTTCCCAAAGCACTTGTAATATCAGGAGGAGGCTTCAACAAGGTCACCATTGGGTCGTTGAAGAGGAAGTTTGAAGAATTGCTGAGCATCAAATCAAAAGAACTCATCACCTTGTCAGAAAAAGGCGGGGACGAGGACCTTCCTTTGACTTTCTACAAGAAAGAAGTCCCTGGAGGATCACCGAACTGCCAGATACCCCTCCTCGTCAGGGCCAAAATGGCGAACTTTGACGTTCGTCGAATATTAGTTGACACTGGGAGTTCATGTGACGTAATGTATACTGAGCTCTTCAAAACTCTCCAGCTGTCGGAGGAACACTTGGCTCCCTACGTTGGATCCGATCTGCAGGGGTTCAACGGCTCGACTACCAACCATGGGGCTTTGTCGACCTGTTCGTCACATTCGGCGAAGGAGAATCTGCAAAAACTATCAAAGTCCAATTTCAGGTGGTCGACTGCCCATCACTCTACAACTGCATCATTGGTCGAACTGCCTTAGCTGATTTGTTCGCTGTAGCCTCCACCCTTCACCTCAAAATGAAATATTACACCCCAAATGGGAAGGTGGCGACTGTCAATGGCGACATCGATGCTGCTCGACGCTATTTCGAGGCTGCTACCCGAAATCAAAAATCGGTAAAAACTCCGAAAAAGAAACAGGAGAGCCGGACACCCGCTGTCAACAAGATCGACAACCACATCGACCTCGATGCACGACTGGGATCCGTCGAAGACCCAGGGCTGAAGAAGATCCAAGATCCCGCGACTATGCTCCCTCGTCCTGTGGCTGACGGAGATTTCGTCCTCGTCCCGCTCATGGAAGATCCTGCCCAAGGAGTTAAGATCGGAGCTCATCTCCTCGACCTGGTCAAGAAACAACTCATTACTTGTCTCCGACAGAATGCTGACCTATTCGCCTGGAGTGCGGCCGACAGGCCTGGCATTGATCCAAATGTAGCTTGCCACCAGTTGGCAATAGATGATAGGGCTAGGGCTGTAGTTCAGCGACGTAGGAAGTAGTCGCCCGAGCCCGAAAAAGCGGCGGCTACAGAAAAAGATGTAAAAGACCTCCTAGAGGCAAATTTCATTTCGGAAGCCAAATATATTACATGGCTGTCCAACGTTGTACTTGTCAAAAAATCTAATGGGAAATGACGTATGTGTGTTGATTATACTGATCTCAACAGGGCTTGCCCTAAAGATGCTTATCCATTGCCTAACATAGATAAATTAGTCGATAATTCATCTGGCTTTAAAATTTTGTCTTTTATGGATGCATACTCAGGTTATAATCAAATCCCAATGGCTCCGGCCGACAAGGGTAGCACGGCCTTCATGACCGAGTCGGGCAACTATTATTACAATGTAATGTCGTTCGGCTTGAAAAACGCGGGCGCCACTTACCAAAGGATGATGAACAAAGTATTCGAAAACGAAATCGGAGACATGCTCGAGGTTTATATGGACGACATGATCGTAAAATCCGAACATGAAAGCGACCATACTCTTCATCTCAAGAAAGTATTCGACCAAGCGAGGAAATACAACATGAGGCTCAACCCAGAAAAATGCACGTTCGGGGTGCGAGCAGGAAAATTCCTTGGGTTTTACTTAACCGAACGAGGGATTGAGGCGAATCCCGACAAATGTCGAGCATTCACATCCCTCCCCACTCCGGATTCAAAGAAATCCGTCCAAATCCTCAACGGAATGCTAACGTTACTAGCTCGTTTCGTAGCAAAGTCTGCGCAACACGCATTACCTTTGTTCAAATTAATTAGAAAGGAGTCGATATTTGAATGGACCGACGAGTGCAAGCAGGCCCTACAGAACTTGAAGAAAGCATTATCGGAGCCTCCGGTCTTATCTAGACCGACGCCACACGAAGAACTTTACCTATACTTCGCGGTGTCGAACGAAGCTCTCAGTGCGGTGTTAATCAGGGAAACCACCGAAGGACAGAAACCTGTCTATTTCATAAGTAAAGCGCTGCAAGGACCCGAGCTTCGATACCAACAGATAGAAAAAATAGCTTTGGCCGTGGTCGTCGCCGCTAGGAGACTCCGACTGTACTACCTCGTGCACACCATCGTCGTCCGCACAGAACAACCTGTGAAAGCACTGTTGAGGCGACCGGACATCTCGGGGCGAATGCTGAAATGGTCACTAGAGCTCTCCGAATTCGATATAAGATTCGAAGGAAGGCAAGCCCTAAAGGCACAAGTCTTAGCCGATTTCATTGCCGAAATGACACCACCCGTAAAGAACTCGTCGCCCTGGACAATATACGTCGACGGATCATCCAACTCGCAAGGGAGCGGTGCCGGAATCATCTTGGAAAATGGCGAAGGAATTGTAATAGAAGTATCCCTAGGACTCTCTTTCCCGACGACCAACAACCAGGCAGAGTACGAGGCTTTCCTCGCTGGTCTTCGGTTAGCCAAAGATCTTGACGCAAAGAACGTTAAAATCCTTACCGACTCCCAGCTGGTCGCTTCCCAAGTGTCAGGTGCATACCAAAGAGGATTTTCCATCCCTCTCCTGAAATGCGTCGAAGAAGGACAAGTCGAATACATCCTGCTCGAATTACACGAAGGCATATACGGTCAACACATTGGCGGTCGTTCCCTCGCAAGGCGAGCCCTCCGAGCAGGGTACTATTGCCCCACCATGCAGTCCGACGCCAAAGAACATGTGAAAAAATGCCCCAAGTGTCAAATACATGGCGATATGCTCCACTCTCCTCCGAGCGAACTCAAGGCGCTATCGTCCCCGTGGCCTTTCGCTCAGTGGGGACTCGACCTCTTAGGACCCTTCCCCTCTGCGCCAGGTCAAAACAAATATTTGATTGTGGGAGTGGATTACTTCACCAAATGGATAGAGGCATAACCCCTCGCCAAAATTACCGCCCAAAACGTTTTACGTTTTTTCAAACGTAACGTAATGGCTCGGTTTGGCATCCCACAAGCAATCATAACGGATAACGGGACACAATTCACAGACAGGAAATTTCAAGAATTTATGGCAAGACTGAACATAAAACAGCACTTCGCCTCCGTCGAACACCCACAAACCAACGGACAGGCGGAAGCGGCCAATAGAGTAATCTTGCGAGGATTAAGAAGAAGACTCGACGACGCCAAGGGGTCGTGGGTCGAAGAGCTATACTACGTCTTATGGGCGTACAGAACAACGCCCCATTCGACAACCGGGGAAAGCCCCTTCCGACTAACACACGGCACCGAAGCGGTAATTCCCGTCGAAATAGGTGAACCGTCAAGAAGGACAGAGACTCCTTTCAACAAAAGCATGAACGACGAACTCCTTCAAGAGGAGCTCGACCTCGTCGATGAAATAAGAACGCAGGCCACCATCCGCGAGGCCTCGTTGAAACAAAAAATAGCGACTCGCCATGACAAAAAGGTTGTGAAGAGAAGTTTCGAGATTGGCGATTTGATACTCCGAAGAAATGTGAAAGAACCCTCGGAAGGCAAACTAACGCAGAATTGGGAAGGACCATACAGGATCCGAGGGAAAACAGAAAATGGTGCATACCAACTCGAAACGCTAACCGGAGAAGAAATTCCTAGGACATGGAATGGCGACAAGCTTAAACTATACTACAGTTAAGTGTCGTGGACCCACCGTACCGCGACGTTAACGAGGGACATGTCGAAGCCCACACAACGGCTGAACATGCCTACACATCGGGAAACTGTTAGGTACGGGCAGGTTTCCCAAAATCAAAGACCGGGTACCTTTCCTCAAGAATCGACCACGCGTCGTACAAGCACGGCAGGATGCCCAGCTCGCGATAGGATATCCACGCCTCGGAGACGATCGACCATACTCGATCTCTGCCGCATTTCGCCCTGGACGTACGTCGGGCTTTCGTTCAGGTTCTCTTCACTTGCGAAAACAAAAATAAGTTATCCTCGACATCAAGACAAATTGCCCGAGGAAACAAAGGTTTGATATCAGGCTGACGATAACGAACCAACAAAACATTTCTAGTCTCAATCACCGTACGAGCATTAAACAAGAAGCAAAAGAGACAAATTAAAGAAGACTTAGCAAATAAATAAAAATATTGTCAAAATATTACAAAAGGGCGAACAAAGCGCCACCAAAAGATTGTCGTTATATTACAACAAAAGGCGATCTAAGCGCCATTACAAGATTACTCCTCGACAAGAGGGTCTTCGGGAGCTGGCGGGCCATCAGAAGCGGAGCCAACGTTAAGAGCATCCACTAGTTGCCCGTTACGAACGGTCTTCGACACACTCGTACCTTCGGTCGTAAGATCAACTCCAGGATTGAGAACCCTTATCTTGGCAATGACATTGTCGAACGCCTCGTCGGCAACAGTGACATGTTCATCCTCCGTTTCATTAACCATGTCAATCAACGCCGTCCTGCCCAGCGCCCGAAACCTATCTTCCTCGTCAGGAGCAGGAGAGAGACTGACCACCTTCGCCCTCTTAGTCTCCAAATCCAAAAGGAGGCCTTTCCTTTCGTCGAACAGGACCTTCAGCTCGCCTTCCAACTTCTCCAGCTTTTTCTCAAGATCAGCCACCTCCTCGGCCAAGCCAACTTGAATTTTGTACTTCTCTTTGTAATCAGAGAAGTCATTTTCGACCTTGGTAAGCTTGGCCGTCAAATCCTCAATGAACTTTTTCAGTTTATCCCGTTCTTTGAAGTGACGGGCCTCGAGCTCATGGAGAGTGGACAACATCGACATGATACAAACCAGCTAGCGGTTGGCCTCTTCGATCCGCTCCAAGCGATCGGCATCATCAAGATCGCAGACGGCCCCTATGTCCACAGGAGCCACTTTAACCGGCAATCTCTCCAGACCATTGAAGACCTCTGGAAGCATGAGTTTAATCCTTGACACGTCTTCAACCGGCGAGGCAGTCGTTTGCTTCTTTCGAGAGGGAGGAGGCTTGGAGCCGGGCTGTAGGTGAGGACGTTTTTGAGGAGGCTCGTCCAAAGAGTCGGCCTTCACCGCCGACGGCGGATTTGTTGGTTGATCAGCCTTGCCCTCGGCAACGGGCTCGTCAACACTTCTGATCGGCTGCGCCGGCCGGGCAAGTTTTTTGGCCTTCAAAGCAGCCAACTTCATAGCTCTCTCCTCCGCGCCTGCCATCTTGCCTGAAATAGAATAAAGGCAAATATCAGTAAACAGTTCAAAACAAATACAAGCAAACAACGTCATAAACTGAAACATACTTAGAAGGTTCATAGCATCAAGTTTAGAGGAGCAGGAAACGAGAGCCTTGGTGTTTGTAACGCGAGGCCCCGTCAAAGGTTGCCCGTCGTCACCCAAGATAAGCTCGTGATTCTTATCCTCAAGAAGGGCCGGCTTGAACGTCGACACGTAATCGTCAAGCTCGCCGTACGCTGCCTGCTCCGCAGCCGACAAGGTGTCCCATGCATAAACATACTGGGAGGGCTTCGCCTTATAATGCGCCTGCCCCCAAATGAACGAAAATTTCTCAAACCACGTTAATTTTGGGGTTCCATCGTCTTGCAAGACAACCTCCCCTTCCTCGTCGACTACTTCCTTTGCGAGGGAGACGGTACCAAGACCCTCTTTGGTCCTCGGCTTTACGAGATACCATTTTCCTTTGAAACCCCTCACTGAATCTTGGTACATGGTGAAGAATCTCACAGTCTGCTTCAGAGAAACCCAACTGCAGCCGGGATTGTTCTTCCCCGTGCGCTGTAGATGGAATATATAAAAAAACAAGGGGATGGTCGGAGAAAAACCCAGGAATTGCGCGACCAATTCGAAGGCGCGGACAAAAGCCATCGAATTTGGATGAAGTTGGGAAGGGCAAAGTTCGAGATGACGAAACACTTGGATCTGGAAATCTGAAAAGGGCATCCTATAACCCATCTCTTTGAAGAGAACTTCATACATGGGGATCCGTCCGCTCGGATACTCCATACATATGGTCTGCCCGGCAGAAGGTATGAGGATAGTCCAATTCCTTGCCCCCGCGGGATATTCGATGTCGTGGAAGAGCAGCAGACGGTTAACGTTCAGGTCAGCATAGACCGAGGTCGTCACCCTAGGTTCCTCGGCTACCCACGAATAATCTAAGTTGGGCCAATCCACGGCTCCACGACGAGACCCCACCGATTTAGTGTTCGACGACATTGGCGACCTGAAAAGTAGAGGAAGAAATTGTGAACTCGCCAGTCAAATCCACCCTTCCATAGCTGATGAGTGAAAGGGCTAAATAAGAGAAAATATCGCCTTGCTCGCACAAAGATGCGACCATCCCCATACCAACTCCTGCCCGACTTCACTCAAACCAACCCTAACTCCCGCAAGGTCGCCGTGTTAAGAAGAATCCTAAAAAGGAAATCGTCCTGACGGCCGCCACCACAAGACAAGCACCTAAACATATGGTTTTACCCTAACATGGTACTAGTTATCATAAGCAAAAATCAACCATCAAAGCATGGTATAACGAACATCGCGTTTGGCTCACAAACGAACATCTCCCACTCAAACCAATGCAGACGTGTTAAACACGAAAATGTCAACACCAACCCATACCATGATCATAAAAACAAGCAAGCAAGAACAAGACAAGGAAAAGAAAAAACACAGATAAGAGTAAGAAAAACTTACCGGTTGAAAACGAAATGTAGATGATATGCAGGAAGTCCTTTGAAAATTGAAAGAGAACCTGAGAACGAAAAGATCAAAGAAGAACGGAGATGGAAGAATTGCAAAAGCACTAAAAGTGCTAACTCCTCCACTCTCCACTATTTATACACACTGGTTTGGGTGGGAAAAAGAAAACAAATCGTCTTCATCCAACGGCTAAGACGCAATCACGAAGGAATTAAATCGTCTCGCCATCACACGCGCGACCACGCGCTTATTAACGAAACGACGCCTGCTACCACGCGCCTCGAAGAATACAAACACTCGAGTGCGTCAGAAGAAAGCAAGCACGTGGCAATAAAGGCGCCTCCGAAACGTCAATCAAATTTGACTCCCGACGACTGGATCTTTACTCCTACTCCATGTGGATTGCTCGACTCATGACCAAAAAACGCGCCTCCTCGACATCTAAGTCGTCACTCTCGCTCACAAGAATGACGACTTGGGGGGCTTCTGTTCTGGACTGGGCCTTGGCGCTGAGCAGGCCCAACTCCACTCCACGGTCGAGCAGGCGGATAGGGCGACGGCCCGTGTCCACGTCATCATCGACTGTTACAGAATCTGAAGTTCTGTAACGGCCGACCACGGAATGATGAACATTTACTGCTCATCATGGCTCGACGCCAGATTCCGACAGCCATTTAATGAGGGGCGGATCTTCCTCCCCCCTCATTAATGGTCTTGGCCCAGCGCTGGGGATTATATATATATTGTCATTCTGACAATGACACAGGTATCTTATTCTAAACTTGTACTTGCTTCTCCTATACTCTGCTGACTTGAGCGTCGGAGTCCCTGCAGGTACAACCCCCCCTCTCCTCCAACGATCGTGCTCGGTGGTGCTTTCTGCTGGTCGACACCTTCCTAGTCAAACAAGATCAGCTCTAAAGGTGCTTCATTCACCCTAGAGCTTAGTTTTCCTTTATATAGTTCTTAGCCGATGTACCCATGAAAAATTGAATTATAGTATCATGTTTCCATAAAAAAATATGACTTAATAGTGTCACTTTTATAAATTGGTAGTCATTAAAACATTTCTACAAATATTTATATAGCATAATTTAATTAGATGACATTAAATTTTTTTACACACAATCAGTGTATAAAAAATAAATCTTGAAATTAGTAAGTTTAACTGTAGAACAAATCAGTTTAAATTTTAAACACTTTTTATCATTTTCTCTAAAATAAATTATGGGATGATGACTGATGAGGCATACAACAACAAACCTTGCCAAGTGGGTACAATGAAAAGCACGGACGGGCATAAACAAAACTTCATTATAACGATTGATGTAAAAGGCTTCTTTAATCTCTTAACTTATTTTATAATTTCATGTTGGTCTTTTATTTTTAAAACTATATAATTTAGTAACTTAAATTATGCAAGTTAATGTAATTTGATCCTTTAACTTTTGAAAAATATATTATCTTGTGCATCTATAATTAAAAGACCATGCTGTGTTAACTTAAATAAATTAAATGACCAAATAAATTTGTTTTAAAGTTAAGTGACTAAAATCATAACGAACAGTAAATCTATCCCTCGAGAATCTTAACACTTCTATAATTGAATTTAAACTCATTTGTTAAGCTGAAAATTACCAAAACTGTCTCACTCAAACTTCATTTCATAAATCTGGTTAACAAAGTTAAGGAGACAAAGTATAATAAAATATATTTTTAAGATGAATTATTTGCCGACCATAGTTTGTTGTGATAGTGGCTTAGAACAATCTAATGAAGCTGTTAGAGTTCTTCACGTCATCTTTTCTATTATAAGTTTCATTTTCATGAAGTAAATAAAAGATGAGAGAGAGAAGTATGTATGTTAATTGCTGACTTAGAACAAACACATTTTGTCAATCACGTGGGCAGCCTATCACGGTAGACCAAACATACATACATACATATATACATATATACATATATGACCCACTTGCTCCATGCTAAACTTGGTAGCCTCACCTGATTAGGTCAATCACATAAATAAGGTGGTGCTAGTAATTAGCATTTGCTCAAAATGCCTTGCAAGAAAGGGAATCATCCATCAAGTTTGACCACCTCCATAACCAACCACTTTTTAAATGTGGTTTGCTTGGACGGCGTTGAGTATGCAAGGGTTGCTTAGTATACATGCAACAAAGACTTATCATTTTTGTATTTCTATTCCATTCATATGATATAATTATAAGCTAATCAAATAAATCTATTGACTAGGGGCCCCAATAGAAAAAATGAAAGGTCCTCTTCCACATTGACTATTATTGTTAAAGGACATTATTTCTTCATTCCTCACCACTTTCAAAAATCCCTTTGTTTATGGAAATAAGCATCTGGACCATACAAATCATCCGAAAGTACAGATTCAGATTGAACGAATTTGGTTACTTTTCGGAATACTTTCATCCAAACTGATACTGATATTAAGCGGGTGATGGAAACAAACCCTTAAAAAGGAAAACATTTCTTCAAGGCCAAATGCATCTATAAGTCCTTTAACTTTTTGGTTTATACCACATAGACCCTTTAAGTTATTTTTGTAACACATAAGTCCTTTAAAAGGGAAGATGACAAAAAGTCCTCAAAACATAATCCATGCTTCAATAACCGCTATGTAAAGCAAGCAAAACATAAATAATGTAAAAAACAACTGGAAACCACAAACCCAAGTTACTTTGCTGCAAGTAATTTGATGACCCTAAAGACCAAAATAATTCAATCAGGAGTGAACTATGTACATACACATCCCTAGATCAAACTTCTGAATAATGAACCACATTGCTTATGCACCTGCAATATTACAGTTGTGGCACTATCTGCAGAGCCACAGTTCGTAATAATTTCAGTGTTTTTGAAAATCATGAAAAATAGTAGTGTAATCCTGCCATGTAACATGTGTAAAAACTAAGAATGCATCAGGCCTCAAGGTGTTCTTCATCCGTGTTCTGAATCAAGTAAATTGAGAGAGTTTCAGGTAGCTAAAAGGATTTTAGCACAGTAGTGAAATGGAGATAATCAGGAGACAAGATTTGAGAAGACTGGTACGGGATGCATCATAGAAAGCTAAAATTAATACAAATATAATAATATGGAAAATGCTAACATGTTACATGTGCCCTAATAATATACAATATGTAAACTAAATTCACACCAAAATAATTGCAATATCCATCAGAAAAGCGAACAACCACAATGCTAGCAATTTGTTAATAAATGCAACCACATTAATCGCAATTTAGAACTATTGCCGGGCTTCATAAAATGGGCAAAAGACTATGCACAAAAAGCAACATAGATAATAATCCTCACACGGGACACATCATGTAGCTCAAAATCTGAAAAGTTGTAATGGATTTTCTACTTATGCACCCTAAAAAGGTTACAGATTACAAAGTTTTTGTAAGAAACTGAAAACCAGTGGCTAATTGAACATCCTGCTACAGTTTTTCAACTGTCTAAGCTAAAACTAAAATAGAATTGGAACCCAAGATACCGATGGAACAACCTTCTGGTTGACACCCTTCAACTTAACTACTCTCTATAACATTGTTGGCACTCGCAGAAGAACTTACTGAAGCAGATGGTTCAGAACATGCCTTGAGGACGGCTTCATTCTTCAAAAAAGAAAAATTTACCATAACATTAACCATTGACAGTCACAATTATTGTTCTATCTTTGAAAACAAAGAATGCATGGACAAAAATAAGTGACTATAGTGAAATGAAAAAAAAACAACATGCAGCTGGGCCTGGGAATCATTTGAAAACAATATGAAATATCTGTCATGTTCCTGACCATGTACATGTGTTTGTTCAAATAAAGGTAATGGATCATCAAATACCTAAACATTTTCTCTAGGTATGACGAACCTATAATATAACAGAATGCTGAACTAATGTAGCAAATAAGCAGAAGAAACTAAATTAGCAAGCTAATAATTGTGTGAGGGGGGAAGGTGTTATTCAATTACCTGCCACACACGGAGAAGACGCTTCTTGGCATTGGCCTTACGGGTGGTGGTGAGCTTGATTCTCTTCCAAACAAGTCCTCCAGAGTCGTGCTTCTTCACTACTTCCATCACCCGCGTCCCCCAAAATGCCCCACCCATCTATTTTATTTTACCTGGAAAAACAAACAAAAACATATCAGATTCAATTAAGATATCATCTAACACAGGCAACACCTTATTTCTTACACTGCCCAGTAGTCTACAGCAATCCGTGGTTAAACTGTTAGTGTGTGTGTAAAATGATACTCAACAAAAATACATAATCATCATAAGTTTGTAACACAAGAAACTACACATAACAATCATAAGTTAGTAAACTTATGAACTACAAGTCGTGCCCAAAGCTTCTTTTAAAATGTCCTTGCTAGTCACCTCTCATAAACATAAACTAACATTCCTATGTTTGTTTCAAAAATAAAAAATCAAGATGTAGAAGATAATGACAAATGAAAATCAAGGATGAAATAGAGTGAAAAAACATAATTTTGAGTGGTTGGATGATGGGCCGTGAAAATGAGTAGGAGGGAAAAAGACCTTGTGGGCGTGGCTCACACTTGTACATTATTTTTCATGTGTAGAAAGGTGTGAATCTATGAAGCACGTATATAGAAATGAATACAAATTTGAGAAAATGAATGATATAATTCAATGTAATGACAAGTGTCTTGTTGGTGTCGTTTCTAACACCGAAGAGTGTGTGTGTGTCAGACACGACGACACGCATAATCCAAGGAGTGTAACGAGTAAACACATTGCCCCTTCACTCATTTTCTGTTGCAATTAGACAAGAGCTGAGCATGTGGAGACAGCATCATCAGAAAACTCAATAGAATGGACTGTGATGAAGTTTTGAGTACTTAGGATTACATATACAAACAGTATCACCTACCTAACTACAATTACTAACAACACTAATAGAATACTAACATACTACTACTACTACTACTACTACAACTACATAACATAAGCTTCTTTCTAGGCAAATTTTGAACAACTAAAACAAGTTGAATTTTCCAACCCACAAAATGGAAATGGAAATGGAAAAGGAAAAGGAAAAAATCGTCAAGTAGAAAACACACTATGAAATCGAAGCAGGAAAGGGGAAGGAAAAAAGAAAGAAGAAAACATTTCTCACTGTTTGTTTGTTTGTTTGTGGCTGCTGCCTTGCTTCCAACTCCGGCCGGCGACTACAACTTCTTTCTTGTTGATTTCTGATCTATCTCAATCTGAATCAAGGGCAAACAGATTGATTGTGTGTTTTATTTAATTTTATTTGATGATGGACTTGTTATATTTATGGGCTTCGTATTGGGCTTACAATTATTATTTCATGACTGAAAATTAAACCTTCCACCCCAACACTTAACCCATCACCCCTACAAATCACTTGATATTCCAATTTTACCCCATTAAACTTTCACCCCAACACAACATTTGTACCGGAAAACTTGTTTGTACCTCCAAAACTAAAACAAAAAAGTTCTGGTTTTTTTTTATTGTTCTTGTTAATCACCAAAATGAAAAGGGAATGTCACAAAGCAATGCTTTTCTTTTCACTACATCAAACTCAAGCTTTATTCTTTGTTCACCAAAATTAACAACTTGAGAAGTCAATGAATTTGAAACCTTTTTGAAACAATGGATTTTCGCACTGTTGTTCGCCTCTATTTTTTAATGTTTATTTTTTCCTATACGCTTAAAATACACTACACTACACTACCAAAAAAGAGAGTAAGAAAGGTAGGTTCCCTTTATTAATTTGTTCCTCCAAAAAAACTCTATATGCTTTTGATAACAATTGATGGGAGCAATCCTCTAATCAGTAGTCATAGAAAAGTTTTGGATTAATTAAAAACATATTTTTCAAAATGGTTTTTTCCTTTATATTTTGGGACAAAAAAAATATTTTTTCCTTTGTATCTCGAGACGGAAGAAGTATAAACTAACAATCATCAACTATAAATATCAACCTTCAATTGCTTATAGCTCTATTTTTCCAAACAAAACAGAGTGTGATCAAGATGTATGAGTTAGTACTAGTAGTGTGGAGGAAGGGTAGCCTGCCTGGTATACCTACTACATTCGATTGAAACATTGTCCAAGTGGTGTGCGCTTGGTTGGTGTATTGGCGTTCGTTCTTTCATTATGCACAAAATGTAGTATTTTTTTTAACTAAAATTTTAAATTAAAAATGACTAATTGGAAATTGAATTTCTTGATTTATAATTTATTTATTAAAATTTTGAATTAAAATGAAATTTTATTTGAATTTCTCATATTTTTTTGACAGCTCAATTTGGTCAAAGATTAATAAAATTCAATGCTTAATTATATATTTAGTCTCAAACGTTTATTTTAGGTTTTAATTTGGTCCCAAACGTTTTAAAAGTTTCAAATAAGTCCCAAACATTTATCTTTGGTTTCAATTTGCTCCCAAACGTATTAAAAGTTTCAAATAAGTCACAAACGTTTATAACATTTGTATTAGTTAGTCCTTTTTATAGTTGGGGAAGAAATTGAAAAAAAAAAATTTTGATAAAAATGACTAACTAATGCAAATGTTATAAATGTTTGGGACTTATTTGAAACTTGTAAAACGTTTGGGACCAAATTAAAACTTAAGATAAACATTTGAGACTTATTTAAAACTTTTAAAACATTTGGGACCAAATTAAAACCTAAAATAAACGTTTGGGACTAAATGTATAATTAAGCTAAAATTCAAAGTAACTTTTGATATTATTATATCAAGACAATTATAATAAAAAGATAATTTAAATTAGTAATTTAAATCCTTAAAAAATGTAACTCCAAAATATATCTTCAGTTTTTTGAATTAAAAGTGATTCTCCTAAAAGTGATTCTCCTATGCAAATTCTAAACTCTAAGCTGAAACATTTGAAAGGTGAACTAAAAACTTGGAATAAAACTATTTTTGGCAACATTCATAATCAAGTAGCAAGTTCTACTTCAAAACTTGATGATATTCAACTGAAAATGAGTTCTAATGGTTGCACTGATGATCTTTTACAACAAGAAAAATTGGCCAAAATTGAGCTGGAAAATGTTTTAAATATGGAGGAAGCTTTTTGGCAAGAAAAGGCTAGAGTAAATTGGCATTGTGAAGGAGACAGAAATACAGCTTTTTTCCATAGAACTACCAAGATAAAACAAGCCTACAAGCGGCTCTCAGCTATTAGAGTAAATGATGTTGTGCTCACTGACCCTACTCATATATCAACCCATGTGGTTAACCATTTTCAAACCCTTTTCTCTGAAAATAACATTGTTATGGACAATGGTCTAATTGAAGAGGTGATTCCCAACCTTGTAACAGACAATGTCAACAACCTGCTCACATTGATGCCTTCGGTTTCTGAGATTCATAATGCAGTGTTTTCTATGAATAAAAATGGTGCACCGGGACCTGATGGGTTTGGTGCATTCTTCTTTCAGACATATTGGGAGATTATTAAGGATGAAGTTTGTAATGCGGTATTGGAGTTTTTCAATACTAACTGGTTAATGTCAAGCTTTAACTCAAACACAGTTGTGTTGATTCCTAAAACTCCTAATGTTGACACTATGGGGCAATTTAGACCAATAGCAATGGCAAACTTCAAATTCAAAATCATTTCCAAAATTCTAGCTGACAGATTAGCTCTTATCCTCCCAGATATTATTTCTAAAGAGCAGAGAGGATTCATAAAAGGGAGACAAATCAGGGACTGTATTTGCCTCACTTCTGAAGCTATAAACATGTTACATCACAAGTCCTTTGGTGGTAATCTTGCCATCAAAGTTGACATTGCTAAAGCGTTTGACACTCTTGATTGGCGGTTCTTAATTAAAGTTCTAAGAGCGTCTGACTTCAATACTATTTTTTGTGATTGGATTTACACTATTTTGAAATCTGCAAAATTGTCAATCTCTATCAATGGTAAGCAAGAAGGTTATTTTGATTGTGCTAGAGGAGTAAGGCAAGGAGATCCTTTGTCTCCTCTTCTATTTTGCCTTGCTGAAGAAGTATTGAGTAGGGGTTTAACTAAACTTGTGGAGTCTGACAAGTTAAAGTTAATTAAGGGCACTAGGACCTCTAATATTCCATCTCATATCCTTTATGCTGATGATGTCATGCTATTCTGCAAAGGAACTACTTCAAACATTCAAACCCTTTCTCAATTTTTTGCTAGGTATGCCCAAATCTCTGGTCAAATAATTAATCCTCACAAGTCAACCATATATGCTGGATCAATGCCTCAAGCCAGAATTCATCATATTGCTCTTTCTCTAGGTTTTTCGGTTGGGACTTTACCTTTTCTATACCTTGGTATCCCTATCTTTAAGGGTAAGCCTAAAGCTTGTCATTTCCTCCCTATTCTTGATAAAGTCAAGCTTAAGCTAGCGGCTTGGAAAGCTAGTTTACTTTCTTATGCTGGTAGAGTGCAGTTAGTGAAGAGTGTTATTCAAAGTATGGTGATCTATTCTATCTCTGTTTATTCCTGGCCTGTTAGTCTAATCAAAGAATTTGAAAAAAAAATTAGAAATTTTATCTGGAGTGGTGACTTGTGTGTGAGGAAAATGGTCACAGTTCCTTGGCACATTGTCTGTACTCCTCTAGCTAATGGTGGTCTAGGAGTTAGGTCTCTTTCTGCTCTTAATCAAGCTTCAAATTTGAAGTTATGCTGGGATTTAATCAGCTCTAGCAACCAATGGGCAGTTTTCTTGAGAAGTAGAGTTGTTAGAGGCAATGGTTTTATTAGTCATCATATATATTCTTCTATATGGAGTAGTGTTAAATCGCAATCTCAAACAATTTTAGATAATACTTGTTGGCTTCTTGGCAATGGAGAAAAAAATAATTTTTGGTTGCACAATTGGAGTGGCAATTCTTTGGTGAATTTATTGAATATTCCTCTTAATTTGCATAAACACTTGAATTACACAGTCTCAGATTACTACCATAACAATCAATGGCATATTCCTATGGATTTGCAAACTAGTTTCCCTCAACTTTTGCCTTACCTCAATCAACAGTCCTTTCCTTTTTTAGATTGTGATGATCAAGTAATTTGGAAGCACTCAAGTTCTGGTGATCTCTCTTTAAAAGACGCTTACTCTTTTTTTATTTATCCTAGTCCTAAAGTCAGTTGGGCCAACATGGTGCGGAACAATGCAATTCCTCCTTCCAAGTCTTTCATGGTGTGGAGACTCTTTCATAACAAGCTTCCAACTGATGAAAATCTAGTGTCTCGTGGTTTTCAGCTTCCCTCTATGTGTAGCTTCTGCAACAAACAACCTGAATCCTCTATTTATCTTTTCCTGCAATGTCCATTCTCTCTCACTTTATGGAATTGGCTAGCTTCTATCATCAATCAAAGTTTGAATCTCAACTTTTTTCCCGATATTTTGGATGTTGTAAATAGAGCTTGACATCAACAATGTAGAGTTGTTATTGCCGCTGCTGTCATTTACATTTTCAATGCCATTTGGTTGTGTAGAAACAATTATAGATTCAAGGGTATCAAACCTAATCTGAGCTCCATCACCTCTTTGATAATAGCCAATGTCTCTATAGCAGGCAACTTAACCTCTGAGACTGCTGGTTCTTCAATTACTGATTTTGCTATTTTGAAATTTTTCAAAACCAATATTCATCATCCTAAGGCTCCTAAGATCATTGAGGTGTTATGACAACCTCCTCTTCATGGTTGGTATAACTGTAATACTGATGGTACCTCTCTTGGCAATCCTGGTCAAGTTGCTTGTGCTGGCATCTTTCTAAACTACAAGGGTGAACATATTGGTTGCTTTGCTCAAAACTTGGGAGTAACTAATGTTCTTTTTGCTGAGATTATGGGAGTCATTATTGCTGTAGATTGTGCTCAGGCTAGGCATTGGGATCATCTTTGGTTAGAATGTGACTCAAAATTTGTTACTTTAGCTCTCAAGTCACCACACATCATTCCTTGGCAACTAAAGCTCAGGTGGACAAAATGTATATCTACTCTTAACACAATAAACTTTATCATCTCTCATATTTATAGGGAAGGGAATCAGACAAGCTTGCGACAATTGGTCTTACATTGACAGATTTCACTTGGTGTGATTCTGCTCCTGTTAGTATTTGGAGAGATTTAGCTCATAATAGGCTAGATCTACCCCAATATATATTCTGTTAAGTTTGTTTGAGGGTTTGGTTTTGCCCCCCCTCCTTGTATTTCTCTCTTTCTTTAATATATAATTTTGGTTTAAAAAAAAAAAGAACAAAACCCACTAATTTTATATATTAATTAATTAAATTAATAAATAAAGAGAAAAGGGACATTCATGAGAATATTGTGGAAAAAAAATAAGGGTTAAATATGTTTTTGATCCCTATAAATATTTGAACCTTCTGATTTTAGTCCCTCTAAACTTTTTTCCCACTTTTTAGTCCCTATAAAATTCTTTAACATGAATTTTGGTCCCTACGTTTAAGTCAACTCATGTATAGTAATTAAAATTTGAAATTATGTATTGCAATAATGTTTAGTGTATTAAAAATTGAATTGATTTGCAAAATTTGAATTTTTTTAATTAGTGATGAATTAAATATGAATTTTTGAAGTGTTTGCACTTAAAAATTCATAGTTAATTCATCATTTGTTAAAAAAATATGAATTTTGGTTTGAGTAATTTTTATAATATTATAAACATGATCACAAAACCTCGTTAAAAAATTTGAATCGTACACATAGTTGAGTGAAAAGTAGGACCAAAAATCATGATCGGAAACTTTTAGAGGACCAAAAAGTGGGAAAAAAATTTAGAGGGACTAAAAGCAAAAGAGTCAGATGTTTTTAAGGACTAAAAACATATTTAACCCAAAAAATAAAGAAATAGGAGAAGAATAGTTAGTGAATACATAACGTACGACCAATCGGTGAGGCTGCGGAGAGGAGGGTAGTATTATAGTTGATCGAGTTGCTATCGAAATCGGATTCGGATTCGGATCCATTCATTCAGGTATGTGTCTTCTTTGCTTTGCAAAATTGCAATTCTGTTTCCAGATCTCTCTCTCTCTTTCAATCCTTCTTCTCTTAGGCTTTTGCGAGTTTGGAGGGGAGGGGAAGGGAGAGATTTGGAGGGAGGGAAATAGAGAGAAAAATAGAGAAATCTTTTACATTTTTTAAAAAAGTATTTTTTATAGAGAATGACAAATAAATACTTATGACTAATATATTATGAATTTAAGAATAGTATAACAACATTAATTAAATTTGAAGAATTCATATAAACCCTCCAAACCCCCTCCAAAGCCCCATCCATTACAATTTTTGAGTTCCACCAAATTAGGTGGGTTTTGTGTTATGAAGAAAAAATAACCCTCCAAACTCCTCCCCTCCCAAACTCATTTATTCCTTCCACTTGTTTCTTCCTTTTTTTCAAAACCATTTCCTCCCCTCCCCTCCAAACTCACAAACAAGCCTTAGGGTTTCAATCTCTCTATCTCTCTTCGTTTGTTTGTTTGATATATGTATATGTATGAATAAATGATTGATTGCGTTTTTTTATGATTAGTATTTTTACTTCATTCATTCATTCAAGTTGAAGGTAGCAAGAAAGGTGTTGGGTCTTATAAGAAACAAGGTATATTTCAATTCAATTCAATTCTGTTTTTGTGCTTTGATTCTCATTGATTTTGATTTCACAAACAAACAATTAACACTGACTTTTCATTTTCAGACTATTCTTCGTCCTTCCTTCTCCGCATTCAGACTTTTCTCTTCTTCTGCTAAACAGGTTTCATTTCCTACTACTTACTTCCATCCATTTCTCTTACTTACTTCTCAAATCATTCATTCATTCTAAATAATTATTTATGCAGATGACTGTGAGAGATGTTCTTAACTCTGCACTTGATGAGGAAATGTCTGCTGACTCTAAAGTTTTCTTAATGGGTGAAGAAGTTGGAGAATATCAAGGTGCTTATAAGGTTTGTTAGTTAGTTAGTTAGTTAGTTATGTTATGTCTTTCCAATTCCAAACCTATTTTTTACTTTCTTTATTTTAACAAGCCTCTATTTTATTTGTTCTTTCATTTTAGATATCCAAGGGACTCCTGGAGAAGTATGGTCCTGACAGGGTTCTTGACACTCCCATCACTGAGGTTAGGTTATTTTTCATGCTTTTGCACTCATTCATTTCCCAGGTTTTTTTAATCATATCCTTTCGCCCCTCGTTGCTTGAGGTTTATATATTGGTGTTTGTAAATTGCTTCAAATTCAAATTTTGGTAATGTAATGGCATGGGGTCTCATGTTGGGATGTCTTCCTCATGTGATCATCTTCTCATAATTTATACGTATTTTGTAGATAATTCTTATTGAACATGACATGTTTTTTCCTGCTTCTTAGCTTATGTGAGCAGCTGCGTAAAATTGATATTTTAGTGTACTATGACTGGTTGGTTTATTTCCATTTCCATCTTAAATGTTACACATGGTTGCAGCTGTTTGCATGGCGGGCGTAATTTCTTGAAATATAATGTTCATTAAATATACTGCAGGCCGGGTTTACTGGGATTGGAGTTGGCGCTGCTTACTATGGTCTAAAGCCTGTTGTGGAATTTATGACATTTAACTTCTCCATGCAGGTTTGCATTTTTTTTCTTTCTTAAATTGAGTGTGCAATTAAGTGCGTTAATTTTACTTTTTTTTCACCATTCAATTCTCGGTGTTTCGTTTTCTGTTTGGAATTCGCAAGCCATGCTCTTAATTCTTAAAATTTTGTCATAAAAAGTTAGCTGCTCTCAATAATCATTGGATGGCATCATATGAATTCTGTCTTCTGCATGATAAGATACACATGTTACTGAGTTTCAATTTGATGGTTAATTTACTAAGGACACATATTTACTTCCCTATGAGTTTGCATTTAAGATCATGATGTCAAATACAGAGCGTTCCTCACCGAAAATTTGTAATGATACTAAGAATGGATTGAAACAATTACAATTTAATTTAGGGAAAATCTTGACCTACAAATGTAATCAACAGAAGTAAACATATGGTTTTGTAGCAAAGGACAATTTAGCAGAAAAGGGAAAGAAACACTCAGACGAGATAATTCAGAGAGGGAGAGAAACACTCATTTCTATCCTTCCATTTTGTTATTATATACTTCAATTCTATTCACTTCTCCTAACTCACCTCCTCATTTTCCATGATTTAACTCTGATATAACAAACTTGTTCTGTTCACTTTGCTGACTCGTCTTTCTTTAACCAATTTTCTCTATTTGTGTCTATATTAAAAGTTATGTATATTAGACAATTAATTCACATAAGATGCAATAAATGCTCAAAAGTTAGAAGTTGCCCAGAATTAAAGACATTATTCATTAATAATCAGAAGTCATGATAATACAATATAGATGTACAATCCTTGAAAACCTTGATAACTGAGGCAAAAAGGAAGAAAAATTCTGTAAAGAGCAAAGAATGACTGTAAGTTGCAGCAATAAAATTAAAATATGGAAGTTGTGAAAGCTTAAACCATCAAAGAGAGTGTGTGTGTGTGGAGGTCATCTTTTTTCCTTATCTATCCACTTCATCATTGTGTCATCTTGAGTTATGTTACAGGCAATAGATCACATCATTAATTCTGCTGCAAAATCAAATTACATGTCTGCTGGGCAAATATCTGTACCTATTGTCTTTAGAGGACCCAATGGGGCTGCTGCTGGTGTTGGTGCTCAGCACTCTCATGTATGTTTCTCTTGCCATTTTCTTCTATGTGAAACTTCCATCAACTATCAACTATTTGTGTACAATAACCACCGTTTTACTTTGGTTATGACCTATTGAGCTCATATTCTTAGTGTTTGTCTAAATTTGTGCACCCTACAACTTTGCTTTTATGCAGTGTTATGCATCTTGGTATGGCTCGTGCCCTGGGTTGAAAGTTTTGGCACCATATTCAGCTGAAGATGCTCGTGGTTTACTTAAAGCTGCTATAAGAGACCCTGATCCTGTAGTTTTCCTTGAAAATGAGTTGTTGTAAGTTGTGCTGCTTGATTAGTAATTGTAAATCAGTTGTTGAAGATTTCCAACATTATTTAATTTGATGAGTCATGCGCTCTAGATATGGCGAGTCATTCCCTGTTTCTGCCGAAGTTCTTGATTCCAGTTTTTGCCTTCCAATTGGAAAAGCAAAGGTACTTTATTATCTCTGTAGTATTTGAAATACACCTTTCTTGTATTTGTTAGTGTCGCACATTATGAAACAGAGCATTCATGTCAAATTAATGTTTTTCCCGTAACAGATTGAGAGAGAAGGAAAAGATGTTACTATTACAGCCTTCTCAAAAATGGTTGGCTTTGCTCTAAAGGTTTGTTTACCCTAAGATTGTTTTGTATTCTAGATATTTATTGTTTGTTCAAGAATTTAATTATCATTTACCTTGTAGTATGTGAAATCGATATAGGTTTGTCTTGCATTTAAGTGTTAAATAAATACTACTTATAAAAGAAAAAAAAAAGAGGGGAATAATTATTTTGGATCAATTGTAAATAACTTTTTTACTTTGTTTAGGCTGCTGAGATACTGGCTAAGGAGGGAATCAGTGCTGAGGTAGGCTTTGTAAAAGTTTGTGATGAATTTCTGCCTTTTATGCAACTATTTTTTGGTTATGACTTATGATGAGTCTTGGTCTTTATCCGCACAGGTTATTAATTTACGGTCAATCCGGCCACTTGATCGATCCACCATCAATGCTTCTGTCAGGAAAACTAACAGACTGGTGACAGTTGAAGAAGGGTTTCCTCAGCATGGTGTTGGCGCTGAAATCTGGTTTATCTCTTAACATTCGTTTATCTATATCATTTAGGCTAACTCTCGGAAGATGTGTAAATTCTTACTTCTATTGTGCAGTACATCCGTCGTTGAGGAGAGCTTTGGCTATCTTGATGCACCAGTCGAGCGAATTGCTGGGGCCGATGTTCCCATGCCTTATGCAGCAAATCTGGAGAGATTGGCTGTCCCACAGGTAACTTTTCTTAAATATCACTTCTTTGGTTTAAATATGTGTCTATGGATCATTAAAATCTGTTTGCTTTCTGCTGTATGTGAATGTACAGGTTGAAGATATCGTTCGTGCTGCAAAGAGAGCATGTCACAGATCTGTGCCTTTGGCTGCAACTGCCTAAAATAATCTATTTAGCCTTGAAATTTTTTAAGTCCTGGTTTCTTGTTTGGTAACCCTAGATGTTACCAAAAATAATTTCCCCCCAAATCTCCACCACAACGTCATAAAGAAAGGTTTTACTCATTGATTCTGTTAGGCTTTGATTTAAAAGACTGTGATGTAAGCATATAATATTGTCCAAATTTTCAGGAGTAACAGATTCTATACATTTTTTTTGTCCTTCTCCTCAGCATATCTGGGAGGAAAGTTCATGTTTAATAACTTGAATAATAACAATGGCACAACACAAGACAGGAATTTTTGTATCCAACCTAGTGGTCAACTTTTTGATTTAATTATCAAGTTCATTCTCTTTCTAGGGGAACACATACTGTAAGGTCAAACTTGCCTGCTGTTTTGAGTTCATTCTTGTTTAGTTTTGTTTAGTTGGTAAACTAGATATATTTGACTTTGCGTGGGTTCTATAATCTAGTAATTTGTTGTGTTGTGTTTGTGACTTTGAACTGTGGCTGCTACCCTGGTCTAAGACAGATTTTGCCATACCCATATTAAAATGCTTCCTTTTTTAGCTGCAGTTAATTACATTGGCAGCTATTGCCTATTAGTGTTGATTTGATCTTAGAAAGAGAGAAATGACGGATTTGAGCCTTATACATGTTATTTGGATTTAACCAGTATTTCCTGCATTTAGACTTGGTGTTGACAGATATACATCTGAGTATGATGGAAGAATTAAAATTTGATTTTATTAATACAGTAGAAACTTAAAATCTAATTATCAAAAGAAACTTAAAATCTAGTTTCGTCCGTTAAAAAATGCATTTATTGAATGAGAAAAATAGGTTGTGATATATTTGTCCTTTTGTTAAGCTTTTCTTTTTTTGGTAAAACTTTTGTTAATTTTACAATACAGCCTTCTTTGGTATTTTGGAATGATTTTCATGATTAGTAAAATTATTTGTAATGCTTAGGAATTTAAGTGAGAATTAGGTCCTCATATTAGAAATGAAAGGGAATAACAATTTGTGGTCATTTATTTTCTATTTTCTTTTTCAAAAAAAGATTTATTTTATATAAAAATGTGTTTATTTTAACTTGCTAATAAGATGAAATAGATTAAACTTGTGATGAAATTTTTTGAAATAAATTATTATAATATGATGAAAGAGGAATGATTAGCTTTTTTTGATAGTATTAGCTATGAATGATGCATTTTATGTAATAATAATTTTTCTTTTTGGTATTTTTGAGTCTTGGTTTCTATATATAAAATGCGATGTTTATGTTAATTGAGCTAAATTTACATGGATAAAAAACTGAACTGATTTTAATAATTTTCTTTTCGATATGTTTACAATCTCTTAAAAATGAATTTAAACATGAATTTAGAATTCTCTAGCAAAATTCCTTTGCTTCCAAATCGACCCCAACTTCATGAAGAGGTTCAAAAGTTTTATCTCAAAAATCATTTTTAGTTTGAAATTTATTTTTCACCACACTTTTATATGTGAATGCATAGAAACACAAATGGTTTTACAAACAAATTTTAATTGAGATCAAATTTATGCAATCAATCAATTAAAAATTAATTTTTGAGGCATGTTAGGCAATGAGTATTTTAGAAGAGTAGGATATTCTAGACGCATTTTGTTGACCAAAGAATGAATAAAGAGAGAAGAATTTTATTTTATTATGTAATAATTTTCATCCAGTCTTCTGTTGTTATACAAAGACACTTTGAAATTGAAATTTATGTTTGCCTTGTAACTGAAAAAAATTTATGCTTGCTTTTCAATTGTCTTTTTTTAAAAAAAAAAAAAAGTCAACATCAAAGTGCATGATGATGAAACAAAGTGTCACGGACTATGCATGAAAAATCATTATCGTGCTCTTTAATTTTGGTACAACATAACCGTGTTTTTTATGAGGAGAATGAGGAAATATTCAATTTTTATAAGTTACATTAAAAATGTTGGAATTTTGGTTGATGCTTGGTTGGACGTTTAGGAACAGATCACCATGGGTAACACTAACAAGTGGTCTACGCGGATGAAGATTATACAGGAAATATGCATGCCTTTTTGCAATTTTAGAAAAAACCAATTTGTTTACAAATGGCATCTTCATCCGTAGATTACTTAGATTATTATGGGGTTCATACTATGATTTTTCTATATTTTCTATGTTTTTTGACTCACTAAGGATTTTTTTTTGGGTAAAAAAACAATATTAGTTTAGATTTTTTTTCTTTTTGATAATAACAAAATTTTTAGTCTTCATTCTTCTTTTTTTGTGTCAACTCTCTAGTTCTTACGGAAAAAGTCCCGGTAATTCAGAGTTTAGTGAATACTAAGTAATATTTAGTCCAAAATTATTTCTATTAAGAATTAAACTTGAATTCTTCCGAATAATTCATTTTAAAAAAGTTTGTTAATCATTTAAACTCAAAATCTTAGTTTAGTCTTCATTCTTTGATAAAAATGAATCTAATAATTCAGAATTCAGATTGGAGACCTATATCTCTTTGCAATGTCATTTACAAACTTGTTGCTAAAGTTTTGGCCAATAGGCTCAAGTGTGTCTTTAATACTCAATCAACTTTTGTTCCAGATAGGTCAATATTAGACAATGCCATGGTTGCCATTGAAGTAGTACACTACATGAAGTCCAAATCGAAAGGTAAAGTTGGTGATGTGGCGCTCAAGCTAGAAATTAGTAAGGCTTATGATAGAATTGACTGGGACTATCTTAGATGTATCATGATTACGATGAGTTTCTCTACTCAGTGGGTCTCTTGGATCATGATGTGTACGGAGTCGGTGAATTATAATGTTATTGTGAATGATAGACTAGTGGGACCTATTACCCCCGGAAGAGGTTTACGTCAAGGGGATCCTCTCTCCCCGTATTTATTTATTTTATGTGCAGAATGCTTGTCGGCTCTTATAAGACACGTTGAAGCTAGAGGGGATATCCATGGTGTCAAAATGTGTAGAAACGCTCCTATTGTGTCTCATTTGTTGTTTGCAGATGATTGCCTTTTTTTCTTCAAAGCAAGTGTTGCTAAAGCCTTAGCCATGAAAGATATTCTCACCACTTATGAGGTTGCATCCGGTCAAACTATTAATTTTCAAAAATTAGAGATCTTTTGTAGTAGAAATGTTTCTCAACCTGTCAAAGATGCTATCACAACTACTCTTGGTGTGCAAGTCGTTCTTAGGACCGAAAAGTATTTGGGACTTCCTTCTATGATTGGAAGAAGCAAGAAAGCCCTCTTTAGCTTTATCAAGCAGCGTGTTTGGAAGAAGATTAATTCTTGGAGCAGTAAATGTTTATCTAGAGGTGGTCGTGAGGTTCTCATTAAATCAGTTTTGCAGGCAATTTCAACTTATTTTATGAGTATTTTTCTCATTCCTTCGTCTCTCTGTGATGAAATTGGGTAGATGATGAGTTCATTTTGGTGGGGACATTCATGTAGCCACAACAAAAGGATTCACTGGCTCTCTTGGGAAAGACTCTCTATGCATAAGAATGATGGCGGTATGGGTTTTAGAGATTTATCAGCTTTTAATTTGGCTATGCTTGGTAGACAAAGTTGGAGAATTCTAAACAATCCTCAGAGCCTTACTTTGAGGTTGCTCAAAGCTAGGTATTTCCCTAATACTAATTTTTTGGGGTCTAATATTGAACATAATCCTAGTTTTTTCTAGAGGAGTTTATGTTCTACTAAATTTGTAATTAGAGAAGGTAGTAGATGAAGCATTGGACAAGGGGATAATATATCTCTTTGTAATGATTGGTGGTTAATTGATGGTTCTTTGTTAAATGTCTCTCATCACTTACCATTTGTTGATCAGTTATGTGTTAGTGATATCTTAAACGCCCAAGAAAAATCTTGGAATATTCCGTTGATAACTACTTTATTTGATGAGCTCAGTGCTGCTAAGATTATTGCTAAGCCATTATTTCCTATGGTCAAAGAGGATAAATGTATTTGGCGATTAGAACGTAACGAGGATTATTCTGTCAAAAGTGTTTACGGATTATGCAATACTAATTTAGTTGTACATCTCATCTTCGTGTAAATGGATCATGGCACCTGCTTTGGCGTATCAATGCACCTCCAAAATTTAAGAATTTATTGTGGCGAATATGTCGTGGTTGTTGTCCTACATGTGTTCGGCTTCGAGATAAGGGTATTGAATGCCCCACTGGCTGTGTTTTATGTGAGGAACATGATGAAGATACTTTTCATTTGTTTTTTAAATTAATTGCAGGAATAGTCAGAACATATAGACTCGAACTAGTTTTGCACAGTCACTTCTGCAGGCATCATAAGAGCAGTCTGACGCCACTACTATAATTTTTTCCTTGTTACAACAATTGAACAAAGACAAAGCTGGCGAGTTTGCTGCAATCATTTGTAGTATATGGAATCAACAAAATGACAAAGTTTGGTGCAATAAATTTGCACCCCAACAAGTTGTTTTGTCACGAGCAATTGATTTTCTTAAAGATTGGAGGAACATAAAAAGTGTGCAAGCCGCTACAACAATGAATGTGCAGACCGAAACCAATGTGGACAAGTGGAAAAAACCAGCCTCAGGGAGAGTAAAATGTAATATTGATGCTGCTTTTCCATCTAATAATAACCGTATTGGAATTGGTATTTGTCTACACGACGAGGCAGGTGGTTTTATTCTTGCTAAAACTGAATGGTTGCCATTCATGTTGGATAAGATCTTGGTTTTCTCTCTGCTTTGCGGTGGGTGCACAAACTCAATCTGGGTCCTGTTGATTTTGACCTAGACTCCAAATTGGTAGTTAACAGTTTTCATTCCTTTAGAAAAGACTTTACAGAATTTGGTGTTATAATTCAAAATTGTAAAGTTGTTTTTTCCTCTTTTTAAATAAACTCTAGTGTTGAGTTTGTTAAGAGACAAACAAATGAGGTTGCTCATACTCTTGCTACGACGGCCCCATTTTTTACTAGTCTCCAAATTCGGGTCAATATTTCAGATTGTATTGATCACATTTTAATCAATGATATGCTATAAGCACTTTCTCGTCAAAAATTATATTGCTTCAATGATAAATCTCAATATTTCACATATTTATTTATACTACTGATTAAATCTTATTATTTACATATTTATGGATTTAATATCTCTTTTTTGAACAAGCCAAAATGAGATTATATATATACGAATAAGACGTCAACCCCTAGCACAAGGTGTGCTAGAAACAGGTTAACAAATGTACAACAAATGGGTCTACTTCAAAAACCAACAAGGCAATAAAAATACATCAGATCAAATGCCCAAACATAACAAAAGATTCACCCACCAACTGTGTAGGTTAACCCCCAACCCCGGATACTGAGTCCGCAACCACCAAAAAGCGTGACGCTTGATCTAATCCAACATGCGGAGAGTCGATTGCGCCGAATTTTCAAACAGTCGCTGATTGCGCTCTGTCCAAATAATCCACACGCAGGCAAGCCAAATGAGCTGCATGAATGATCTCCGAGCCCGACTACCACCTACTGCACAAGTAAACTGAGTGAAATGAGCAGATGGAGTCGAGGGGTCCACCATCGAGAAGCCAACCCATGACCTGATCAACGTCCACAACGAGCCAAAGTGTCCACAAGTAAAGAAGAGATGATGAGCTGTCTCCGTGCTACCACATCCAGAAACACAGTACCGGTCCTCCTGTGGAAGAATACCACGTCTACCCAGATTGGTCTTCGTCGGTAACCTGTCGCGCAGAAGTCGCCAAGCAAGAATAGAAACCTTCACAGGAACCTGTCGATGCCAAATGAGATCGGCAGCAGCGTCTACTGAGACGGTATCCTGAGAAGTCAATAACTGATAAGCTCCACTGACTGTATACCCACCCTCTGGATCAAAACGCCACCGCCAGATATCTGCTACTTGCTCCTGCATCTGAAAGTCAAGTAATAAGGTCTGACACTCCCTCAGCATCTCCTCCTCCCACACCCACAACTGTCTCCTCCATTCCCAAGCCATCCCGCCTGTCCCCCACCCTCGTGAAAACATCTCAGCCACAGTGTGATACTTGGTGTCTGCCAAATCAAACAAACGACCAAACCTCACACTCAGCGGCACTCCCTCCAACCAAGGATCCAACCAAAACAAAGTGTCCCTCCCGTCTCCAACACGTCTCTCCACACCCTCCGCAAACCAACCGCCTCCAGTCCCGTCATCCCCATCCCTAATCTTCACTATCTCCCGCCACCACGCTGACCCTCGCCGCCCCCCCTCACACATGGATTTAATATCTCTAAATCGCGTAAGTGTAAAGTGAAAAAATGAAGAGTTGTGATGGTAATAATTTAAGATAAGATTGAGAATAACAAATGAGGTCGTTCAATACTTTAGTAAGGGTAGTCACATCTCTAACTAGCTATAATATTTTTATTTTTTTTGGTACATGGACGAGATGACAAATCCACCAACATAAATTAGCCATTTAATTATCAATGAAATGCTATAAAACATCCTTTTCTCAAAAAAGATTTAAAAATCATATTTTTTAGAAATGAAAAAAATAAAATAAAGAAAGAAGTAGGAAAAAAAGGAGGAGGGAGGGGGAAGAAGTCAAGAAGTAGATTAAAAAAGGTTGGGGGTGTGGGCGTACGTACGTAAGCAGAGGAAGCGGTTGAGTTGAACATAAACAAAAACAAAAAGAGATCGATCCATCGACGACGAGGAATTGGGATTTGACCTTCCTTCCTTCTTTGTTTCTGCCCATTCTTCTTCACATACACACTCTCTCATTTTCAATTATTCAATTCATTTCAATCCCTCCTCTTAAGCTTTAACATTCAACCAACAAATTATTAATTAATTAATTCACTTTACAAAGAAGAAACAAACAAACAAAATTTGATTGATTCATTGATTGATTGCAAAAAGATCTTATCTCTCGATGAAGAACTCTCTGAAAAAGTTACGAGGTCTTGCACTTCACAATCACCATCACAAGCATCATCATGACTCCAATAAGACCATTCTCCCTCTCGGACAGTTAGAAGAACTCGCTCAGGCTACAACGGTACTATTACTCTTCTTCTTCTTCTTCTTTTTCTAGGTTGTTTGTTTCATCAAATTAAAATTTATTATTATTATTATTATTATTATTATTATTATTGTTATTATTATTCCATCCAGGAGATGCAAGATATGAGAGACTGCTATGATACCTTGCTTTCCGCTGCCGCAGCTACCGCCAGCAGTGCTTATGGTTTTTTTTTTCTTTCTAATTGCCTAATTCTATTATTGTAATAATAATTAATTAATATATTTATCATGATCATGATCATGATGATGATAACTAACTAACCAACAAACCAACCAACCAACCAATTATACAGAATTCGCTGAGTCTTTACGGGATATGGGCTCTTGTTTGTTAGAGAAAACTGCTTTGAATGATCACGAAGAAGAAACTGGTATGATATCTACTCACTCACTCACTTCATTACTATTACTATTACTATTACTATTACTATTATTATCCGTGTCTGTGTCCGTGCTTCATAGATACTAATCACTTGCTCTTATTCTATTTTAAATTGCTTGCAGGAAAGGTTCTACTTATGCTTGGCAAAATCCAGTTCAAACTTCAGAAACTCATTGATAACTATGTAATTCTAAATAATTTCCCTATTCTCTCTACTCTACTTATGCTATTTTGTTTTCTCTCTCATTTTCATTCTTTTTTTCTCTTTTATTTCAGCGTTCTCATATAATACAGACAATTACCATTCCCTCCGAGTCTCTTTTGAATGAACTTCGAATCGTTGAGGTCACTTTTCTAATTTCTCTACTTATATATTATGCATCGCCTTCTTTTCATTTTGAAGTTCAATGACATTATCAAACTCTACTTTCTTTTTTTATCCCAATTTGCTTTCTTTGTTATTTTATCTGAGCTTTTAGACAAAATTATTAAGTTTCTGTAAGTTAAGGTTATGGGTGAGGCATCCTGATTATAGGAAACCTGAAGCACGGGGGCTCAAACTCAGACCTGGCACCAATTTCATTAATTGAAGTAATCATTCATGAGTGATAGACTGAAGGATTTAATTTAATTACAAAACAAAATGCAATATCTTATAACTTACTAAGACATTTTTACAAGTTCTTTTAATTTTTTCCTCTAGAATAGATATCCCAAAAATGGGATATGTGCTGAAAGAAAGCAGTACCAGGCCACTTCCTAGTTTTTTCTTCATACCCGATCCAATCTACATTCTTTGGCAACTCATGCATTCACCATTAGGTATATGGAGGTATGAGAGCATTTTTGGCTGACAAGCATGAAGGTTTTCAAACATAGGATAGGATGCTTCTAGCATCTTGAAGTCTTCATTCAGTTTTTGTAACTATAAAATTACAACTCTTTGTCAGTGCTATAATAACCTAATAATATATTTATTTTAATTCTGAAATTTAAGTAGTGTTTTAAATGTGGTCATTGATTTTACTATATCTCGCTATGTTATTCTATGTGGAAGATCTTTTGTAATTTTAATCAGTTTTTCTTTTCTGTCTTAATACTGGAGCAGGAGATGAAGCGACAATGTGATGAAAAAAGGTTTGAAATTTTTTGTTGGATCTAATTTTATCTTTAAATGTGATACATGTCTTATCGTTTTGTACTATGATCTGCAGAGACGTTTATGAGTATATGGTAACAAAGTACAGAGAAAGAGGTAGGTCTAAAGGTGGCAAAGGAGAAACTTTTACATTGCAGCAGTTGCAAACTGCTCGTGATGAATATGATGAGGAGGCCACACTGTTTGTTTTCCGGTTGAAATCATTGAAGCAAGGACAATCACGTAGTCTTCTAACACAGGCAGCACGTCACCATGCTGCTCAGGTTTGTCTTATCCCCTATTTCTTTAGCACCACAAGTTCTTATTTTTAAATTTTATGCTGATACCTATGCATTCTGTTACCCCCCCCTCCCCAAAAAAAAAGTCATGTTTCTTCAAGAAATCATCCAAATCTCTTGAGACAATAGAACCACATGTGAAGTCAGTAACCGAACAGCAACACATTGATTACCACTTCAGCGGTCTGGAAGAGGAGGATGGGGATGAATGTGATTATGGAGATGAAGACGACGATGGTTATGATGAGAATGATGACGGGGAACTGAGTTTTGACTATGGACCAAATGAACAGGAGCGAGATGTTTCTACATCACAAAATTCAATGGAGGTGACTATCTTAATTAAACACGTATTTGTAATATCCCCCGCTTTTGTGATTCTTAAACATAATTAGAAATGGGTGTCTAATGAAGATTTACTTATTGCATCTACAAACAAGCATAAATATGAGTAGGCAAGTCATTGTACACATGCAATTGTGAGTGAGGATTTGTATTCCTACTGTGTGCTAAATAAAACATTAGTATAATTAAAATTAAACACAAAATGAATGCTTTACTGGGGGGAAATTATGGTGTTAAGGCCTTTATGGGGGCATGGCCTACTAACTTTAGAGGGTCCAGAACTGCAGAGTAGTTTTGTAGTAGTATACGCAGAAACTTTACAGCATTGTTTGTTTGAATGTGGCCAATTTCTCCATGGGCATCAGTAGTAATATTAGTATAGTTTGAAGGAATGCAAGAATACCATAAAATATTAATTGGTTCGGTCATTGCAAAATGCTTTGGAAAATTTCATTTAATGAACTTCTGATTCAGAAAGTTTTAGATCATAACTATATACATGCATTTGATTTTTAATTCTGAAACAAGCAATTTAGCTTAAATTGCTTTTGAATTCATGCGGCTAACCTATGTTGGTTTCCTTGCTGCTGGACCAGGTGGAATTGACACTTCCCAGAGGTTCATCTGGTGAAGCAGCAAAGGTAAAAAGATACATTTCAATTATCTCTAGTTTCCTTTTAATATGAAATTTAAATTACATTAGAGCATTAGTAATGATTCTTTGTTGTTCTGATTGCAGGAAAACTTAGATAAGCTTCAAAGAAATTTGTTTTCTTTTAGGGTTAGGACCGGGAGCCAATCTGCCCCACTTTTTGCCGATGGTAAACCTGATTCCAGTGAAAAACTGAGGCAGATGCGCCCATCTTTATCACGAAAGTTCAGTTCATATGTGCTACCTACTCCAGTTGATGCAAAGAGTCCGATCTCTTTTTTCCCAAAAAATCCAAAGCCTTCAACAATGCAGACAAGGTTAAATGAATCGACAAAGAATTTATGGCATTCATCCCCATTGGAACAAAAGAAACATGTAAAAGATATTGGAGATGAACATTTTGGCCCTTCTATCAGAAACACTCAGTCTGTAAATGCTGCCTTCACAAGACTGCCGCTTCCCTTGGTAGATGGTCATGTATCCTTAAATCATGATAATGTTTCTGCTTACTCTAAAAAGATCAAAAGACATGCCTTTTCTGGCCCATTGACGAGTAATCCTTGGTCTACTAGACCTGCTTCAATGGAAAGTGTTCAGTTGTTCTCTGGACCTCTTTTGCCTACTCGAATCCCGCAGCCTGCATCATCATCCCCCAAAGTATCTCCTAGTGCTTCTCCTACTAATGTGTCTTCACCTAAAATAAGCGAGCTTCACGAACTTCCGAGGCCTCCAACCAATTTCGCACCAAACTCCAGGCTTTTAGGTTTGGTGGGACATTCAGGTCCATTGGTGCCTAGAGGTCAAAAGGTTTCTGCTGCAAATAATTCGGTTGTTTCAACTGTAGCATCTCCATTGCCAATGCCACCTCAGGCCATGGCTCGTAGTTTTTCCATACCTTCTAGTTCTAGTAGTGCTCAACTTGAAGCATTACATGGGTCAAGGGCACGAGAATCCTCTCATACATCATCTCTACATGAGGATAATGCTTCTTCTCCGCTTGCACCAATAGCATTATCTAGTAGTCGTCCGTCATCAGATGATTGAGGCTGTTGCTCTGGATGTTTGGAGTAGAGGTAATATTTAAAGCAAGTTATGTTTTTATATTTGATGTACTTCTATTTTGTTTTTGTGGACTTATGCATTTTATGTGAGTTATGAAATTTGACAATGGAAGTGTTTAGGTTTTTTTATATAAATGCCAAATCTTTCCTCTCAATTTGTGTGGTCTGAAATGGGATACATTGGAGATGACATTAATATATAGTTCTATAATATCAAGTACCTGAAGCACTATTGGTATTGGGATAACTATTGTTGAGGAAGTTATTATTCCCTCCGGTCCTAAATATAACAAAACTTTTATTTTTTAGGTTCATGAAATGATTGATGTATTTGGTCTATAATATGAACCAGATACATCAATCATTCCATGAACCCAGGGCCGGCCCCAAGGGGTGTGCGGCATGTGCGACGGCACAAGGCCTCAAAATATCGATAAATTTTAAGGCCTCTAAATTATAAATTTTTATAATAATAGTTATATATTTTTAATGTTTATAAAATATTATATTCCCATCAATAGACTAGTGGTTAATAATATTTGTTGTGAGTGGAAGGTCTTGGGTTCCAATCTTAACTTCTACACTATTTTTTATAAATAATTTTAATTCTTTTATTTTAAATAAAATTAAAGTCGAGAAATAATTTTAGACTAAATCATTATATCATTTAAAATCTTTGCAATAAATTTAATTCATATTAGGATATGTTTGTTTTTGACGTTTTTTTACAATAATAATTGTTTTTATATTATTTATAATTTAAATATAAGATGTTTTTTTTTTAATTATTTTTTTAAAAGGGTCCATTATTAATATTTGAACAAGGCCTCTTAAATACCAGGACCGGCTCTGCATGAACCTAAAAAGTAAAAATTCTCTTATATTTAGGACCGGAGGGAGTATATATCTTCAAAATAAACTAGGTGACCTCCAATAAGGAAATCTTCCATTAATTGACATATGGATTTTTGTTTTTAATTGTTGGGGTACCAAGTTTAGGACTTGATTCTGTTATTATTCGGGCAAGAAATATTTTCTAATTAAGAAAAGTAGTAGCTTGTTCCAAATGATTACTACTGTCATGTTATCATCACTATTATTGTAGCTTGAAGGCTTTATCACTGTTCTTTATTCCTACTACCAATTCCTTAAGAAATTTAACTTCATAGGTTTATGTTCGCATTTTTTTCCAGGGTTGTACATGTTTTATCCCATGCAATGAATCCAGGTTTGGATGGTTGTGCAGATTAACTCCTTATCTTCTAAAGCTAACGCTGGTTCCGACCTGGCGAATCAAGCTTAGGATCAAGTTTTGCATCGTTTCAGTTATGTAAATATTCCTTACCCACTATTCTTTTATCGGTCATTATCATTGTTAATTCAACCTTGTAATGAGTTTTGGTCTTGTTCTTATTCAAATAATAAATGCCCATAAGTTCTATTTTTGAAATATACATTTAACCAATTGACAGTAACCAATCATCCTTCCCTTCCGGAGAGTATTGAACCCCTCTATTTTTTAAATAAATATTTAAAAAATAGAGGAAATAGAGGATTCTTTACTCCCTTCCCCTTCGGTGAGTAAAGTTTGTTTTTAAATCAATTTCTTAGAACATTTTATTTGTGAATGTTATGTTAATTAGCAGTAAATTACAAGTTCACCTATGACAAAATTATCCATTTCTATGCATTAAATTGGGATTTCTTAACAAATACTAGTATTCACACTATGTTAATAATGGATAAAATTATCCTTGTCTATGCATTAAATTATCCATGTCTATGTTAATAATGTACAATTGTTATTTTAATTTAAGTGTTCTGTTTTGTTTTCACACTGTTGCTTTGTATTGCAAAGTACTTTTTCAAGACCATTTTACCTTTTTAAGTTGTTTATATTCTAAGGCATATTATTGTCAAATAAATAATATTCTAAGGCATATTTGTGAATATCATCAAATATGATTACCCACTCTATGTTATTTTCATGATGAATATATCAATATTACAAATAGACAACTCCAAAGATCTGGACACCAAGGATTTCTGTAATTCAAATACATAGATTTTCACATCACATGACATGATATAATGGTTGTAGTTTAGTACACACGCCAGTAGTAGTTTTTGCAACCTTTCATTTGCAACTTTCTCCAATATCATATCTGACGAATCCTATTAACTCTGGACCTGTAAGTCGTGGGTTGTTCTTGAAACTGATAGAAAGGTTTGGTGGTGCAACTTGTTGTCTGTTTACTCTTTGTTCATGTGTAATTATCTTAATATATGTTCAAACCAAACCAAATTAATGGAATATAGAAAAATAAAAAAATCTAAAACATCTTATATGTATTAATGTATGAGTTTTAGATGATGTTCACCGTTTCGTCTCCATAATAAAGAACGGTGTTCTAAAAAGTTGGTTTCATTGTTTTTTGTGTTAAAATTTGAGGATTTATAATAACAAGAAATGAATGCAACTAACTAATATAGTATAAAATTATACGTACCAAAAAAAATATATAGTATAAAATTATTAATTAATGAAAGATGCCTTATGTTCTTTTTACCTTTGTTGAGAGAAATTGGAGAAGGAGCCGTCTCTGCACATCACAAGAAAATTAATAACAAAATGAAATTGGAGGAAATGATCATCATATAATAAAATAAGAAAATCACTCATAGGTTTTTCAGTTTAGTTAGTTCTCTCGGTATTCTTCCTGTCAACTTGTTGTTGAGTCGCAAGCATGCATATATAGCAGTTATAATCAAATACATTTATAGTGACTGATAAAGAGCTACTCCTATATTCTACCCAAAAAAGAGAGCTACTCCTATTGTAATGAAAGCATAAAAAAAGTATAATAAAAGATAAATTAAGATAAATAAAATAAGACATTTTCATCCTTTTTTGGATGCTTAGAATGTGTCTCTAAGACATTCTATAATAGTTGTAATGAATAATATACTACTAAGTCCAAAGGCTTCTAGGGGTTTGCGACACATGTTAGTGTGTTATTTGCAGAGAGTTGTGTTGCATGGGCTTAATTTATGTTGGGAAAAAGGCTTCAGAAATATAATTTATTTTTCTGATTCCTTGCAAGTTGTGACGTTGATTGGAAATGGTGTGTTACCACACCACAGTTTCGCGAATGAGATTCAAAGTATTCAACATTTGATAAGCATAGGTTGGAATATTGTGATTAACCACACCCTTTTGGAGGGATACACTTATGCAGATTGTTTGGCCAAGACGGAAGCTTATTCTATCATATTTTACTTTCTTTCTACTTTGTTTTGTCAATCTATATAACATTTTTACTAAATTAACGCTATTATATTAGTTTGTTTTCTTGGGAATAATATATATACTAATAATTATAAGTTAGAATTGATAAAATTTTGCATTGAAAAGTGAAAGTGATAATAATTTTACAACAAAATTGTACTAGCACTACTTAAAAGACATTAATTTTACTAAAGTACTGTATATTTGAACACGTAAAAGAAAGTCAAAAAATGAATAGATCGATTGTTTCTTTCTAGCATACTTTACTTTCTTTCTACTTTGTTTTGCCAATCTATGCGAAATACATATTAATAAATATTTACTTTCTTTCTACTTTGTTTTGTCAATCTATATAACATTTTTACTAAATTAACACTATTATAACCTTAACAGTCCGTTGGAGAAATTAATAGCTTGAGAAACACCAACATCGATATTGAACATGGCACTAGCACATGGATTTTGGTAATAGAAGTGATTGAATTCAAACGGAAATGAATTCTCTCACCATTTGGCAGGAGAGAGAAGCACATGATAAATTTAATGTAATGAGTTTGAATTGTAATAGATCACACTTTATTCTCTCGAATTGAGAGAATTCATTCCCGATTCAAACACATGTGTAAGTGTCATGTCAAATATCTTCCTGGAAGGCACGTTTATAAATAAAAATGCACTTTTGATATTCATTGATATATATATTATAAGACAAAAACATCAATTATTGAATCGAAAGTGTTGGTTACATTGAGGACAATAGTGATATTTATGCCAAAGACAGTCCATTGAAGGACAAAGAAAGCAAACACCAAGCATCATTGGCATCAAGCAACCAACGAATGCAGCAAGACTAGGCTTTGATCTGTATTTGTCAAAATGGATTGGTAGTATAGTAAGTAACTTGAAGAAGCATATGATATGATATGATATGTTTGATATTCTATTCTATACTATTATGATTCATTCATATGTTAATTGGGATCAAACTCTATCTAACCTAGTTTGTTAGTTAGTTTTGAAATTAAAATCAAACACATGGTGCGGTGGTAGCATAATATTAAAATTTGAAAATTGAAATGATTGAATCAGAAAAAAGGTGACCTAACCGACCTGACGGTAGTGAGAGCGGAGTTACCACCGCAGTAAGGACAATTGAAAGGAGCAGGAGTGTCCCTGTAAATTGTTTGTTGGATGGGAATACCCTTTGGATCTCCGACCACCGCGTTATAAGGGATGCCGCGCCCTTCATACACCGGCACTCCCACCGCCACAACTTCTTCCTCTTTTTTCCCCATCTTCTTCTTCTTCTTCTTCTTCTTCTTCTTCTTCAATTCATAACATTTTTTATTTTAATTATTATTTATTTATGGAAAATGCTAAATAGTGCACCCGGTGCACTCCTTAAACACTTTAAATAGTAAGTTTTTATTGAATTTTTATGAAAATCTGTAAAGTCAACGCATTGAAAATTGTGTTGTTTAATTTTTTTAATGAAAATTTTGTTTAAATAGTATGCTTAAAGAGTGCACCCGTGCACTCGTTAGCAAGACCCTTTATTTATTTTCAAGCTCCAAACGCGTTTGTGTTTTTCCGATAGACCAAAACACCCTTGCACAGCCGCTTACATGGATATTCTACGTTATTCTCAATAAAAACCTTTCTGGTTCTAGTTTCTACAATTTTGTCAAAGGCTCTATTTGGCAACATAAGTTTTTAAGCTTATAACTTAGTAGTATAACTTACTACTCCCTCCGTACCAAAATATAAGTTGTTTTGACCATATCACACAAATTAAAAAATGTAATCATTATTGTACGGAAAAGAGAAATTATGAGTTAGTTTACAAAATTGTCCTTCATTAATGGTATGGAAAAGATAAATTGTAGAAGTAAAAAAAGAGAGAGTAATAAATAGTTAAGGATATAAGAAAATTAGCATTAAATGTTGCATTGATATTGTAAAACGACTTATATTTTGGTACAATTTTTTTTTCAAAACGACCTATATTGTGGTACGGAGGGAGTAATATATATTCTGATTCAAAAAAAAAAACTTACTAGTATATATTCATCAAAAATTAAAAACTTACTAGTATAATATTATTATTTTTTTGTCAAAAAAAAAACTTAGTATTTTTTTCAAAATTAAGCAAATATTTATTTTTTCTTAAAGTGTGATATAGTAAAAATGTTGACATAGTAAAATTGTTATTCTCTATTTCATTTATACATTTTTCTTAAAGTGTGTGAATTAATCAATAAAATCGATTATTATAGAACGAATGTAGTATAGTATGTAATTTTACAAGTCAGCGCTCTATGGATACGTAGCTAGTAATAATCCAATCTACTCATGTCAAAAAAATTGGGTGACATGGCCATATTAAAGATTAAAACCGTTGGCGTTTTTGTATGTTAGTTATAATTTTGCAAAAACCCATTTTGTCACATGCTTTAGGACATGTTGAAGCATCTGAGTATGTTCCCTGAAGGTATTAGGCGCGTGCGCGTTTTTATTTTTGAAATATATCTTGAAAAGATTTGTTTAAAATATATATTTTATCATGCATAGCTGGCATAACAGAGCGCGCCTTGTGTCACAAGTTATCTCTTATGTGAAGATTTAATTCTAAAATATAATTCCTATATTTTAGGATTTGGTTTATTTTTATTGGATATATTTCTGAAGTCTCCTATTCTTGAGGAACAAGTCAAGCTGCGCTGAAGACTCTATATATACTTGTGTAAAACCTAATTAGGGTTGTGGGAATTTTATTGTGTTCACTAAAGCATGTGTTGTCTTTATTTTTTTCCCTAGTGAACTTGTGAGTCTTTTCTTGTATCATCTTGATACATGCTAAGGACATAGGCTGTGTGTTTGTGTTATTTGTGAGATTACTCTTAAGCCTTTAGGTACGGAGTTAATCCTTTGTTTGTGTGTGTTCTCACCATCATAAGTTGTTTGTTTAATTGTGAACAACACTGTGTGCGTGTTGTTGTTAAGGGAGTAAGGCGGGGCGTCTTTGATCTAGGAGTTCCTAGGTTGAGTTGCACGGGTAGTTTCTAGGTGAGAAGACGTAAACGGGGCGTTTACTGAGGTCTTTGAACTAGGACTATATTAGTAGATTCCTTCCTGGATTGGTATCACCAAACTAGGGCAAGTTGCACCGAACTGGATCAACAAACACTTGTGTTATTTACGTTTCTGCTCTTTATCACTTTTATTATTACCTGTGTTGTGTGTAGACGCTGCAGCAATTGCTAAAGCATCTTACTACTGAGCGCCAGGAATTTCAAAAACAAAAGTAATTTGAAATTGTATAGGCAAATTGAAAGGAATATGTTCGTAAGAGATTAAAACTAAAATCTAGTAACAATGTAAAGACCAAAAATACATTTTACCCTATTCTCTTTTTTTTGGTACATCGGAATATACATAAAAGCAAAAATTAAACAACAACAATAAAATCTCTTAACAGCAGTGTCTGAACCTCCAAAGGAGGGTTATCTAGATGAGCAACACTAATGCTCGCATTCTTAGCCCCATACTTAGCTAGTCAATCTGCAATAGAATTCGCCTCACGAGAGACTTGCTCAATCTTGCAACTCCACGAGCGCCTTAACAGACTCTGAATTTCTATGAGAAGCTCTCTTAGAGTATGAAACATGATCCTGCTATTATCCCTCAAAATGTTAGTTATCTCCCCACAATCAACTTCACAAATAATAGTTCTAAAACCCATGGACAACAGAAGCTCCAGACAAACCTTTAAAGCCAAAACTTTAGCAAAAACTGCATTGCCCTGACCCTAGACATGGCTATAAAAACCTCGCAGCCAACTCCCATCTGCATCCCTAACGACACCTCCAATTCTTGTTGCTCCATTCGTTGGATTGAAACTCCCATCAACATTTAATTTAATAACATACCTCAGCGGTGGCGACCAAGAAGTCTGCATGCCCTAAACCTCCTCACAGCATGCCTCTGGATCCAAACAATCAAGAAAGCCTGCATATTGGTGACACATGAACCTCCAAGCAACATCAAAGGTCCAAGGACTTAGGTCCAAGGCGATGGAATTTCGCCATCTCCTAATAGACCAAACAGTTGTGGCGGAAAGAATAGCATGATGACCTGAAATCTGAGCTACTAACCAATTTTGAGGATCATGGTGAGAGAAATAAGATCAGGCCGATGAACCCAACTTGTTCCAAATAACTTTGGATTCAATGCAGTCCCTTAAGAAACGGAGCAAGGGCTCAAGCCCGTTGGAACATCACATGCAAAGATCAGAATCAGAAACACTAATTCTATATCTTTTTTCATTCAAAGGCAAAACATTATGTAAAGCAAACCACAAGAAGACTATCACCTTCTCTAATACCTTCAGCTTCCAAACCTTTTAGTAGTTATGGAAACACTAGATATACTTCTCTCCAACAACCACATATAGGCAGATTTAGCACTATACACAAAAGCGTCGTGTATGGTATGCCACACTTCATCCTCCACTTCGACTCGATATTTTACCCTATTTTCAAAATAGTGAACATATTAATTGGATATTATTTCGTTTCAAATTTTTAAGTATACCACACTATATTTTGAGCAGTATGTGACTCTTATAATTATGTTTTTTTTAAAGATGTCTTATTAATTGAGGAGTACAAGTATAAGTGGTATATATAAAATTACCTTTAATTTCAATTCTCGTGCAATATAATAAGGTGCACCAAAACAAAATACAATTGAAATTTTATATCAATAATAATTCTACATTAAAAATTGTAGGAAAATTTCTCTTTTGCCCCCCCCCCCCCTTATTTCTCTTTCTCCCCCCTCAAACCCAAAAATACCCCTGAATTTGGCAAAATTATACAATTCGGAATCCATACTCCGAACTCAGCTTCGTAACGTGGATTCCGAAGTGCAGCTAGATTTTGATAACTACGCCTGCATCCCCCCCCCACCCGCGGCAGCGCTTCAACGCTTTCACTTCGTAACCTAGAATCCGAAGTGTGATAACAGCATCGATGCTGAAGCTTGAGCATCGATGCTAGGAACAAATTTAGGCATCAGAACTAACAATTTCTGGTTTGAGCATGGATGCTGGCATAGGAGCATGGATGCTGTTGTAGTTTGATACGTGGACAGCATCGATGCTGAAACTTCAGCATCGATGCTGAGAACAAATTTAGGCTTGGGGGGCTGGAAATGGCTTAGTTCGGAACGTGGAAACCAAACTGCAGTTCGGTTTCTACGTTACGAATTGGGCTTAATGAGGGTAAAAAAGGTAGTTAGGGGGGGGAAAAGAAAATAGGGGGGGTTAAAGAGAAATTTTCAAATTGTAGACTATCAACAATGAATTAGTTCAAGTGATAAAGGTCTTAGTGCATGTTTGATTCGGTTTTATTTTAACTTTACTTTTCTCTAAAGTCATAAGAAAAAGTGTCTTAACACTAATGAATAAAATATAGAGATTTGTCTCAACAAAAAAAAAATTCAAAATACATTATGTAAAAAAGAAGATAAGTACAAAGTACAAATTATATCAAAATATTTTAGTTTAAAATTCAAAAAAAGAAAAAGATAAGTACTTTTAAATACAAAAAAAATAATCAAACAACTTTTATTTTATTTGTAAAACTCTTTTTATTATTTTTAAGCTTAAAACCGCTTTTACTTTAAAAAAAAAAAAAACTGGATCAAACGAAACCTCCTGTTTGGTTCAATCGAGGGGGAGGGGAGGGATTTTTAAGGAGGTGAAGTGAGAGAAAATATAATTTATTTTGTTGACAAAATTACCCATACTTTTTAATTAAAATCCTAAATTATCCTCATTGAAATATTAAAAATTTAGGTTTTATTTTTTTGAAAACAAAAAAAAATTTAGGTTTTCTACTCATTAGTTGTTTTTTTTTTTGTTATATATATTCATTATACTTTAATCCTTATTTTTTTTTGTTAAGGATAAAAAAGTAAATTAATCATTCCCTCCCCTCCCCTTCCATCGTTAAAAATTTGAACCAAACATAAAAATTTAAAATATTCCCCCCCCCCTCCCCTCCAAAAACCCCGAACCAAACAAGGAAGGTTTGTTTGGATTGATAGAGTGAGATGTAATGAAGTGGGATGAAGTTCTATTTCATCGTTTAGTTTTATAAAATATGAATGGAATAGAATGAAACTTATTCCATTCAATACAACCCACTAAGCCAAATTTTCATTCCACTAAATTTGGAGTGTATATGATAGAAGAAATTTTTTCCCACACCCTAATTAATCTAAGTTACACCCCAAAATGACTATAATACCCTTAAAATAATTTCCGTATCATATGTAAACTCAATTTGCGTATCATATGTAAACTTAATTTGCGTATCATATGTAAATTCAGTTTGGGTATCGTATGTAAACTCAATTTGCGTATCATATATAAACTCAGTTTGCGTATCATATGGAAACTCAGTTTGCATATCATTGTTAGTTTCTAAAATTGAAAATTGTATCAAACAACAGAGAATATTATGTGATTTACATAAATTTTTACTAATCTATGGAATAAAATCTTAAATGAAAGTCGTCAAATCCAATATAAAATCTTAAAATTGGAGTGTAACTAGGATTTTTTGGGGTGTGGGAAGAAATTTTCATGATAGAATGATACACAATATATTTTTTTATAATTTTACTCCCAATTTTATATTTTATGAGACTCTTCTTATTGCTCAATATATATTCTATGTGGTCTATTTTTAAGTTTCATGTTTATAATAGATAGATCTTTGAATTTTTTATGTGAAAAATGTGTTATTTAAGTTTGTAATTTGTAACATCTAGTTTCTTTTAGTTATCATCTATTACTTACAAAATGGGAGTTGGATGTTACTACCTCCGTTCTTTTTTACTTGTCGTTTTAGAAAAAAAAGACCAAATTAAGAGAGTGTATTTTTGCACCTTATTTTCCTATTATATCCTTTTTTAAATATATATATTATATTTTTAATCCACCAATAATTTCCTACTTTTTCACAAACATTATTTATTCCTAAAAAATTGTAACAAACTTTATTTAAAAACAAATAAAATTTGTATACAATAAAAAGATTATATTTTTTCAACAAAAAAAAATTATACAAAATTTAGTCAATAAAATAAAATAGGAAAGAGGGTATAATAGAGAAAATATAATGAAAATTGCCAAAACGACAAGTAAAAAGTAACAAATATTTTTTTCTAAAACGACAAGTAAAAAGTAACAAATATTTTTTTCTAAAACGACAAGTAAAAAGGAACGGAGGTAGTAAAAAATATACCTTCAAATTTATTATAAAAACATGTAAATTTAAATTTAATTATTGTTAAAATAATTTTAAAAATAACTTATATTATAGTAAAAAACAATTTATATTTTTATAAGAAAATTAATCCGTGCTTTGCAGGGTAACTTATACTAGTTTTATTCTAAAGTAAATCACAAGTTTGATCTCTAAATATAGTAGTCCTTAAATGTATTGAAATAACAAACATGTTCGTAATGTCTTTTAATAGTAATTTTTGTCAATAATTTTTTAGACAAATAAAACGGAGAAATACTTTTAAAAACTAGCTAAAACCATAGTTTGTCATCTAATCATGATAGCTTAATTTAGGGAAAGGGTCCTAATTTACCAAAAAAAAAAAGGGAAAAGATCCTCTCCCCTTTGATTTTGTTCAATATTCTCTTTTTTTTAAGAATTTAATTTGTAAATTTTGTAGGTGTTACATATAAATCTAATGTTGTGTTGCTGGTTGTTATGTCAACAAATGAATATGTTTGTTTTTGGTATATAAGTTGAAAGAAAAGAAAATCTAAAAAGAAAAAATTATGCACGAAAATAAGGTTTTTATTGTGTCATTCTTCATGAATGCATTTTGATGGAGAGGTATGGATCAAGAAGTCGACATTTGATGAGACTTCTAGTTTGACGAAAAAATCTGCTCAGTGATTCACTTCTTTGAATTTGTGACTGAAGGAAACATTGATCTAAGATAGTAGCTCATTTATATATTAAATCAACATAACATGAATCTTTGATTTAACTGAACAAATAAATATAAAATACACAGATTGTCATATTCATTAATAGGTTAATTACATATTACCTCCTGTAATATATGTCAAAGTTGCTTTACCCCTTGTAAAATATTTTTGTTGCTTTACCCCTGTAATATAAGATTTTCTGTTTTACCCCCTTGACTCAAGTCAACCGCCGCAAAAAAATCGTTTTAACAAGGGTTTTAAACTGATTTTTAAAAACACCGCCGCAAAATATAATTTTAGCGAGAGTTTTAAACCGTCACAAAACAAAACCGCCTCAAATTATATTATGGTTGACTTGAGTCAAGGAGGTAAAAACACAATCTTATATTACATGGGGTAAAACAAAAAAAAAATTACAAAAGTAAAGCAACTTTGGTATATTTTACAGAGGTAAAATGTAATTAACCCTTCATTAATTGATATAGCAATAAAAATTGTTTAAACAATTTTTTTTAATAGCATAGACACCTTACAACAAAAAAATAAAAAGTGTGGTTGAGATATTTAATTTAATTGAAAACACTTTACACTATCTCCGGTTCTACCCCTTATTAAGGCCTCTCTCTCTCTCTCCCTCTCTCTGTAAATTCATTCAATGAAATTCACATTTCCATCTGAAAGTTATTTCCGATGAATTAGTATTTGTTTCAAAAAGATCTATATCTATAATCTATCTATAATAATATAATAATATAATAATATAATAATAATAATACAAATACAATACAGTAGAACCTAACCCTTTTTCTTTCTCGTGCGATTGCCTCTGTCAGGCCATTCTCGTCCGGCAGGTCTCTCCCACCACGTCCGTCTCTCGCCGCCACCTCCTTCGCCTTCGCTCGCTCGCTCGCTCGCTCGCACGTACAAGTATGTTTATCGAACCTTCTGCTTCACGATTGTTTTTTTTTTTGGTTCTTCGCATTAACCATCAACTTGTTTGTGACCGACCTTTCTATCTTTCTCCACGGCAAAATCAATCATCGTGAATCGTCGTGGTCGTCGATACTTTTAGAATTTGAATTTGACACTCCCGTGCGTGACCGATTGTTCACCATTTTAGGTTCGTCGTAACCCATCAATCTATTAGGGTTTCCTTGTTTCCCTAATTTGTAATTTGTTGATTTGATTCAGTATTCAGTATTTAGGGTTTCTTAGAAGTTACGATTAAATTTATACAGACACGCTTATTTTGATGAGAGAGAGAGAGAGAGAGAAAGAGAGTTATAATGATTTTTCCTGAATTCAATATCTTAGAATTATTATTATGTGAAGAAGAATAAAGATGAAACATATTCTTCCAGGACTGGGAATGGCCTCCCATTAGGTGAAGGTGGAGGTGGTGGTGTATCACAATCAGCAAGTAGTATTATGGATCATCCTGAATTTCGTAGAGCACGCGCATTTATTCAAGCCAAGATGTAAGTTAATTACTATTTGTTTGTTTGTTTGTTTAACCTTCAGACTATATTAATCTTGGAAGCCAGCAAGCATATATGTTATAAGATATCACTGCAGTATATATGCCAGCCATTAAGTCAATTAGATTCCTCTCTGTCTCTTAAAATATCGGTCTTGAAATATGTTTGGTGGAGCTCATTAAGCCCAATGTATTAGTTAAAGATGTATATGGTTTATTAATCGGTCTTATGGCAAAAAAAGTTGGCTTCCCACTTCTCTGGGAGTTAGGAACAAAAAGTACAAAATATCGGCTTCCCCAAGTTTGCGGAAATCGTCCCTGACCTGACCTGATAGATGTCGGCCAGCCCCTGACCTCTCACACACCAAATGCTTCCGTCCACATCCGTATCGCCAGATGGCCCGCCACCTCTGCTCCGCTGGATCAAAATTCCAATCCAATCAATCCATCCTGCATTTGATTGTTCCCATTCTCATTTCTATTATTTATTTTCAAAAGACACAAATAGAGAACAGTATCGTTAGCATCGCAAGAGATCAACACCACCACCCTGTGCATGATTGATAACTGCTCTATTTTTTTTATTATTATTATTATTATTATTATTATTATTATTATTAATCTAGAAAATTCGTTCTACTTTTAGGTTTAATGATCTCATATTGAATTGAAAGAAATTCCTTATAGAGAGAAGAAGAAGAAGGAAATGCTTTTGGGCCCCAAACCATACCACCTGTGTGATTGTCGTCTGTATTGTGTGATTGTAGGTGAGAAATTGGGAGGGGTTTGTTGGATAGTGCCATACTGGGTGTGCATCATCATCAAATATTATTATTTATTATGGGTTCAGAGATCAATGTCCGTGACTTGTCCATCTCGAAGAATGATCGTACTTCTTCTATGCCTTCTTCTTCCCATTCCAGACTCCTTACTTTGCCCACCATTTTGACTCTCGGCCGTGTTGCATCTATTCCTCTTCTTGTTGCCAGTAAGTGTGTTTCTTTTTTATTTGCTCTTTTATTTATTTCTTTGTTTCAAATGATGCAATTGAATTTGCTTTATTATTTATTTATTTAGCCTTCTACATGGATGGTTGGCAAGGAACTGCTGTTACCACAAGTATTTTCACCGCTGCAGCAGTTACAGATTGGCTTGATGGCTATATTGCTCGCAAGGTAACCAACCAACCGACCCTTATACAAATTCTTTATTTCAATATAACTAACACTTTACTCTTCTTGCATTGCAGATGAAACTAAAATCTTCCTTTGGTGCTTTTTTAGATCCAGTAGCTGACAAGGTCATTCTCCTTACCTTTTCATTTAACTACAAGTTTCTCATTTGTATGCAATGTAATATCTGAATTTAATTAGTACTGAAACTCATTGCAGCTTATGGTTGCTGCCACATTGATCTTATTATGTACTAGACCTTTGAAAGTTCCTGCGTTGGCACAAGCACCCTGGCTTTTGATTCTACCTTCCATCACCATAATTGGTAGAGAGGTAATTAGATTTCAAGCTTTTTATTCCACTGCGAACCTAGTATGTAGTTAATGTCACACTTATCCATTTTATATCTTTTATTATCTCTTTTTTACTTATTCCATACAGTATAAATATTAATTTGCAAGATGTGTTTCAGTTTTATAAAATGTGCCTCATACTAGAAACTCTTGGAATCCAAATTACTAATGGCCGTTGTCACTCTAAACTCTAGAGTGCACGAAAACATAGGTTTGGTTAAATTATTTGTCTTGATGAATTTAGTGAGTGCGTGAATATGGGATCTCTAATGATTGTTGCTCTCCAACTCCAATGGTATCACCATTGAGATTTGGGACGACCTGGAGGACAAAATCAATTATGTTTTGATAATGTGTATTTGTTATGAAACCAAAAAAAGAATTGGAAAAATTCATAAAAATAAATGGAAACAAGAACACATTTTTGTTGAAAGATTGAGAACAGGAATCCTTCAACAACATATTCACTACATTACTCAATAAATGTTTACAAATGTGAACAATCTCCCTCTCCATATGTTCTCCTATTTATAAATGTATTTCCCATTAACTAACCAATTCCCCCATTTAATATGCACTAACTTTCCTTCATTATTTATGCTAACAATACCACCCCTCAAACTCAACTTTGTGCTCGTAGTTGCTGGGCATAGAAATAGACATGTCATCGAATTGTATAGAATGAGCAATACATTTCAATTCAATACTTCCTTTGGTCCCTATTATAAGAAAAAATTTACCTTTTAGGTTCGTTGAATAACTGATGTATCTATTATAGACCAGATACATAAGTTATATAATGAACCTAAAATGTGATTTTTTTTTCTTTTGGCACATATCCGTAGAAGCCAGTAAACCCACTCACTACCCATAGAGGGTTGGCTTACAATCTGATGGGGAAATGGTCAATTCTCGTGTAACCTGGATCTTCACAGCTGCCGTCTGGAAATTCCGTGTTGGACAATGGAGCTAGGTAGCTTGGAGTGTCAGGAGAGTTGCTCACCCATATTTTTCCCGTCCTACAATGATTCTCAACAAAGCTACTCTGCTGCCCAGTGCCCACACCAACTCCAAAAATGACTCACTGGCGGCGACATGTGGGCTAGTTACTGGAAGCTTTGGAAGTGGTGGTGGGTCAACTAGTTCACTTGCTTATTTCTTTGCTTCATATTACTTCCGCATTTACATTTGTTCCTGTTATTTTTCAAATTCAGCTTCTAATTCATTGATATCATATCTTCTCCACCATTGACATCCGTGTGGGGCAGTTAGCCATTGGCAAGGTAGTAAAACTTGTGATTTTATTCATAAGATTGTATGATCTTTCAATCTTTGATGACCCGGGCGTTCACTGACACTAATAGAATTGCAATTTGTTACGGTTGTGTGGGATCACAGATTTTTTTACTCATAAAATCAGTGGGATTGACAGATTTTGTTACATAATGTGATTTTGGTTTAGTTTCTTGATTCTCAGGAAACTCCCATGACCAATCTGATTTTTCTACCTTTTTAGTCTAAGATCGCTCCTCCTCATCTGCATGAGATGAAACTCCTCCCATTTTATCACCCAAACTTCTTTTCTTTGTCAAATCTGTGGGGTCAACTGGTTCTTTTAGCCCTTATCTCTCCTCGTCTTTTTCACCCCAGCCTTGCTTCTGCACCCATTTGAAAAGAAGGTTCTTGATGATTAATCAGCTACCTTCTTAGGAAGGTAAAAAATCTGTGTGGTCTGCTCAACAACTAACTCTGCTTGAGAACTTACAGAAATTGCTGGTTTCAACAATGAGTTTTCTAATTGTTTCAACATCTTTCTTGATCACAGGGATTACCGTCAGCCATTGATCATCACAACCTGGTCTATGTTCCTCTATCCTCTGCTTCAGCATGTCATGGATCTCAAATTCGATTAAGTTCTTGATTTCTGTTCCCCTTCAAGAACAACTTAGTTCTTCATTTCTGTCCCAGCATCACAGTGGGTCTCCGGTGAAAACTAGTAGGTCTATGAACCCACAAAATAAATTGCAAAATTGATAGAAACAAGTGAAGGGAACAAATACTTATCATAAGAAATAGAATAAGAGAAAACTCAATGCCAATGATTTCCCCTTCTATAACCAAACCGCTGCTACATTCACTCAATGGTTACAAATCTAAATAATTTCCCTATCTTTGTCATCTTTATACATGTAATTCCCTTTAAATTCTAACTATAACTCTTATTTATTCATTAAACAAAACCAGAACCACATAAATTTACAGAAAGCACAGGAAGGCATTGTGGTAGAGACTAGAGGTGTATGATGTTGAGATTAGGGTAGAGGAGACCCATATGGATGCTAATGGTATAGAAGAATCTGATCTCAATGAATTAAAATTTGAGTTCGAAAACAATGTTTATGCAACAAAATAGTAGATAGAAACTGTAACAGGGGAGAGTCAATAAAAAAAGAGAGGGAGGAATGATTAGTTAATAAGAAAGTATGGAGCGTGCACAATAGAGTGTAGAATTGCAACTGAAAGTTAATATCCTTTCGGTGCTATTGTGTAGAATTGCAACTGCCATAGACCTCTGCCATACACAATACACCCCAAGTAGAGAATAAATTAAGATGGATGAGCATAAATGCTCCAAACTTCACCTTTATGTAAATACAAACCTGACTTTGTTCAGCGTGTTATTGTTGAAGGAGCACTGAATTACATGTTGTTGATACCATCTATGCAGGGTCTTTAGATTACATTTTGCTTCGCTGGTTTTGTTTGTGCATATTTGCTTTCATGTTTTCAAGCATACTCAATTTACATAGTTTTCTTTTTCCTTTTACTTTTCACACATCATTATATTTGAGTTTTTTGTCTTAAATTTTTTCTTGCAACGCTCAATGCAGATAACCATGTCAGCACTCAGAGAATGGGCTGCTTCCCAGGGTAGTAAAGTTTTAGAGGTTTGTTTTACTTCTTCTTCACTTGAATCAATTTCCTGCTCCATAAGTGAAATTTCAAGCTTATATGATTAAACTAAAAATAATAGGCTGTTGCGGTTAATAATTTGGGGAAATGGAAAACAGCCACACAGATGACGGCATTAACTGTTCTCCTTGCTACCCGTGACTGCAGGTATCTGTTTTCTTTGCATTTTGAGTAAACTACTTGTTAGGAAAAGTAAAATTGTCGATTTGGCTCTAAATGACATGTCTGTTTGGTTTTTATTTTCAGTCATGGAGGACCTGCCATTCTGGTAGGCTCTGGTGTTTTATTGCTTTATATTGCGGCAGGACTTGCCATATGGTCTTTTGTAGTATATATGAGGAAAATATGGAAGGCGTTACTGAGGTAACATGGTCAATGGCTCTCTGCCTTACATATATATTCACTTTTTTTATATGGGTTCGATTCTCATGAATCACGACCTTCATTTCTTGCAAAAATAGTTTAGTCGGTGATACCATGGAAGAGAGATGCGGTTCTCAATTTTCATGACATATATTTGTAATATTTGCGGTCTGTATTGTCCAACTCTACAGAGCAATGTTCGTCCAATTTCTGAAAATTGTATGCTCAATTTTTCTTGGTTACTCAAGGTAATGGAAAAGAAAAGCGAAAAAAGTTGACTGACAGGCAGATTAAATTGGAAAAAAATACTCGATTGAAGGATATGCAAGTGAATTCTCAATTATGGATCCTTTGAAAGTTTGCCAGCTGAAACATTTTCCTAAAGAAATATTTTATGGTTGTAGTTGACTCTTCAGTTATTTTTGTTCCGGTCATATACTTAACAGCTGCTTACTTATAATCTTATATACACTAGTAGTTATTTTTCAAAAGTTTGCAAATGTTCAATGTTCTTTTTTTGTGGCTTATTCATAATTTGATTTAAATTCAAATAAATTTGAGCTACAAAATCCAACGATTTATTGAAGTGTTGTTAGTAATCTTATAACTGAGTTTTTTGTCCATTATTTTAGTTATTTCGTCCATTTTTCTGAGAAAGAAATCAAATAATTATTGCAAATTTCGAAACAGCACATAATCCATCCGTTTCAATATATAAGTAAAAATTAATCAACAAATATGAGTTTGTCTATAGTTTCGCGACTTCATCTTTATTCTTCAAATAATTCAAAAATGTTCCAAGGATTTCACAATCAGCTTGTACAAACCAAACACCCTGATAATCAGTGGCAATTCGGTGAGGAATAAAAAATTCTCATTTTTAGGCTGAGAATGAAAATCTCATAATTTGTAGGCTATAATCCATGAAAATTGTTAAAAAAACTATTGAATGAATAAATTGTTTTTCGAATCTATTTTTTGAATGAAACTTCTTTCTCTACACATATAGCGTGTCTTTGCATCCTTTTAGGCGATGAACCAAACAAATCTTATTTTTTCATCGATATTAAAAACATCACATAATTTGTAAGTTATTGAATTTTTTCAATCAAACGGTGATTTCTCCTTCCATGTAACTCCAAATTTAATGAGGTTTGTTGCTCTTGAACGCTCACTTGATGCTCCTCAGCATAGTACCGGTTTCTAAATTTTTCAATAATAAATGAGGCCTGTAGGTGTTTTTGAAGTGGAAAGTCTGAGACGATAACTATGCAGAAATTCTATATTTTCTAATCTATAACCCACAAAAATTGTTAAAAACTATTAAAATGAATAAATTGATTTTCAAATCAATTCTTTGAAGAAAAAAAACTTTTATCCCAACTCAGATAGTGTCTTTTTGGATGTTATTAGGAGAGGAAAAAAAAATCTCATTTTTTCAACGGGAATGGAAAATCCCATAATTTATAGGCTATAACACATAAAAATTGTTAAAAAAATATAGAAATGAATGAATTGTTTTTGAAATCCTTTTTTTGAATGAAACTTCTTTCCCTACACATATAATGTGTTTGTGCAGCCTTTTAGGCAAGGAACCAAACAAATCTTACTTTTTCATCGAGATCAGAAACGTCACATTATTCATTAATTATTGAATTTTTTCAAGAATAGGGGTTCAATAAAACGATAATTTCTCCTTACCAGTAACTCCAAATTTAGTGAGGTTTGTTGCTCTTGAACGGTGACTTGATTCTCCTCAGTATGGAAACAATTTCGTAAATTTTGGATAAAAAATGAGGCCTGTAGGTGTTTTTAAAGTGGAGGGTCTGACACGATAACTATGCAGAAACTCTATATTTTGTAGTCAATAACCAACGAAAATTGTTAAAAACTATTGAAATGAATAAATTAATTATCAAATTTATTCTTTGAAAAAAACTTTTATCTCAACACATATAGTGTCTATTTGGATGTTATTAGAGGAGGAATAAAAAAATCTCGTTTTTTCACCGAGAGTGGAAAATCCCATAATTTATATGCTATAACCCATGAAAATTGTTAAACATAATATTGAAATGAATAAATTGTTTTTCAAATCATTTATTTGAATGAAACTTGTTTCCCTACACATATAGTGTGTTTGTGCAACCTTTTAGGTGAGGAACCAAACAAATATTATTTTTTCATCGAGATCGGAAACATCAAATAATTCGTAAATTATTGAATTTTTTCAAGAATAAGGGTTCAATCAAACGATTATTTCTTCCTCCCTGTAACTCCAAATTTTGTGAGGTTTGTTGTTCTTGAACGCTGAATTGATTCTCCTCAGCCTGGAAATAGTTTCGTAAATTTTGGATAAAAATAGAGGCTTGTAGGTGTTTTAGAAGTGAAGGACCTGACATGATAACTATACAGAAATTCTATATTTTGTAGTCTATAACCCATGAAAATTGTTAAAAACTATTGAAATGAATAAATTGATTTTCAAATTTATTCTTTGAAAAAAAACTTTTATCTCAACACATATAGTGTCTATTTGGATGTTATTAGGGGAGGAACAAAAAAATGTCATTTTTCACCGAGAGTGGAAAATCCCATAATTTATAGGCTGTAACTGATGAAAATTGTTAAATTTTTTTTTGAAATGAATAAATTGTTTTTCAAATTTCTTTTTTTGAATGAAACTTCTTTCCCTACACATATCGTGTGTCTTTGCACCCTTTTAGACGAGGAACCAAACAAATATTATTTTTTCATCGAGATCGGAAACATTACAAAATTCGTAAATTATTGAATTTTTTCAAGAATAGGTGTTCAATCAAACGATAATTTCTCCCTCCATGTACTCCAAATTTAGTGATGTTTGTTGCTCTTGAACGCTGACTTGATTCTCCTCAGCATGGAAACGATTTCGTAAATTTTGAATAAAAAATGAGGCTTGTAGGTGTTTTTGAAGTGAAGGGTCTTACACGATAACTATGCAGAAATTCTATATTTTGTAATCTATAACCTACGAAAATTGTTAAAACCAATTGAAATTAATAAATTGATTTTCAAATTTATTCTTTGAATTTTTTTTTTATCTCAACACATATAGTGTCTATTTGAATGTTATTACGGGAGGAATAAAAAAATCTCATTTTTTCACTGAGATTGAAAAATCCCATAATTTATAGGTTACAATAACCCATGAAAATTGTTTAAAAATATATTGAAATGAATAAAGTGTTTTTCAAATCCTTTTTTTGAATGAAACTTATTTCCCTACACATATAGTGTGTATGTGCATCCTTTTAGGCGAGGAATCAAATAAATCTTGATACTCATGGAAACTGGTTCGTAAATATTCGACAAAAATTGCAGCCATTAGGTGTTTTTGAATTGGAGGGTCTAACACGATAACTATGCAGAAAATCTATATTTTATAGTCTATAACCCACGATAACTGTGTTAGGTTTAGGGTTTAGGGTTTAGGGTTTTAGGGTTTAGGGTTTAGGTTTAGGGTTTAGGGTTTAGGGTTTAGGGTTTAGGGTTTTAGGGTTTAGGGTTTTAGGGTTTAGGGTTTTAGGGTTTAGGGTTTAGGGTTTAGGGTTTTAGGGTTTAGGGTTTAGGGTTTTAGGGTTTAGGGTTTAGGGTTTAGGGTTTAGGGTTAGGGTTTAGGGTTTTAGGGTTTAGGGTTTAGGGTTTAGGGTTTAGGGTTTAGGGTTTAGGGTTTTAGGGTTTAGGGTTTAGGGTTTAGGGTTTAGGGTTTAGGGTTTAGGGTTTAGGGTTTTAGGGTTTAGGGTTTAGGGTTTAGGGTTTAGGGTTTTAGGGTTTAGGGTTTAGGGTTTAGGGTTTAGGGTTTAGGGTTTAGGGTTTAGGGTTTAGGGTTTAGGGTTTAGGGTTTAGGGTTTAGGGTTTAGGGTTTAGGGTTTAGGGTTTAGGGTTTAGGGTTTAGGGTTTAGGGTTTAGGGTTTAGGGTTTAGGGTTTAGGGTTTAGGGTTTAGGGTTTAGGGTTTAGGGTTTAGGGTTTAGGGTTTAGGGTTTAGGGTTTAGGGTTTAGGGTTTAGGGTTTAGGGTTTAGGGTTTAGGGTTTAGGGTTTAGGGTTTAGGGTTTAGGGTTTAGGGTTTAGGGTTTAGGGTTTAGGGTTTAGGGTTTAGGGTTTAGGGTTTAGGGTTTAGGGTTTAGGGTTTAGGGTTTAGGGTTTAGGGTTTAGGGTTTAGGGTTTAGGGTTTAGGGTTTAGGGTTTAGGGTTTAGGGTTTAGGGTTTAGGGTTTAGGGTTTAGGGTTTAGGGTTTAGGGTTTAGGGTTTAGGGTTTAGGGTTTAGGGTTTAGGGTTTAGGGTTTAGGGTTTAGGGTTTAGGGTTTAGGGTTTAGGGTTTAGGGTTTAGGGTTTAGGGTTTAGGGTTTAGGGTTTAGGGTTTAGGGTTTAGGGTTTAGGGTTTAGGGTTTAGGGTTTAGGGTTTAGGGTTTAGGGTTTAGGGTTTAGGGTTTAGGGTTTAGGG